>VZRM01001471.1:0-334018 GCA_013397955.1 Grantiella picta
CAATGAATACTCTGCACATTGTTGGCATTCCTGATTTTCTTTGTAGGGTCCTCGTGGTCCCCAAGGGATTGATGGGGAACCTGGTATCCCTGGCCAGCCTGGTGACCCTGGTCCTCCAGGGCATCCCACTCACCCAGGACCAGATGGAATAAGCAGGGTAAGTTTTATATCTGCTCAAAGGTGAAGTGAATGGTGGGCCAGATCCACATAATATAAATAGTAACTTCCCTTTGTTTCAGTGACCATGGAAATGTTGTGCCCACAGTTCCATCACGAGCACCAGCAGGTAGTGGCAGTGCATGTTTTGCCAAAAACTGGGACAAGTTGAATGTGAGAAACTGTGGAAAGGACACACCTTTTGTAGTGGATTTTAGCATCTAGAAAAGCCAAACTGCCCTAATATCAAACCACCACAAGGGTTCTGTTGCTTCCACCAGCTGAGGGCTCTGGCCAATAGTACAGGGAAAGCTAGCACACCAAATCAGGAATGTAGAAAACATATAAGTAAAATGAATTATAAATAACTAATGAGGGAAAATAAAATGTGGTTGATCATGCATCTGGCTGGAATTATTCAGACCAGCACTGAGAAGATTAAGTAAAAAATTGTTTGTGAAAGCAATGCTAACTAGCCATAGATACAGACAAGGTATTCTGCAAGACTTCTTTTTCTCCCTGCCCCTTCTATTGGACACTAATTATAGTTGATAATTAAATACATATTTGAATTTATCAAGTGTATTCAGTTACATGTTTTGTACTGTTTTGACACCTGTTTTGATTTCTCGTTCCATTGTTCTTGAGATGTTACTGAAAACAATAGAGTTATAGTGACAAAAATCTGCAATATTCGTGTTAGACCGATGGCTTGCAACTTTGGGCAGCATTCCATGACTTAACCACATTTCCAAATAGTCCTGAATCCAGCAGACTCAGCCCAAGTAAATATCTCCAGCACACAGGAATCTCTTAGAATCACAGAAGCACTATAGTTAGTGTTAGGCCATTATCTTACATAGAATTGCACAGAAAATATGGAAGAAAGGTGTGGCTGGAAATCTAAGACATTTTTTGTTTGTAATCCTATCTCTGATGTCAGGCATTCTCTAGCCTTTGGAAGGTGTGTTTGGGGACCAATCTAATGAGGAACTAACTTTAAGTATTAGAAGATTTGAATCCATGTTTGAGCTGTTGCTCATTCTCAGACGCTGTAAACCCTGCCATGAGTGAGGATCTGACTCCGAAAGAAACATAATAAAACTGTTGATTTCAGCTACGTGCTTGCAGAAGGAGGGCACTGAAGTTTCTCCCTGCTCTGAGTTATTGGTCTCTGGGGATTTGTATTAACAGCAATAAGGGCAACATGCTTAAAAATTCTGATTTGCAATCATAAAATCAGCTACACTTACATTTACCTTAAAATATTTCTGAACTTGAAGCATGTTAAGGGAAAACCAAAGGAAGGCTTAGAAGACATGAAGGAAGATGTCAGGTTTGATTTAGATTTGAAGGTGATGAAAAAAATGAAATTAATTTAATGGGAGGCTTTCCGCTTTTTAGGTAATTTTACTACTTGTTTGATATTAAAGTGGAAATAGTCAGAATAGTGAGAAGATAATACAATGTATTCACCTGGTCTTTGAAGCTTTAAACATCTGAAATTTACAGGAAAGGTAAATTTTGTTTCAGTGGTTAAAATAAGAATTTAGTCGTTAGCACGGCAAAACCAGGGTAAGTAATGAAGATGTGATTACGTGGATTTTTGCCTTATAAACCATCACAATAACTTACAGCTAAAATCACCCATCTTGTTTTTCCAGCCATTCTCAGCTCAGATGGCAGGACTGGATGAGAAATCTGGACTTGGAAGTCAGATGGGACTGATGCCTGGTGCAGTGGTAAGACCACATTAGCCCTGTACTGCAAGAGACATTGGAAGTGGAGTGGATGTACAAAAACCCAAAAGGGAATTCATCCTCTTCACCTTCCTATGCCTCTAGAACCTGGATGTACAGTATATTGTATTAGAGTTTAGCTCAGTACCTGGGGAAAGTGTCAAAAAAACAAGAGAAGTTTTCTGTTAAATGCCAGCTTCTTCTCCCACCTCTAGCCTCCCACCTCTATCCTTCTTCCTTTTGAAATATAGCAGCTACTAAGAGTAAGGTAGAGGAGAAAAAACCAGCTCCTCTTGAGTCTGCAGAGTAACTGAAAATTGTCAGGTGTAACACAAAGCAGAATAAACAAATATGTAACTTCTTTTCACATGGTGACATCAAATCAGGGATTTTTTCTAGCAGTTTAAAAAATTATTTCCAAAACCAGCTCTTAGCTCAAATCTATGCATTGTTATTTCAGGACAGACTTTCTTATTCTCCAGTGGGTCTAGTTTTTTCACTGACATCCCTCACTGTTTAGATATGCCCTTTACATTTAGTGTACTGGGAACTTAATGGTAAATTTTGAAATTTTCTACTCACTGTGAAAGCTGTTTCACCAGCCTAAGTTTTCTCGGCTAGAATTATTGGGGTTGCTGTTTCTTAATATTACCTCTCTTCGATCTTGAAAATACTGTTACTATTTTCTAATATTTTTAACATTCATTGTTAAGGAGAACATCCTTTAGTGATTGTACTGTCCATGAGTTTGCCCACCTGAATCTTATCCAAGTCCCCATTAGTAGCATTCAAAATCAGTTTCAATGGCATATAGAAGGTTATAAAGATAATTTGATATTTTGTCTTAGGACTAACTTTTGCAGGGATTTCTTCAAAGAATTTTCAATCAATGTCTCTCTTCAGTGAATTTGCTTTCTGAACATACAATGATTTGTTCTACCATTCTGTCCTACTTTGTTTCTTTCATTATTTTAATCCTTTCACTCAGTTTGTCTCAAGGTATTACATCTCTTGTACTGTTTCTTCTCTTGTCATTCTCAAATATGATTAATTTTAGCATTAATATATCCATGTCTCTCCAAGGCCTTACACAAAGTCAGCTAAAGTCAGTTGGCACTTACTGTCTTCAGATTCATTCATCACGTTATGTGACCTCCTTTCTTCCATCCCTTGTAAACTGAGTAACTGACAGCTGAAACATTGTTTTGTTTCTAATGTTCATTAGCTTTTTAAAATGGTCTATTGCTAACTCTTCTACATTTGCTTTGCAAAAATTGGTAAAAATTAATGAATTTTACAAGACACAAAACTTGAGTTTCTGTCAAAAAAAATGGTTGTCTATTACAGATATTTTTGTATTCCTAGAACCAAGATAATTATTTTTAAACAAGATAATGTTTATTTCATGGTACAAGTTACAATTAAGTTTGAGATTTTTCCTAAAAGTCTGAGAGCACTTTCTAAGGGATAATCTGAGTTTTGTGTAACAAACCACAATGATTTGGAAGCCCTTTTGTTGGTTTGTCTGATACATTTAAATACGTCCTTTCATTACTGCCTCTCAGCTCATGACTCAGAACACACGATTAATTTATTTTGTCATTGATTCCATCAGGAGCTTCATCTGGGTAATGAGATTCCCTTCAAGTGAAGACTATTCCCCCCCAACTTTTATTTTGTTACTTCATTTCTTTGAGTGGAGCTATTCAGTTTGGTTATTCTGATTCCAGACATATTTTCAGCTGCTAATGAAATTGCACTCCTGTGGCTTTTGGAGTTTGAAGATTTCATTCAGTGTGCATGTGTATTTCATAATGCCAGTTTTCTGAGTAACAACCTTTCAGAGAAATGTAGAAATGCTCTCTAGGTCACTATCAGGCTATTTTGCTCTTTGTAAGGGTAAATGTTACTAGGAAAAGGTTGTTTTCCAGTGTGTAACAAGTTCTGTGTTTGACAGGGTCCTGTGGGTCCAAGAGGTCCTCAAGGTCTCCAAGGAAAACAAGTGAGTGCTTCACCTCAGGGGATTTCATTGGCCGGAGATGAAGGCAAAGCTCATAGTGACCAGGCTTTGTGCATCTCTCAGGCAGTGTCCATCCTCAGTGACTTGTGGCTGAATGCACCTTCATCCAGAAGTGAATTTAAACAAGGCCTCTGCTCCAGGTGGACTCCATACACGGGGATTAGCTCCAAAAACCTGGTTTATTAAACCTTTAACAAGGTTTTAACCCAACACGTTTTTTAATGAGTTAGCAGCAATGAAAATGGATACTGTTCTGGTTTTGGTGTTGGCATGGTGTTAAGTCTCCAGTGGGGTTTGTATATGGCACAGGATTTATCTAGAGCTTGAGTGTTTTTAGTATCCAACTTTCAGTCATATGGAAATGTGAACTGGTTCTGAATTAGAATCCCAGACTCTCCCATGGGCTGTGGTTTTCGTGGTCATGGATTTTAATTTATATCCTTGTAATTCCTTTTGGAATTTGTAATTGTATTAATCTTTGCTTAATTTTAGGGTGGTGCTGGCCCCACAGGCCCACCTGGTGAACCTGGGGATCCAGGACCTATGGTAAGACCAATGAATTCAAACATTTGCACAACAGAATTGCAAAAATGCTCTACCTTTTTATGTCAGAATAGACTTTTTATCATGCTGTTCCAGCTGAAACTATTAAGTCGCTTCAGTGAAGAGTTGTGGTGTTCAAAGCATGTTGTCCTGGATCAGTGAATTAGAATTGTTTTGAATGGGAATAGCAATGATTATATGATAAGCAGTCATTCTTACCTTTCCAGCACAGGCCTGAGGTAGTTAAGCAGGTAAAACCATACCTGATAGCTAACTTCCACAAAGGGTGATGAGAGCTTTATTTTTTTGAGGCAACAAAATGATTCAAAAGTATAAGCAAAAGACAAAGATTTGAAGCAACAGCAACAACTGTGATTTTTGTTTTGGTTTTTGTTCTGAAGAATCTCTCCTGTATTTTCATATAATATAATGCAAGTTTTTTAGGGTCACAAAGGTTAGAAAAAGCATCACAAAGTAAAGAAAATGTATTTAGGCATAAAATCTTCCATTTTCTACATCTCTTTTTGTAAAACTATACTTTGAAATGGAGCAAATAGATATTTTAGTGATGGCTAAACTGACTACTCAAAAATTACATTTACTTCTAAGGGGCCAATTGGTTCTCGTGGACCAGAGGGACCTCCAGGCAAACCTGGTGAAGATGTAAGTTTGTTATTCTTTGTATCTTGTTTTTATTTTTAATAAAACAAACATTGGCATCTGTGAGACAGTGACTAACCAGCAGATGTGCCTGTTCTAACTACTATTGTCTACTTTGCTTTGTAACTGTACTCCTCATTAAATCCAGTGTCACAACTGTGAATCTTGGCAACCATTTTCCAACCCCTCCTTTCTTTTCCTTACATGTCATCATCATGCCTAGTCTAAGCAGCAGCTCTTTGCTATTTCTTGCCTCAGTAAGTTCTTAACTGAGATAATCTTTCTTGAAATCAAGCACAATAATAAATCACAGTTACAGGGGGTTAATTGGAGACATCACCTGTCTTTTGGGATTGCATCTTGGGTTAGAAGAGCTGTAATGGCAGCTTACATGTGTCTGGGCAAGATTTTAGTATTTAATTTCTTAATAGAATTGATAATGGGTTATATTCATAATGGATTGTATTGCTTTAGTCATGTAGGCACACATATATATATGTAAAATGTATGTTTTGTACATCTTACTTAAGTGTATATGTACACAGTAGCCTAAGACCTTACTGTCAGGTGTATATTATTTGTTTGTGAATCACGCTAAATCCATCTGATCTGTTATTTATAACTTAGAAATTAGTTAGAAAACTGTAGATGCCATTTTAGTATAACAATGAATTGTGTAACAGCTACTTTCCCATCAAACTATACACGGAGTTTTGAGAGTCCTTGGCAACAGTTAACTCAGTGCAAGGAAATCAAATCTTGATACTACTATAAGAATGTCCTCCATTTCCATTTTCTGTGTGTCTTAACTGCATTTGTGAAGCATTTTACCTTCTCTCTGACCTGAAACTATTTTTCTGAAGCCTTTCATATTCCTGCAGCCTGGTGTCCTGGGTGTATTTGAACTGATTGAAGCTTATAAAGCAATGTTTGGCTGTGACTCTAGGGAGCTTTGATTAACCTCCAAAATATACTTGTTTGGTTCAGGCTGACCATGTTGTCTTTCCTATTGCAGTACACAGAAAATAGTCACTGGCCTAGAATGAAATTTTACACAGTTTAAAACTTGTGAATGGAAGGAGAGTAACAAGGTACAATGCGGATAGTTTTAGATTGCTGTGGGAAATAACAGCAATCTGATGGTCTGTGTGAAGATGACAGAAGGCTGCCTCATTAACTTCCATCAGGAAAACCAGGTGGCAGCACCATCTCCTGGTGGCTGGGATGTATTGGGGGCTCAGCCTTCAGTTTTCCCCATTCTTGGTTAAAAACCTTTTGTAAGGTAATGTACCTACTGCACATTTACTTGGCATGTGTGCAGTTGATTTATGTCACTGATATTGTCACATCAAAGAGAGGCTGCATAATAGTGATGTGGATGTCCTCATTTGTTTGAATGGAAGAATGACAAGACAAGTTGTTTTTCTCATTTCTTATCTTAATGTGTTCCTTTTTTTTCTTTCCTTAGGGTGAACCTGGTAGACCAGGACAAACCGGTGAGCCTGGATTTCCAGGATCTCCAGTAAGAGCATGATTATTTACATTTTAGCAAAATAATCGTATGTCATCATATGATACTGGCTCCTTATTGCATCATCCTGCTGTGACTCATTAGTTTTGCTTTTAATAGTGAGCTCCACCATTCAATTTCTGAGGTACTTAGCTCACTGACAGGCTTCAGATCAGTGTTTGCTGAACTGTTTTTAGCTGAGTTATTTTCTGTTCAAAATTCACATGACCAATATTCTAACAGCAGGCACCTGAATCCCTTCCATTAGCCATTCCAGAAAACCTGGAACGAAGCTAAGTACAAGAGAACTTTGGTTTAATTGCTGAATGTGCTTTAATGGCAGTTTTTTATTATGTTACTTGACTGACACATTCTGAAAGAACAGGTACAGTTTGTAGTTCTGAGTTTGTATTTAATTTTAAGTGACTGCCCTGAGTTTTGATCTCAGTTTAATTAATGTTTCTCAATATTAAGCCTCCAAACTTGATCTGCCACTCATCTTATTTCATTTAATTTCTGTTGAAATTTGAGGTTTGATCACACACCTGTAGGAATGATAAAGCTTTTAATGTCAGTGAAAATCTGTGTAATGCTGAGACTGTCTAACCTCAAGGCTGTATCATCTGTGACCTGCTCAAATGCTGTGCCTCACTAAGATGAAGGTGAAAGAGTGTTAGCAGTATTAATATTATTGCTGCTGCCCTTGTTGCTGTCAGCACAGTTATTGCCGAGTTTATCTGGAGAATTGGGATTGTATTTTTTTTTCTTTTTCCTACCTAGGGCCCTCGAGGCTTTCCTGGTGCTCCTGGTCTCCCAGGTCTCAAGGGTCACAGGGTAAGAGACAAAGTTTTCTCTCTGTGTATAAATTATATTTCCAGGCAGTTTCAGAATGAAGTTTTTCTTTTTATCTGTGCAGAATTTGCCTGCAGTACAGATGAGGCAGCTGTAGCAGAAGTGGCCTTGCAGAGAATCAGTTCTATTCCCCTTTAAGCTGACCTCTGTATTACATTCTCCAGTGCTTTCTTCACTCTATTTTCAAATGTTCTGGGAATCTGGAAGGAGCTTGCATGAGCCCTGCCAAGCTTCAGGAGGCGCAAACCTGACAGTTCTCTCACTCTGTTGGCAAATCTTGCATTAGGGTGGGGAACTTGAGAGGTGGATATGTTTGCAACATAGAGTGATTACAAATTACCGAGTTTTCTGGCCAGAATTTTACTTCAGGGAGGAATAAATAGGTTTCCTATGGCTCAGAGCCTTCTCCTTGTTGTTTTAGGATTTTTTAAAAAAACTTTCTTGTTTTAAAAAGGAAACTAAATCCAAGGAAATGTACCTAGTACAAATGGTTTCCATTTAGGAAATGTTTAAAAACTTTATTCCATCTGGGTTTTTTCTTTTTTTTTTCTTTTCTTATTCTTACCACCTCAGATCCATTTTTAACACTTTAGTATCAAATTACTTTTACAATAATAGTAGGAATGCTCTCTGTGTGAACATATATAAATACAATTTCTTCATATTTTATAACTTACAGGGATTAAAAGGACTTGATGGCCCAAAAGGTGAAATTGGAGCAGCTGGAGCAAAGGTATTTTCATGCACCACAGGAGTAAATAGTTAAACATGTTTTCTGTAATACCAAAATCGTGAAAGGTAGTAGATCTTTTGAACACATATCGGTACCCTCTCTGGCCTTCACATGGGGAGAGAGTTCAATAGTGTCAGTCCCAACTTCAGCTGGGGCTGGTTTAGGCCTGTTAAGGGGTCACTGAGTGGGCTGAGTGCTTCATTAGGGACATTTTGTAATCCTGAAGGCAGCAAAGTCTGCTAACAGCCCATGCACATCTTGCAATTTTCCACTTGGACAGTTTGTGATTCTTTTTGGCTCTATGTGACCAAGCTAAACATTTTTTAATATAATCAAAGCAATGCATAACTAAAACATGACTCTCCTCTTTCAAATTACAAGAGATTGGCTTAAAAGAAACAGGCATTGGAGAGGACAGGGGATATATTTTATCAAACTGACTAATTCATTAGTTTATTCTCTTAGAATTTTTGATCCCCACTGGCACTGCAGCACTCTTACAACTTCAGATCAAAGCAGTGGTAACACAGAATAGCCAGCTGGAGTCAATCCTTTCAAGATAGGTTAAAAGATGTTTTACAAGAGCATAGAACGCTTTTTTCAGGCTTTTCCACTTTCATCAGTGCTGATGCTGAAACATTTTTGGCCTGGCATAGGTGATAATTGAATGTGGGACACAAGTATTTCTTTAGATTAAAAACACAGTAAATGAAGTGAATTGTTCAAAATCTAAATATAAACGTGAAATTAGTAGTTAAGGAGAGTTTATGCAAGAAAATATTTCTTTCCCAAGATTGCCTACTACTTTCTGTGGAGGCAGCAACAGCAGCAGACTTGGTGGAGAACACATAAACACTGAGAACACATAAACATGGTGTTTCCCATCAGCATGGGGAACAGTGTCCTTGCCATGCAATGCTGACAGGTGACTGTGCAAATCTGCCTTTGAGGTCCAAGACAAGCCTAGAGGACAGGGTTGAGATGTAGGTCCATTTTCCTTTCACCCTTTTCTCTAATTGTGTCATTTCATTTCCATTTCTAGGGCGAGTCTGGACCAACGGGAGCCATGGGTCCAACAGGTCCTCTAGTGAGTGTCCCAGGCACTGGGTATTGCAGGAGTGAATGTGAATACTATTGCCAGTGGGAATTTCAAGGGTTTGATATCTGTATTTGGGCTCATGGAGCTGAACTTTCTCTTAACACAGGCTTCATTTTGTATTACTCTGATAGTGACTTTGGTCCACTGTAAGCTGTTATTGTTCTTTATTCACAGACTTAGGTAATAATGATAAATTAGAAAGCTCAACAGAGACTTGACTGTAGGTGTGACAATTGTTTACCTACTCATGTAAGCGTAGGGTGATAGTTTTTTCTTTTTTACGTGTTGATGCCTCATATGAAGTGATTTCAACATTTGAAAAGCAGGCTTAGGTTGCTCTGAGATAGAATTGGAGTCATTTAGATGAGGAATGAACTAGCTAAGAAAACCATGGACAGAATTTTGGAGATTACGGTGAGGATGATTATGTGTGACCTGGAAGTGAAATGGAGAAACTTTTTCTTAGAATAATTTTCATTCAGATGTGGTTTTGGACAACTGAATATGTGTGAGCAGTGTTACATGACAAAAATTGACTCTTGGCAGTGCTTCTGGAAGTAAAGCCTCCTTCTGATATCAGATAATGGGATCTCTATGTGAAGCACTGCGTTGTGTGTAGAATGTAATATCCCTGAAGTGGAATCTAATTTGTGAATGAGATTTAGTGCAAGAATTTGCGTTATTGTCACTGGTGAGTATATAAAGAATTCATTCTAATGTGTTTAAAACTGGAAATACTGCTGGAACAGAAAAAGAAAAATTAAAGTTTATTAAATTTCCCCTGGGCAAGCCTGTGAGGTTGAAAGGATTTATTTAAGCTGCTACTTCTTTCCTGTCATGGGACAAGATAAACTACACCTGCAGGAGTGAAAGAAAACAGCCCTTTTTATTCTTCTGCCATGATGACCTCCTAAATAATGCACTTTCTGTTCTTTCTTCAAGGGACCTAGGGGAATGCCAGGAGAAAGAGGACGAATTGGACCTCAGGGTGCCCCTGTAAGTAGAAATCTTCCTTCTCTCTCGTAATTCTTCCCTTGTTTTATTTATATTTAAATCTATGACAGTGATTTAAGTGACATTTATTCATGTCACTTGCTAGTCACTTGTGTGGTGAGTTCTGCTGTAGTTTAAGAAAGGGCTGAGCAGTTTTGTGGGGTGAGATCTTTACTATAAATTTTAAAAGTCAAAAACAGTTTTAAAATGAGAATGGTAACTATACAGTAGTTTCTCATAGCAGAGCTGCCCATGAGTCCAAATGCCCTCACAACATGTTTTCCTGGGATATAAAAGTGTCTGCTGTGGTTTCTGTGTAATTTCTTGTGAGAGGTTTTTTCCAATAAAAATTACTGAACTGGAAATAATATAGATCAATTTTTCTGGAAAAAGGTTTAAAATGAAAGTTTAGATGAAGTCGTTCAATCAGATTTCAATTCAGATGAAATCTAAAAATTTAATTCCAGATAATAAAGCTATCTTGTTAAAAAATATTTTGATTTTCAGCAAAAAGAGGGATTATCCTTGTCATGAGATCATATTTGAGTTAGAACTTTCATCCTGTTGCTTTTGTGTCCAATGTCAAGTATGGTTTTTCTGCCATTTCTCCGTGTGACTTTTATATGCTCCACTTATGTCATATACACCATACCACAGCACTCTCAAGATATTGTCATTTCTGAAAAGAGAGAAACCCATTGACTACAATGGGAGCATAATTTCTTCCAGAATTTTTCTGTGACGGTGATTGGAGGAATGTGCAATCCAACATTTCTTCAATCACTTTAGTATATGGTTTTAACACAAATGTTGACAATAAATAATTAAAAATAGGTAGAATTCTTATAAATATTCTGTGGTTTCTATTTTCATATCTAGGGTGGACGTGGCCAGCATGGTATGCCTGGGAAGCCAGGCCCAATGGTAAGTGACTGGTTCTCAATCACCTACTTTTTCACTTTGTATTTCCACTTGCCTTTTGACACTACCAAAAGAAAAAAGAAAATTTTGGCAGTTGCTGGTATCAGTTAAATGCACCTGGAATGAATTATCTGTGAGTGGCTCCCTGGTCTATTCATTTTAGTTTTAAAAATGCATTCTGGGAAGTTCACTCCATAGTTTACTTCATCTACAGGTTTAAATTTGCAGAGCAGTGGGCTGTAGCATCTCCTAGGGAGGTGATGCTCTGCTGCACTTGTGGAGTCCATATGGTAGAAAGGAAAGTGTCTCAAGTGCATGCGCTGTAATATAAAGCAGTTTGTCATTGCATGTTATCTTCTTCATAGACAAAGCTGGCAAATGGGGCTGTGCCCACTCTCAGCAAGAAACACCACTCAGTGGCAGCAGAACTTGCTCCCTGCAATTGTTCAGTTACCAAACGTGTAAAAAGGCCTTTTAATTCAGGACAGTGACTATTTGAACTGAAGAACCAGAAGCCCATGTCTGACTGCCTGCCAGCCAAGCTGAGAAAGCCTGGCTTGCATGGCTGTTGAAGTGCTCCCACCATGGCAACAAAGCTGCAGAGGAAAACATGGCTGTTTCCACTCAGAATGTCAGTGTAGCAAAGGGTGTTGGTTTTAATCCCACAGTCCCGTCTCACATTGCATTTGCAAAATACATTTGTGTGAATTCACGAGTCAGGGATTATTCACATACATACACTTAATTCTGTGTTGCTTTTTCAAGTGAAAAGCAATGAGGATTTTGTACTGTTTCTGCAAGGCCAGCTTCCACTTTAAAAATGGGAGATATTTATGTTTGATTTGTTTTGGAAGCATCACTTGTAGGATATGGTTGACAACTTTTACGCATTGATGTAGTCAGCCTGAACCTTTATCATTTTGTGATATTCATCTTAGAGAAAAACCACAAACCAAACACAAAATCCGACAACCAAACAACCCAAAAGCACTGCACCAAAAAAACCCTCCTCAAAATTCTAAACCACACCTGCCTGCAGTTAGAATTTCATTCTGTGTATGCTCTTTATTTATTAGTGGCTAAGTTCTGGGAAAAATTCATTTCCCTTAATGTACAGACTTTTATTAAAAATGTCATTAAGAAGTAATTAACTGTAATACAAGCTCAAAATTGAGTTTTAATGCCTAAAAGCTACTAAACTCAATTATTTAGTGTATCATGAAAGAAAGGTAAGTCATTAGTAGAAACTTTCAAACAAAGAAAATATTTTTCCGGTATTTAAAACAAATTATAAGGTTCAAAAAAGCTGGGTTGCAAGCTATGAGGTTTTACATGAAGTTTGTAATTTTTCTTTGGCATAAAATGTGAGCTCAGCTTCCCTGGACATGATAAGTGGTTTGCTAATATTTTTCGAAAATCCCTTGAAGTGTCACAAGGGAGATGCTTGTCTTTAACGCACATGTTTCTCATTGCAGAAAGTGTTAATGAAATGTGTTGTTATTTGGGTCAGTGCAGTGGTACACCATAATCCTGGAATTCGCCGTGCATCAAGAGAGAGATTTGGCAGACATTATTTGTGATCCCTTAAACTGGGACCAAGGTTTTCAAAAATACACTTAGTGAGCTGTTAACATCAGTTCTGTAGAAATCCAGTGCAAGGTCACAGCAGAATTGCTGTCTGTAATTAATGCTCGGTGGGACAGATTGTTCTGATTAAGTTTGTCAGGAGGACTTTATTACATAGAACATTTTTTCTCAGTATGAATCATATTTTACAAAAAGACAGAAAATCAGGAAAAGATGAAGAGGAATTATCTGGGAACAGTGTTGTAGTGAGTGTTTATAACCACTGTGTGCCGCCATCCAGAGACTTTGGAATACAGTAGAAAATTACTTTGTTGAATGTATTGTCCAGCACAAGAGGCATTATGGAAATGGAAGCATCTTTGTCTCTATAGCCCTGAAAGTTTGATACCAAATCTGTGTTTTACAGCTTGAAAATGAATTTGCTTGTGAATTTAGGAATCTTAATTCCCATAGTTGTTAACTGTTAATTGTGAACATTGCAACTGGGGCTTTGTTAGCTGAATCAAGAGCTGTAACTTTGCTGAAGTCAGTAAATACATTATTAACGAACTGCATCAGAATTCCATAAAATGTATGTGTGTTACTTAAAACCCTGATTTTTAGAGTAATTTTGTTTTTGTTATAAACAGCTGTTCTGTGACTAAAAAATACATGTAATTCTGCACGCATAAATGAAGCACATTTACCCAGTGATTAGATACTAAACTGTGTGGTCTAAACAGCTGAATTACAGCTTTATGTCTGTCTTTTATAGGGCCCACTTGGTATAACTGGTTCTCCAGGTTTTCCTGGTATTCCTGGTCTAAAGGTAAAAAATCAAATGAAGCTATCTTTTTAAAACGTCTAACAACACTCACCTAAAAATGTGTACTAGACTACACAGAGTTCAGACTGACATGTGTACAGGTCCCCAGGAGATGCTGTGAAATCAGTCTTATTCTAGACCTTCAGAGAGAAGATAAAACCCAAAGCCAAATGAAGCAATTGCAATTCATCATTGTCATGATACTTTACTTTCACTTTTGCTCATGTTCAGGGGTGATTATGACTGCCATGCTGTGCCTCAGGAATCCCGTCCTATATAGTCAAAGAATAACAAGATACATTACTGCAAGTGAGGTTGTGAGGGCAAGTGTAAGACAGTATGGAATCAGGACCTTCTAGTGCTGAAACCTGTAGTTTCGGCCAAGAACGCTTTTTGGGATGATTTAGGTTGATAAGACAAATGCCTGAACCCCAACAGAGTTGTGCTGCAGTTCATCACAATAGAGCAATTTACAGTTACTGCCTTTTATAGCTCAGTGTGATTGGGCTGTGAAATGGAAAATTTTCATTGGCTGCAGCACTGTCTTTGTGGCATTTCCTTCTCTTGCTTTTCAAGAGAATGCTCAAAATTTTTTTTCTTCTTAGCCTTGAGACAATGTCTTTGAAGACAGACAACTCATACAGCTTCCTTATTCCTCTTGCACATGCCCTCCACCCAGCTGCTGCTCTTTGTTCCTTTATACTCCTAAAACATGATAAGAAAATGTTATACAAGAGGAAACTCCCAGTTGGTCAGGTAGCCAAGTTCAGCAGATGTTTTGTGTTGTTGTGAAGCTGGCGACATTAGTTAAACTGTGTTTGGAAACAAGTTCTAATAACAATATCGACTTCATCATGGAACCACAGGTTGGAAGGGGATCTCTAGGATCATCTGCTCCAACTTTTGTTGGCAAAAGCACAGTCTGGACAAGATAAGTGTACAGTTAAATGACAGACCTTGTAGTGCATGTCATAAAGTGTTTTAGTGTGGCTAAGCATGATTTTACCAAAGTAAATATTTGAAGAAGCTGCCACATGATGAATCAATTATAGCTTTTGAAAAGGAGAAGCTACCTTCATGTTTGATCATCAGATGATGTAAATTTGGAATAGCTGCTTTGAACTCATAAAAGATAAGCAGATTATATAATGAAGATAGGAACTTTGGTTATGAAGATGTGATGTTAACAGCCATCAGTACCAAAAGGCATATTTTCTACATGAAATTAAAATCCAAAGAAGATGCCAGGAATTTTTTTTTTAATCATCCAGTCTAATCTTACAGGGATTTGATATTTAATACAGTGCTGCAACAGTGAGGTCATTTGCACTGTGCACAAAACCCCCAAACCTGCCAATCCCAGATGTGTTACCATATCTAAATCTAAATCTTGCTGTTAATAAAGGTAAAAAAAACCTTGTAAAATTAGAGACACTGGGATTTTAGAGAGACCAGGTCTGTTCTTGATCTGATTTGGATTCCTGGGTAGTGCTGCTTCTCTTAGAAGAGTTTCCTTATATACATTGAGGAAAGATCCTGTCTATACTTTTAATGTTTGCATTCATCTAGAAGTAATAGAAGCAAAATTAGGTAAGCAAAACCATATTTTAAGGATAAAAAACTACTTAAAGCATGAATTGTTTTTCTGTTATGAATTCCGTATTCCTCCTGAGTTACTTTATAGCGCTGCTTTTTAGAGCAAAATAATCTCCAGCTGTTTTCTCATGTGGACTCTTAGGGTGAAGCAGGTCCAACAGGTCCTCGTGGTCCTGAAGGTCCTCAAGGACAAAGAGGTGAAACAGGTCCTCAGGGCCCAGCTGGATCACAAGGTCTTCCTGTAAGTAGATTGAATGGAGTTCCTCAGTGCTCAGCTTGTGCATGTTAGCCTGTTTGTGGGGGTTTCTGGTGCCCCACTTGATAAGGAGTTTTACTCAAATCTTATTCCTTTGTTTTGTGCTAATTTTATAGATAA
Organism: Grantiella picta; assembly: GCA_013397955.1. Taxonomy (NCBI): domain Eukaryota; kingdom Metazoa; phylum Chordata; class Aves; order Passeriformes; family Meliphagidae; genus Grantiella; species Grantiella picta. The sequence continues at coordinate 15,591 of VZRM01001471.1, forward strand.
TAACTTTTCATTATTTAATTACAAGTTGGAAAACTGAGTTGCACAACTGATAGTCCCAGTCCTCAAAGTAATTTGAAACTTAAGCTTTAACATAAGATCTTCAAAAAATCACATTAACTTGCATGCTTTATTGCCCATTTTAGCATTAGTACATGTTGCTGAATTTATTTAATAGCCTTTATTTTCTGGTCTTCTAAAATCAGATAAAATAGTTGTCTTCCTCTTTTGTACTTGATGCCCTTCTCATTAAACTGATTTTTAACGACTGTACATTATCTTTAGGGTGCTGAAGGGACAGATGGCTCCCCTGGTGCAAAGGGCCCTACTGTAAGTAATCCTATTTCCTGTTGAAGAAATTGGGTAAGTTAATTTATTTCATTTCCTTATTTTGATTGTTTCCTCACTCTGCTCTCTGTTGTTTGTATTTGCAGGGATCTCCAGGCACTGGAGGCCCCCCTGGTTTATCAGGTCCCCCGGGTTCCCCAGGACCACAGGGCAGCTCTGGCCCACCCGGTATTCGAGGCCAGCCGGTAATGGGGTCTTTGTCTCCTTGGGAATTGTAATGTCTGGCAAATGTGGCACTCCATGGAACTAAAGCAGTGATTAGCGGTGGGCTTCCTTTAAATACAGCAATAGCATGCCAGGGGAAATGCTGAGTCAGATCCTGTGAATCTTCTGTGTGCCCAAAATACCATTACTCTTTTCTTAAAGGCCTGAGAAAGAAGAGTGTCTTTATAAACCTGGAAAAAGCGATGTATTTAAATTTTTGTCTTGATAACATCATAAGAAACAAGCATAAGAAGGGTAAAGAGAAAGCACTATAAGCATCTTAATATATTGCCTGCAATTAGTGACTAAACTAGGAAATGTTCCTCTGTTTCATGGCATAATACAAAATGATTCAGTGGTTTATGCTGACTTTTAACTGTACTGGTGCTATTCCTGTGTTTGTTTCCAGGGAGACCCTGGTGTCCCAGGTTTCAAAGGAGAAGCAGGACCCAAAGGTGAACCCGTAAGTCTCCATATGCTTTTGTGAGATGAAGAGGAAACACAGAGGCTTATAACCATGTAGCTTTTGGGAGAAAACTGACTCTGCAGAGTTTGAGTTGGTTTGTCAACCAATCTTTAGTTTTGCTTTCTCCTTAGTTAAATGATCATGTAATAACTGACAAAAATCTACAGGTGAAGTAATAGTTTTCTTACCACTGTCTGTTCCCTTGAAAATTTCTATTAGCCTCACTGAACTTTGACTCCTTTGCACCTTGTCCAAATACAAATTATTACGGATGATTATAAGAAACACTGTACAGCCCAACTGCAGAATTAGAATTTATTAGCTTGTAAACATTGTAAAAGAGAAAAGCAGAGGCTGAAAAGCTGTTATTTTTTAACTGATCCAAAACCTATGTTTTTCTCCTTAATTTGGAAAAACACTTATAGTGTTCAGAAGACAATCTGTTTCAATGTGCCTGAGAACTGGTGAGCTTAACAATGTTTTTTTAAATAACATTTTATTCTCACTAGGGTCCACAAGGTCCTCAGGGTCCCATCGGCCCCATAGGTGAAGAAGGGAAAAGAGGTCCTCGAGGTGATCCAGGGTCAGTAGGTCCACCTGGTCCTGTTGGAGAGAGGGTAAGCAATCCAAAGGAACAATGTCTGGAGAGAGGCACTGCTAAGCTGAAAAACCCCTTGACCTTCCCATGCATATTCTTACAGCTTTGTTGTGTGTGTAGTTAAACTTTATTTTCCTAGCAGTAGTCAATACTGTCTGTTATTTTTTTACACTTGGTATTTTTATGTGGAGATTCAGTACACAGAATAGCATGGTGGGAGAAATGGTGGAGATAGAACAAGCTACTCTGCAGACTTTTTTCTTACCCCTGTACAGCTACTCATCTTACTGTGGATGAGGCTGTTCACAAAGAAGGAGCTGTCCAGCATGCATGAATGAGATACTGCTATTTTTATCATTCCAAGTGGTGAAACCCCCCAAGTTTAAGTATTGGAGTAAGAAAATTGTAAGGAAATGAACTGAACCTCCCAAAAAATAAATCCAGTCCTCGATTTGCAGCAAATTATGGAAAAATTAAGATAATAATCTCATATTTATTACTTTTCCTAGGGTGCTCCTGGTAACCGTGGTTTTCCAGGTTCTGATGGCTTGCCTGGACCAAAGGTAAATGATATTAAAGTGTCCATCGTTTCTTGTGTCATTTGTTAAATTTTCATACATCCAGACATATTAAAAGAAAGCATTCCATTAAAAATGTCTGCTTCTGGGCAAATAGACAGATCCAATTTACAAATGCCAAAGGGGGGTCTGAATGTTTCGAGATAAAAATTTTTGGGATAAGTCACTTTCAGTTCCCATGATGTTCAGCTTTGCTTGCTTGTCCCCAGCTTAATGCTCCCTCATGTTGAAATGTGCATGGATAAGGGATTGACCTATTCTGTTCCTATATTCCTTTATGTATTGCTCTGTAGGAGATGGCTCTGTGAAAAAGTGCCTTTTTGTTGTGTTTTCTAGACTTTCCAGGGAAGTGACTCACATAGTCATTTGTCTTATACTTCTGTAGATTCCTAACATGGTAAAAATACAAAAAATGCTTATATAAACTTCCTTTAAGGAAGAGACAACTTTTATGTAATAATTTTGGGGAGAAGAGATAATAAGAAGACAACTAATAGTAATAAAAGTACTAATGATTTTTAACTTTGTATGAGAAAATAGGTCCTTAATAGAAGATACAGTTTTTATTTCACCTTCTCCTACCTTCACTGTTCTAGCTGTTAACAGCAGCTCACTGGTGTCTTTCTAGGGTGCCCAAGGAGAGCGTGGTCCAGCAGGATCTTCAGGACCTAAAGGAGGCCAGGGAGATCCTGGACGTCCTGGTGAACCTGGCCTTCCAGGTGCAAGGGTAAGGGACTAATAGCAGTACACTATAAACCCTGGTACCTCTCATTTTCAAAAGGCAGCAGTGAACGTTTGGGAATTCAGAAACTGTTATACAAGGGCAGACTGCTTTCAGTGGGGCTAAAGGCCAAATGACTTGTCTTTATTTCCTGCTTATGTTGGGAAGCACAGGTTTTGTCTTAGGAAAAGAAGAAATAGCCCTGATGGAGAACAGCTGGTGCAACTGAAAGAAGTGTGCTTTTAAAGCACAGTTTTCACAGGTACCATGGATTGAAGGCCGACCTTCATTAAATTGGTGATTGGTAACTTGCAAAGTTGAGTGGCGCATATCACTTAGAGATTTTTTTTCAGGAGAATTATTGGAGGACAATTCAGAATATCAAAAAAGGAGAGAAAGGGAACAGTGAAATGTGATATAGATCACTGGGTAATGTTAGCAGAAATAAAGATGAGCCTGTGAGAAGGTCAAGAAGTGTGAAAGCAAGAAAAGGGAGAATAGGAAGAAGGCAGATCAAAGACAGTGAGGGATGAAGCTGTAAAGTGAAGATAAGAATGAGGCATTTGATATAGAGAAGTTTGTGCTATGGTAATAACTGAGCATGTCTTTTGGATTTATTTATATTGCTTTATGGTTCTAGAATTATAGACCTTACCCTAACACCAATATTCCTGCTTTTAGGGATTGACAGGAAATCCAGGTGTTCAAGGCCCTGAAGGAAAACTTGGCCCCTTGGTAAGTGACATAAAAATTAGTCTTTTCAGTTAATGTCACAGTAATTCAAAGGTCCCACCTCACTGAAATTGATTTTATTAACATGATTTATTAAGGCTCATCTTCTCTTTTGTTAGCTCACTTTACATTCCTGACTTCAGAATTAGTATTGATAATGTTTCTTCAGTTTTGTCTGTGTAGCAGCTCTGTTGTTTAGCAGCTGCTGCAACACAGTTAAATGTTGGAGATAAATATTCTTCTATTTGTCTCTTTAGGGTTGCATTAAAGTGTTTGTTCTAAATATTGCAAAGTTTTGGTTAAACCTAGCAGTATGGCTAAAACTATGTCTGCTCTAAAGACCTTTTGACTGGTAAGTAAGGCATCAAACCAGGTTAATGTTATTTTCTTTCTATATACAAGCATTTTCTAGGGGTTGATAATTATCTTCATATGAACAAATATTATCTCTTCATATGAGCAAATATATTTAGAATTTAACGTGGAAAATACTTTATCTCTGCAGGGTGCTCCTGGGGAAGATGGACGTCCAGGTCCAGCAGGTTCAATAGGAATCAGAGGTCAGCCAGGCAGCATGGGCCTTCCTGGGCCAAAGGGTGGTAGTGTGAGTATGGCAATCCCTATTTAAACATTTTCATATATTTTCATGGATTAAAAAATACCTAAACCTGGTTAATTTTATTTCTGCACTTTAGGGTGATCCTGGAAAACCCGGAGAGGCAGGCAATGCAGGTGTCCCAGGACAGAGAGTGAGTGTGGCTGTTATTTGCAGTGATTACAGAAAACTACGCTTTTGTGTTATGCATGTTCACTATACAAGATTTCTTCTCCTGTCATTTTAATGTAGGGAGCTCCTGGGAAAGATGGTGAAGTTGGCCCTTCTGGTCCTGTTGGCCCACCAGTAAGTCAGCTTTTACCTCTCTGCCTGACACTCCATCTGTTCATTACTCTTCCAGCTTCTGTTCTTACCAATCATCATGCCAGTTGTTGATTCCAAACAAAAAATCCCAAGAACATGTAAAGAAAAAAATGTCCAGAAAAATTAGTAGCTTTGTGTTAACTATATATATCAGTAGCCTAAATCTTTGTAATAACCATTACAAAAAATAATCCAAGGAGCAAAATATTATAATTTGTTTACCTGGCTTTCTTCATTTTAATGGAACTGGGTGTTTTCCTGTTGCCAGGCAGCCTTTAGGGGAAGGATTTTAAAGAAATACTATACACCTTACTGCATCTTTTAGATAGGCTATCTTGTTCTGAGTTAAGTAAAAATGTAAAATGAACAAATACCCAATTGAAAATATGCATGTTCACAAAGAATAAAAATTGTGGAACTTGCCTATATTCCTCTACTGTTTACTTATTACTTCCTTTTGTGTAGGGTCTGGCAGGAGAAAGAGGAGAACAAGGCCCCCCAGGTCCTACAGGGTTTCAGGTATGTGCATTCATTTTTTTTTTTTAATTAAAAAATAAACTGCCATGTCTTTATCAACTTGGAGAAATTCAATCCAGTGATGTATAGCATAACACAATTTCAGAACTAAGGCAAGGATGTTCAGAATGGTTAATGGCACTTCCATATCAGCTGTGCACAAGACTGAGCTGGCAAAGGCTTAAATACCAGCTCTGTATCCCTTGAGAAAGCCTTTGATACTATTCAGTTTTAATTTGAAGATTTTTCCAAAAAAGTTCCAAATACAGAACAAAATAATTGCGTCACTAATGAAGCATTAATTAAATCAATATCTGTTTATAGAGAATTTTACTTTTAGGGCTGAGATGCAGATGTCTTGCAAATGTTAAGGAAGGGCTGCCATCTGGTTTAGAGAGGGGAAAGCACTTTTGTGCAATATTCATATAACTGTTTCCCTTGGAGATCTCTGAGGGTGTGCACTTGTACTTAGTGTTCTGCTACATGCAGAGTCTTGGTGCCCTAGTTAAATCTGGATTTATATAATTTTCTATCATGTTAGAGTGACCATTTTATTTACTTTTTACAGGGCTTGCCTGGGCCACCAGGTCCTCCAGGTGAGGGAGGAAAGCCAGGTGATCAGGTAATTTATGTGTAATGTAGCATTAAAAAGAATACACTTCATAAAGTAGTTTTACATTTTCTTCTCTTTCTAATTGAATTTCACACTGTGTTTCAAAATGCATACTGATGTAGTCTGCAAACTGTCCAAGAACTGCTTTGGGATAAAATAATTACAAGAATCTGTGTTCTTGGACTGAACTGGACTACCACCTCTTGTTGACAGATAGTATTTAGAACTGGCCATCTACATTCACAGTACTTTGGAAATAAAAATGTTTTTCTCTAATTTCCATAACTATAAAGTTATGAATAATGATTTCATTCTAATGGTGATTTCTGTTCTGCCTAGGGTGTGCCTGGAGATCCTGGAGCTGTTGGTCCATTGGGCCCTAGGGTAAGTGTTTTCTTTCAGAGTTTAAATATTCGCTACGTTTCTCTGAGGGTGGAAGTTGATATGTAATACAGACTTTAACAGCTAAAGTCAGTATTTGACCTTTTCCCTCACCAACAAAATGTTTGTAAATATAGTTATGTTTCAAGCCATTTCTGTAAAATCTACCACCTTTAATTATTTTGTAGTTCTTCAAGTGGTGTCGAGTACTCGCTGCTAAATTATTTGGTTTATGCTGTGAAATACAAGTTTTTAGTTTGCTGAGCAACATGTTTCTCCCACTTCTAACAGCAAAAGCATAAAACTAGTTTTTATTTGATCAGTTCTCCTAGGATTTGTTCATGGGCTCTAAAGTTCTGCACTTATGGTGTGCTTAGGATTTTGTCTACCAGAACTGTACCCTGCATTCTAAATAAATAATAATTTTCCATTTTGTAGGGAGAACGTGGCAATCCAGGGGAAAGGGGAGAACCAGGTGCCTCAGGACTCCCGGGTGAAAAGGGTATGGCTGGAGGTCACGGTCCTGATGGTCCAAAGGTAAACTGAGTGGAGATTTGGATTGCTGCAGTGATGTGATGTATAATTCTGCTCATTTGCATGAACGTAAGAGAGAGCTTTTTTATTATAAATATGAAAGATAGCTCCATTGTATAAGGAAGAAAACACAAGTTACTGTGATTATAGCAATATTAGTAACTTGCAACACACTTAAATGTTAAGCATTCACAGTAGAACTGTGCAAAGCCATTTCTGAGCTGCAGAAAACCTTCTAGCAAATGTTTTAAGAACCATGCCAGTTTACACAATGACACTTGGCAGGCTTGAGCAGTTAAAATAAAATGCTGAAAGCTGCATGCCTGCATGCATGTACCTTCTATTAATGTGATTAGTTCGCGAAAGTCACACCGAGCAGGGAGTGCCTCTAGTTATGTGACACCTGAGCATCTGTGCCTCTGGCAACTTCTGCCTGTACCTACTTTCTATTCTAAACCTATGTGGCATCAAGGTCAAGGCAGAAAGATGCTCAAGGTTCTTTTTTTTGGTCTGTTTTCATCTCCAGTATGCACTGATTAAATACTAATGTATTTGGAAGAACTATGGTATTACAGTTGAACTTCCTGAGTAACACAATGGGAAAAGAAAAGTATTTGGATGTGAATTAAGTCCAAATTTCAGATAAAATTATTACTTAAAACTGTACCACAGAGACTTCAACTTCAGGCACATCATGCTCTGCTTCTCAGATGAATAGGCAATGACTTGTTTGTTCTTTGTTCCAGGGAAGCCCAGGTCCTAGTGGGACACCTGGTGATCCAGGCCCACCAGGCCTTCAGGGCATGCCTGGAGAAAGAGGGATTGCTGGAACACCTGGCCCTAAGGGTGACAGAGTAAGTCTGTTTATTTCTGTCCTCCTGAGTAGAACCACCTGTCCCTTAACACTGCAGTTATTCCAGGGTATGATCTGCTCAGCATTCAGTGCCGTAACTGGGACTTTCTGGCTCTTTTCATAGGGTGGTGTTGGTGAGAAAGGTGCTGAAGGTACAGCTGGCAATGATGGGGCAAGAGTAAGTAAATCTGTCACTCTCTTTAGACACACTAAAGAGAGTGTGTCTTCACACACAGGTGTGTTTACTGTGTTATCCTCCAAATGTCCAAGGTTCTCAAGACTGCTGTGCACAATGTTTTGGGGTGTCTGTGTTCCGAGCCTCTATCTTGTATTATCAGTAAAGGGAGTTAAGAGGTCAGTGGAAAGGATTCCATTGATTTGGGGTTTGTCTAAGTTGACTTTAGTAAAAAATGTGAAAAAATGAACAGGCAGAGGTGAATAGGCAAAAAGCAGACCTTCCATCTCTGAATCTTGGACTAAGGCAAATGCCTCCTTATTATCTGGATTGAGTTGTCAACAGTCTGTCCTGAGTTTCACAGGTGAAAATTCCTGTAAATGTACTAAGCTTCATATGATCGGCGAGTTGGAAAGCTTTGAATCTCCATTGCATAAATAAGGTCTCTTGTCCACTCAAGATGTGTTTAGGACATACTGCACACACTCTGCTGCATAGACCAAGTGTCCAATAATCCCAGTTGTGCTGGGTTTTCTTTGTATGCACTGACCATTTTTCCTTCCCAGATATTATCTTAGTTATTTTTTACGTGAATTGAGACTGTATCTGAGATTCTTGGTTTGTGCAAACCAGTTGTAGTACGAGCTGCTAAGCATTTGGAAATCTGAGGTAAAGTCAAACTATGAGGATCCTGTCTGGACTAAATTTTTAGTTACAGAGGAAAAATGTTTTTGAGAAATCCTACAATATGGAAGTCCTAATCTGTGAGCTGGAATTGGTTATATAAATCAAACATTATCCAAAGATACAGAACAGTTTGTAGTCATTGCAAGGCATGTTTGCAGCTTACAGTTATTATTGAACGGGTAAAATAAAGGTGAGCTTGAAGGATCATTATGTGGAGTTGATGGGCTGGGATGGAGAACTTGAAACCTCTTTACCTAACTACCTCATGAAGAGAGAAAAGACACTTTTGAGGAATTTGGAAGATATAACTGAATCTTCAGAAGTAACGATGGACACTTTGAAATTAATTTAAAATTAATTCTTTTCAGAATTAAGAAACAGAGCTCTGTGTGAGTGGGGAAAAAGGACTTGATTCCTTTTTGAGGGAGCAAAGTGAAGCTGGGTTGGTTTTTTTTTTTTAAAATCATTGGCCTTATTCATGAATACTGCATAAAGCAGATGACGAAGTTAGAGAATAAAGAGAAAATGAAGGAGAGCAGGTCTTTTGTGGGGAATTTGGGCCATTGGGAGAGGAAACACAGGTCAGGTTTAGATGAAGAGAAAGGAATTTTCCAGAGATAAATGAGAAGAATTCAAATGAAGACGCATATAGGAATGGTAATATATGAGAAGTTTTAAACTAACTGTTTTGGAGCATCACTTCTCTAACCTCCTTTCACCTTAATTTGTTCAAAAGGGTCTCCCTGGTCCAATAGGCCCAATGGGTCCAGCAGGTCCCACTGGTGAAAAGGTAAGCAGATTTTTATTCCATTCCCTACTAAAGATTCTTAATATTATCAGACTTCATTAGCATTTTAATGATTCAACAAATAAGTTACTTGAGAAATAAAAACCTTTAATTTTATTTTAAGGGTGAACCAGGTCCTCGAGGTCTAGTTGGTCCTCCTGGCTCTCGTGGAAACCCTGTGAGTAAACATGCTTTGTTTTTGTCTGGTATAAGTTAACAATACCTAACACTGATCCAAAGTCGAGGCGTTTTTCTTATTTGCTGATATATTTTCCTATTTTTCGATCCCTTTCTTTGTAGCCAAATCTGAAATTCTGACTTGTTGCTGTGCACTTGCAAAACCATTACCAGATTTTCTTCCTCTGACCTCTGCTTGTTTTAGGGCAAACTTTATAGATTTACCCTCACTTACCTCACTCCTGAAACTGTGCCACCACTTTTAATTGTGTCAATGTTTTTAAAAGCATGCCCCTAGCAGATACCACTGTGCATAAACAGATATTTAGATGGGCAAAGCGCAGAGGTAATCCTTAGTTCATCCAGTTATGTAACTCTTGTCATCTTCCATCTATTAGTGATTTTAAGTATTTTAAGGGTTGACTTCAATTGGGGAATTAGAGACTCGGCCCTTCTAGATCCTTCATACTGCTTGAAATTGATTATGTCCCTATCATAAATCAGAACAGTCTTATTTCCAGTATAATTTGGAGCAGCTTCCACCCTTTTAGGGAGTGCTGGAGTTGGCAGCCTTCAGCTACTTCTTTTCCAAGCAAATGTTGTGTGGAAAGCTCAGTTGAAGCCTATTCTGACCTTATAGAAGATTACATCTTTGAACTACTGTTTTTTTCCCCAGTGTGACTGGAGTGGTAGGTTGCATGAAATGTGTGCTCTTTGGCCATCCCTGGAAGGGGTGGGTTGTGACCAGAATTTCTCCTAGTGCTGTTTTAGTGCTTGCCTGTTTCTTCCTCCTCTCAATTCTGAAAGCTCAATATAGTCTCGAACGCATGGCAGATTTTAACATCGTAGCTCATGTCCTTTTTTTTATGATCGAACGGTCATTTGATTCTGATTAATAGAACAAAAGTATAGTCGCACTTAAGACAGTAAACAGTTAACGTCCTTTCTTATCTTTTTAACTGGAAATGATACTATCAAAAGATGATAGTTGAATACAGTTATTTTAACTTTTCTCCCCAGGGTTCCCGAGGAGAAAATGGCCCAACTGGCGCTGTTGGTTTTGCTGGTCCTCCGGTATGTGTTCTGGAACACTAATGAGTTTCCTTTACTCATGTTTGACATGCTTCATTTACTTCATTATGAATAATATTGCAGTGTTCTGGATAGGGAGTCACATTCTTGATACAAAATGAGCTGTTTCTTTTTCCCATCAGTATATCAAGTGAAGAAGAGGGCCAGTAAGCAGTCTAGACAATTGAAAAGTGGTTTTGTTGTTAAGATTATGTAATTGCTCACCAGATTTGATATTTTTGTTAATATGCTGTGTTGCTCCTTTGAGATTAAAATGAGGGAAGTTAAAAAATGTCATCTACTGAAGGTAGCAGAGGTTTGTGCTGTGAGTAGCGAAGGCTGGAATGAGTTGATGGACCAGATGGAATGGAACACCCTAAACTTTCCCACAGCCTAAATGTAATGTACGTAATCTTCCACAAGTGTCCCACACCTGCTTCCCTTGGTGGGAAAAGACAACATTTGTTTTGTAGCTGCTGAGGAAAACAGAAAATCTAAAGAAAAAAAAAGTGACCTGGATAAGTAAAATCTTTAAAATGGAAATACTGGCTTCACAGAATGTTCAGAAAATCTCATGTGTGATCTTCTAAAGGCCATGCTAAATTGTTAAATGCAGTGTTTTCTGGACTGATTTGTACTCTTGTTATTTTTTTCAGTTTAGAAATTCCCTTCAGAATTGCTTTGTTAGGAAAGATTTGGTATTGTCTGACCTGATGTTTCTTCTAAATATTATTTCTTATAGGGCCCTGATGGTCAGCCTGGTGTGAAAGGGGAACCTGGAGAGCCTGGACAGAAAGGAGATGCTGGATCTCCAGGACCACAGGGTCTTGCTGGGTCTCATGGTCCACCAGTAAGGATGAGTAACATTATCACAGAACTAGTGACATAGTCTGATCTTGCTAATTAAAAATGTCCTGGGTGTTCACTATCACCCCACTCTTTCTCCTTTCCTTTTAGGGTCCTCCAGGTGTTCCTGGTCTGAAAGGTGGTAGAGGAACTCAGGGTCCACCTGTAAGTAGATTTTATGTGTTGTCACCTGACCACAGATGATATATTAGTGAAATTTATGTAATGCATGTATTATTCCTTATCTCAGGTTGTTTTTGCAGTCTGTAAATATAATATTTGTTCACTAACTCAGCTGAGAACATTTGTGGTAACTAGTGCTGTATTTCTTTTGATAAAGATGGCATTAAAAAGGGTTTTTCTTTTTAGGGTGCTACTGGATTCCCAGGATCTGCTGGAAGAGTTGGGCCTCCAGGACCTGCGGTAAATTAATTATCATTTTCCTAATAGGTTTGTTTTATAAAATGGTCACCAAGAATCTGAAGATTAAATAAAGCAGGAAAGGTGAAGCAGTGTTTATGGTCTGATCCTATTGAAGAGAACAGTTTGTCAACACTGAGTTCTGTGAGTGATTGTTTGTGTCATTAAATAAAGCTCATTAGTCTTCAGCTTGGTCCAATGCCTTATATTGGTCCAAGGCTTTGCAGTGGGTTAAGTAAGCTTTCATATTGCTGTTCAAATTGCTCCAATGACTTGATAGGAACAAAAAACTCCAATGTATATTTTCCTCTATGTTTTACTCTTTTGTCCCTTTAGTGGTGACTGAAATTAGGACAGTTTTTGGAAAAGGAAGAGCCTCTGCTGGGCTTTCTGATTGGTGGAGTTATTCATAGGTTCCATTAAAATAAATTGAAAACAAACCCACAAACCCAAAGTCTGTTACGTTCAAACATTTTCAGAAACACTGTAAAAAATATTAGGTGTGGATCGAGTTGAGGATTGAACTCCACACAGAGAATTGTTTCGAGCTTCATATGCCTTTTAGTGTTATCATGAGAAGAACAACTTGCAGTCATTGTAAGGTTATCAAATGTGAAGTCTATGGAAAACTCAACATATATGTGAAGTCTTTAAAAAGTATTTGAGAAATGAACAAAGGTCTGTTAAAACATCAATTTGTACCATGGGAATGATAAGTTTGGATATGGACCATAGCTTGATGATGTTAGAAAGAATGGGCAAGGGTAAATTTTCTATTTTTGGTTGTACATGTGAGGTGAAAAAACAAAAAATTTTTAAAAAAAAGTCTCTTAAAGGAGTGAGTTTGGAACTGAAAACTTGGGGACCGTGGGTGGAGCTTGGACATAATTTGATGAGATGTTTATTTCATCTCTTTTATTTAATCATAAAAGAGATAATAGACTTTAGCTCATTCACATTTTTTGGCCTTTCTCAGAGTGTGCATATTTATAGTTAATTGGAACACAGTCATTAGAATTTTACTGTCCTGATCAGAAAAGGGTCCAATGTAACTAGGTGTTTTGATTTTTTTTAGGGAGCCCCAGGGCCTGCTGGGCCTATTGGTGAACCAGGAAAAGAAGGTCCCCCAGGTCTTCGTGGTGATCCTGGTTCTCATGGCCGTGTGGGGGATCGAGGGCCAGCTGGGCCTCCTGGTGGCCCTGGAGACAAGGGTGACCCGGGGGACGATGGGCAGCCGGTATGTCCCTTGGTGTTACTCGTTGTCCCTGCACCAGCTCCAGGCTTGGTCTCGTCGTTTATTGCTGCTGACATGACAGTGATGGTGTTTACTCCTCTGTGGATTTCAGGGCCCGGATGGCCCCCCTGGACCAGCAGGAACTACTGGGCAAAGAGGAATTGTTGGTATGCCAGGACAGCGAGGGGAAAGAGGCATGCCTGGGCTGCCGGGCCCTGCAGTAAGTAACAACCAGATCATGCGCCAGCAGCCTGGGCATTCTCTGTATGGGATTTGCAGTGTGGTGCCCTATAGCATGAGGAGAAAGCTGGAAAACTCCAGTTGCAGGAGCAAAGAGCAGGAGAGTTAAATTTCATGCAAATACATGAGGTGGAAGGTTTGTTTCTGCCATAATGGAAAGTCTGAATCTGAGCTAAGAGTAAGTGAGTAATAGTATTTAAGGCTTGTGTCTTAGATGTTCCTATTTGATTTAAAACTTGATCAAAAAACAACCCCAGACTCTTCATTTATGTACCCAAAGGTCACTTGAATGTGAGTAGATACTTGGAAAGCACTGTTTCATCAATTGTGAACTACAGCCTTCCAAACTGCCATTTGAGCTCTCTTAGCTTTCATGTAGAATTTAGAGATAGTTATTGGATAGCCTAATGATCCAGGAGATCCAATCATTAAATAGACAATTAGTAAAAGTGTTGCTATGGAGGATCTGTCCTTACCACTGTATCCATCAAGTCACTTTATAGCTAAAGTTGGCAAGAAATTATTACAGGCTAACAAGATTTGTTGATGTTGAGAGAGAGGAAAAATTATGTTAATTATTTCAAACGGTATTTTTCTGAAACCTAAAACACCTTAGTTATTGCAGGGAATGACATCACACTTACTGATTTATCAGTAACTTCATAAAAATACAGAGCATATAATAAATCATATTCAAATTCTGTAAGAACCTTTTCTTTAAAAGATATCAAGGGGTTTTTATTTTACAAATGTAGAAGATATTTCTGTGTGGATTAATGAATAGTTCAGCAGGTAGCAGGGTTTTTGTGCTTTCTTTGTTTTATGATTAAAATTTTGATATGATACTTCTCATCTTTTTTAGGGCACACCAGGAAAGCAAGGTCCCACGGGGCCACCTGGTGACAAAGGTCCCCCAGGACCCATTGGCCAGTCAGGTGCCACTGGGCCTGTAGGTGAAGCTGGTCCAGAAGTAAGTATGAAAGCATTATAGCATGCAAAAAGACAAGTGGTTGTTCTCCTTGACTTGAAGTTAGAGGCTAGAAGTTAGAGAACAACTTTCTAGTTGTTCTTCTAGAAGTGCAAGATTACAGAGGTAATCAGCAGCTCTGTTTTTATTCCATTACTCCAGGGACCTGCTGGCAATGATGGTACTCCTGGACGAGATGGAGCTGTTGGAGAACGTGTAAGAATATATTCTTTTCTTAATTTTTCTTAATTTTCTTCTGGAAATCCCCATTTTATTGTAGATTTTCTTTTCATTCAGTTAACCTGGATGGAGAACTTGTTTATAAAGTGCATTCCAGCTTTGAATAAATAGTACCTCTCAAAGCTGAGGATGCCTGGCTAAGAGGCTAAGAACATCTGCCTCCATAAACTCAGAGTCTAGTTCATGCAGCAGGAATATCTTTGTGGATTACAATTGCTCAGAAATACATTGGCAGTGCTACAGTTTTGTAGCTTTGGTCTAAACCAATTCTCTTTAGATAAATAGTTGAAATTTTGTTTTGCAGGGTGATCGAGGTGAACCTGGCCCTGCAGGCTTACCAGGTTCTCCAGGAGGTCCAGGAACTCCAGGTCCTGTTGGTCCTCCAGGAGATGCAGGTCAAAGAGGTGAAACTGTAAGTGAGACTTTTTAAAAAAATACTCTGGTTATCAAAAACTGTTGTGTGTGTTTTTTGTGCATTGCTTCACACACTTTTTGTATGCAATCTTTGTAGGGCTCTCGAGGTCCAATGGGTCCCCCAGGTCGTGCAGGAAAAAGAGGTTTGCCTGTAAGTTGTCCATGGTCACTGTGGTTTTGTCTGAAATGCCTTTTGCAGGAAAGTGTATGAGAAATTCAGCTGAAATTAGAATGCCAAGCAGGGCTTCACCTTGTGTTCTGACTGCAAGTGGGTGCAGGTAGTTCTGAGTGGCAAAGCTGTACAAATTAGGATCTTTGTATTTGGATACTCCAGTAATGCTTTGGAAGCCTCTTTATTTGGAGCATGTTGCTGTCTGGGTAATGGTAGGAGCTGAGCTAGCAAATGGCTGGAGTCTGTGTCTAAATAAGGGGTAAAGAAGTGATTGCTGAACAAAAAGGGACGTTTTTAGATAAAAACGGCAGAAATACAATAAAATCACCTGTTCCCCTTAAAGTGCCTTAATTCAACTCGTGAATTTGTGACTTCAGTCCAAAAAGGAAAATAAACAAAACTCCTCTTTTTTAGGTTACATAAGTCTTTTATAATCCAAGCTTGGAACAGAAAGTTAATTGCAAACTTGTGAAATTCAAAACAACGTTGTCCTGTCCCTAAGCAGATGTCACTTGAGAGGCCAGAAAAGTTTATTGAGTAGTTTGTGATAATGATGCCATCAATAAACTATTTGGAATCTGGCATTGAGAGATTTAGCATGCAATTTGGGCTGGGAAATATAGAATTGAAAACAGCAGACACATTTCCCAATGATTCTTGAATTAGTGTAAAAAGTTGGCAATTATCAAAACTAACAAAAATGAAATTGTGACAGTAATAGAAGCAAGGTATTTGTATTGGGGAGCCTGGATGATGTTGTCTGTAGTTAGGGAATGTAACTTCAATTGTACCTTAAATCATAAGGAAGGACAAAGAAGCTATGAGAAGTAAAGATGCAGCCTGGATGATTTCACAATGAAAATATGCTTTATCATAATGAGTCTGTGAAAGATCTGTGATATTTCAATCTTGTCAACAAAAATCATTTGCCATATACAGTAAGGCAAAGAGACATCTGCCTATTAAAAACTGGTTATGTAAATTATTTATTATCATTACAGGCATGGGTTTTTTTTTTTTTACTGTATTATGTGGCTAAGTAGAGTAAATTTGCTACAGCTGTATTTAAGCACAACACAGTTTTCTGTAATTACTTGTTTATTCTTTGGTAAAAAATTAAGATTTTCAGAGCTGTCCCAACATCATTTTTCCAGCTTTAAAAGGGAAGGTGTGAGTGCTGTGTTTAAAAGCAAATAAGGGCTTTTTGAGGTCGGGGGTTTTTCTTCAGTTCAGAATTTTACATTTCATCATTGATATTAACAGGGTCCCCAAGGACCTCGTGGTGACAAAGGTGACAATGGAGATCGAGGTGATAGAGGCCAGAAAGGACACAGAGGTTTCACTGGACTTCAAGGCCTTCCTGGCCCTCCTGTAAGTTGTTCTGCTTTTACTCTAATTTTATTTGCTTGGTAGTTAAACAGTGTATCAGGAACAAAGTAATTTAAAGTGGGAAAAAAACCCCAAACTAGGTATTTTTCCCCACAAGGTGTTTGAGTGGCCTGGCTGTCCGTACTTGCTAGTATTTTTAATGCAATTTTACAATACTCTTGCATGATGAGGTAAACCTGTGTGTTGCAAGATGTGTGTTTTCCTATTCTTGTTCTCCTTGCAAGACCAATCCCTGACAGTCAATGAACTGTCTGTGCAAGATTCTAACAAAAGCTGGTAGTTTCAGATAAAAAATTTAGAGTGTGAAATGCTTTTTGGCAGTGTTTGAACTCATTAGACTCATTTGAGTCAAGGAATCCAGTGCAAAATCCCAAGAGGACTGTGAGAGCACCTTTTGCTAATGTTTTCTAGAACTTCGTGATTTCACTGTCAATTGAATGGAAATGTCATGGAAAATTTTCTTTTTTTTCACCTTTATTCATTGGTCCTGTGCAAGTGCTGAAAGTTTCAACATGCAGGAACAGCAGCAACAAAAAGATTCCAACACCCAAATTATCTTTTCATTTTGTGATAGTGCTGTCATTTACTCTCTTATAAGCCACTTTGCTTATAATACCTCAAAACCAAGGCTTTTCTACAGAAGTAGCTTATATGTAGCCAAGCACCAGTAAATTCTATTAAGTCACTTAGGGATTAAGGACAAGGCACTACCCATTGTTTATGTATATTTTAATCCTATTCATACCAAATTGTGTATGTCACACACTAAAGTTTTAAAACTAAAGGAATATGCTCTGAATGGCACAATCATGCGATAATTTCTTCTGTGTAGGGTCCTGTTGGTGAACAGGGCAGTCCTGGCATTCCAGGCCCATTTGGTCCTAGGGTGAGTATAACCTGTAAGTTTTTCCTTCCTTGTTTGATTTTTTGGGTTTTCTTTTTTCCATGCTCAGATGTCTATTTCTGCATCACTTTTGTTTCAATGGCTTTTATTGACTTTGGTGATCATGTAGTGATCACCCTAATATCTTTTGCTGAGACATCACCTTGTTTAATATGGTAAAGCTTTGCCATGAGTGAAGGTTATAGGTAGATAAAAATGTCAGCTCAGGATGACTACAGGGCTGCAGGCTATTTTTACAGACACTTTTGCTGCAGCTGATGCAAAGCCATGTATGTAGCAGCTCTTTTTGTTGCTCTGCATCTCATGCCCCCATGTATGTCATTGACTCAAAAGTAAAGGAGAAATACTGTCCCTTGGGAACATCCAAGGGAGGTATTTACCTCTCAGTCTGTAAATCTGTGGGTGTACAGAAGCTGCTCCAGTCTCCACAGCATTTGGAATCTAGAACTGATCCCACTTAAATAGTTAAGGAAAAAATATACAGCTGATCCAAGTTGTATTGTCTGAGGTGATTCACTTGAGAAGAGCAGCTTTGAAACTGCCTTCTTTCTTTTAAGAAGAAGAAGAAAAAAGGTGATTTTTAAAAGTTTGGTAATAGGCATAAATAAACAGATAGCTTCCTGACAAGATACTGCTTATAATGGACTGTTTTGTAAAACTGTTATTAAATGCTAAAATACGTTTTTTCCGTCTCCTGTATTTTCTAGGGTCCTCCAGGTCCTGTTGGTCCTTCTGGCAAAGATGGAAGTCCTGGTCCACTTGGGCCAATTGGGCCTCCTGGTGTTAGAGGGACTGTGGGAGAAGCTGGACCTGAGGTAAATTGATGGGAATATGGAGGGGAAATGTTGTCTTCAAATACTCAGATTTTTTTTTTATAGTCCATCACATTATGTTCTTGAATATCTGTGATCTTAAGTGAAATGATAAAATGGGATAATTTCTCCAGCAAACACCTAGGATAACTGTATTGAAAGGGTTCATTTCTTACTTATTTTCATCTTCTGAACCTGGGATGATCCCAGCCTCATCCACCTGTGCTCTCCTTTGGCCAAGCTGGGGCTATTTATTTATTTATTTATAGTCCCAAACTTTGCTGAATGCCCCAGGCATATTCCACGTGTACCAATTCACAATATGCTGTCATAAAGTAGTAGTTAGGCCATTTGAAGAAAGATAAATTTCAGAAAAATAGATGAATTTGAGGAAAAAGTGATCTGGTTGATCATGTGGGGAATTAAAAGAAAGTGCTATTGCTTATTTTGTGGAAGAAGTGGAAGAGGTGGAGCAAAAGAATGAGCAAGACAAGGCAGTTTTTGCTGTCTTTCTGTCAGGTGTTTCCTGTGTTTATCATGTGCTAATATTCACCCTATTTCATTTGGATTTCTGCTGATTGTCAGCATCTCTACTTCTGCCCAGACACCAAGAGCTGTATGAAAAGTCTATGGCAGAACATGAAAATATATTATGTCTGTAGATATTTGGTCAGTGTAATGAGATGGTACAAGAAATATCACATTCCAATATTTTTTGGTTTGTTTTCCATGTGGGCTTGCATGCTGCCATAAGTTGGAGCACAAAAGCAAGAAATAGAAGTTGAGATTTCATTTTCAGACCGTGTGTGTTTGTTCTGATGTGTGCTTGGTAGTAAGCATTTGGAGTACTATTTATGAGTTCTGAACTAAAGACTTTTAAAGGAAATGCCACTTCTGATCCACCTAATGCACCAGAGCATCAAAATTCATGTGGACGTAGACTTAGTATAGCTGAAGAAGAGCTGGCAGGGTGAGATATGTATAACAGATACCTTCTCACGTGTCACAATTCATGATGACAGAAGAACCTCACAACCTACTATTTGGGAAAATTGACTTAGTCAGGAAAACACCTGCTCTTTCAAGTAAGGATGATTTAGATTCTGTCCCATAGAAAGCCCAGGTTCTGTGGCTAGAGAGCTCAGCACTTTGCTGGAAAAATGTAAAGATGTTTCTAGAGCCAATTTTTCCATCCAGGAAAATGAGCCTGAGGCAACTCAGGGGAAGTAGGAATTTTAAGAAATAAAGTTATTAGGCAGGGATCTGAACAAGGAGGGACAGATGGTTTAACAAAGGGAATTAGGACATTCCTTGGTGAATAGTAAAGTCTAAAATCAGGAGTAAGAAAAAGCTGAGCAAGGCATGAAGACAATCAGAGAGGACATGAAGCACAGTGAATACCTCACATGCAGTTGTAATCTCTTTCTCCTGTTCTTTGAAAAGTGAATTGTTTATGTATGAATTATTCCCTGTGCTTTAGGCTGACTGACCCTGAAGTTTTGGGGTTGTTTTTTTTTTTTTTTTGGTGGCTGGCTTTGCTGTCATTTGGCATAGTATTTACTCTACTAGACATCTGCTGCCTTTTTGTTTTGAACCTTAGGGTCCACCAGGTGAGCCTGGTCCTCCTGGCCCTCCAGGGCCTCCAGGCCACCTCACTGCTGCCATTGGTGACATTATGGGACACTATGACGATGCTATGGCAGATCCTCTACCAGAGTTTACCGAAGATGAAGCAGCCCCTGATGACCATAACAAAACAGACCCAGGAGTCCATGCCACCCTGAAGTCCCTGAGCAGCCAGATCGAGACCATGCGCAGCCCAGACGGCTCCAAGAAGCACCCAGCACGGACCTGTGACGACCTGAAGCTGTGCCACCCCTCCAAGAGGAGTGGTGGGTGTTCAAACCATCTTCTGTGTGCTCTGGGAAGCTGCCTTGTGTCCAGCACAGGGCTTGGTCATTGGCCTTTTTGCACTATTGCAACATATTTCTGCTTTTGTCTTCCCAGTTATCTCAAGAATCTTTATCATGTAATGGAATCACTTTTTATGGTCTTTTGTAGGTGAATATTGGATTGATCCTAACCAAGGATGTGTTGAAGATGCTATAAAAGTGTACTGCAACATGGAAACTGGGGAGACCTGTATTTCTGCCAACCCATCTACTGTGCCCCGCAAGACATGGTGGGCCAGCAGGTCCTCTGACTTCAAGCCTGTTTGGTACGGCCTCGATATGAACAGGGGATCACAGGTAAATAAATACTGTCACTGTTAAGAACTGGCTTCTGTGAAACTTGTTGCCTTATGGTTTGGAACTTCATCTGCTGCTCTGAGCAGATTCTGCTATAGTCAGAACATTGTACTTGTTGATTGACTGCCTTATATTCAACTGATTGTTAGTACCATATAATAGAGATAGGAAATAGCTGGGAAAAACAATGCAAACACATCTAATGCACGATTGGTTAAAATAGACCACTGCAGGATTGGTTAAAATGTTGCTGGAACAGATTTACTTGGTCCCAAAAACATCAGCTTTTCTGTCAGCCTTTTACTAAATCTCTATCTTGTCCTTAAGCAAGTGTACTTCTACCCTGATATATAATCCAGATCTCTACTTTTTTAATTGAATTCTACTCTTCCTTTAGAAAACTCTATACTGCTAGAAACTACAAAACTTACTTTGATAATTTATTATTAAAAGAAGGTATGATTGTTATATGTGTCCGGTTGATCCATGAGGAATCCATCAGTCTCTAGGCAGAAAAAATTGTACTCACCTTTCTGCTGGGTTTTTTCTCTGTGGTAACTTCTAAAATTAGGCTTAACGATCCTGACAAATAACAGAAGTTTAGCCTATGCAAAGTATATAATTAATTAACCAGATTTTGCCGCTTTTATTCCTAGTTTATCAAAAGCACAGAGTATATCTTCAAGTGCTTTTTCATAGGGAGTTACTATCTTTAAATTAAGTATTTGGTGTCTAAAAATAATGCTGTTATCTACTGGATTACTGAAAACAGTTCAGAACTTTAACAGCTGAGAACAGATGTGATATTGATTGCTTTTTTGAGATGCTTTCACTTATTAATAAACTCAGGAAGCCTTGCCATGAGCCAGGATATCACAGTTGATGTTTGGCTGCCTGCAGAGCTACACAGAGGGGTTTGTTAGTCAGATGCTCTTTGGAGGAACAACTTATCTGCAGGAGTACTATAAAATAATATTTCATTATTTTTGAAACACTGTCAGATTTGGTAATTAATAGTATGAGCTATGTAATGCACTCCTTATGGATTCCAAATAATAAATGTATCCAAGATTATTAAACAGAGACACCACACTTTATAAATTATGATAGTGCCAGTGAATAAGATTTTCTCTTCACCAGTTTCAGTGAAATGTATAAATTTTTAGTCATTCTTGACTGTTGTTTTTATGTTGCAATGATACATAAAACACGAATAAAATGAAACGTGCACAGATAGGGGGAAAAAATCTCAGGAATTTTAGAACTTCTGTTACTTGTAGAAAAATTGCTTGTTTTTTATAGAAGCAGTGGCACTGTGTAGAACATTTGCCAAACTTCTGTGCAAACTGATTAGTTGATAAAGCCGATATACAAATGTATAGTTATTTTTATATAGTCAAACTTTGTCTGCGCTGTTTCTAAAAACAATACAAACCCTACAGAAAACAAGTTGCTAAAGTTGCAATATAACAAGTTCACTGTAAAATGCTTTTCTGTGCTTGATGTTTATCTGCTTCAAAGTTCCTCTAAAGCCCTATTTCATATGTAAGAATCCCTTTTGGAAATGAGGCAGAATTCATTCCAAAGCTTGGTATGTCTGTGGAGGCCCAGCTGCCTTTGAGTTGTTCGGTTGCAGAGAATTACGGTCAAAATTCTCCCTGTTACAGAATGTCTGCATTTCTTTGTCCTCAGCTGGCAGCAAATTACAAAAGAAACCATTCTTAGATTTTATTTAATAGGACTCCTACTAGTCATGTCTGAAAGATTACGGTGATGGCAGATATTTCTAAAATTCACCAGCTTAATGAATTTCAATGTTCTGTAAGTTGACTGATTTCTTTATTTTCACAGTTTGTGTACGGGGACACAGCTGTCACTCAGATGACATTCCTGCGCCTTCTATCCAAGGAAGCTTCCCAGAACATCACCTACCTTTGTAAAAACAGCGTTGGGTACATGGATGACCAGACGAGGAACCTGAAAAAAGCTGTGATTCTGAAAGGGGCCAAT
This sequence comes from Grantiella picta, assembly GCA_013397955.1. Classification (NCBI taxonomy): domain Eukaryota; kingdom Metazoa; phylum Chordata; class Aves; order Passeriformes; family Meliphagidae; genus Grantiella; species Grantiella picta. The sequence continues at coordinate 37,845 of VZRM01001471.1, forward strand.
GACCTGGAGATCAAGGCAGAGGGAAACAGCCGATTCAGATACACCGTTCTGCATGACAGCTGTTCTGTAAGTTTGGGGTTTTGCCATTTGCTGGGAAGGAAAAGGACTTATGTCCCTTTTCATTTCTCTCTTGAATTAGAAAAAAACCCCATACAAGGAAGTCATTAAAATGCTGCAGGATTTGATAATGAATTGTAGAAGTAACTGATCAAACACGCATTCTTCTACAGTTCTAGCTTCACATAAACAAACCTGTACTGTTTAGAGGCTATTTGCGAATTCCTACTGCTCCTGCAAAGTCCTGCTCCTACTGAGCATACTGAGACATATATCTTGCCATTTTGCACTTCCCAGTACTTGTTTACCTCTGGGTGGAATCACACCAACTGGTGAGGTAACCACAAACATTTGTGTGCCAGATGGGCAAGATTATTGCAGCAGCATTGTGGAGGAAACTTATTGTTACTGTGACCAAGTTGAAAAGAAAAATAGTCCTCAGAGATTCTTGGTGGGCATAGAAACCAATAAGTAGTAGATTCTTCATGTTCAGTAGCAGTTTCAGCCAAGTCCAACATACTGGAAAATCTTTCTAAGTCTAGTTTTGCACCTGAAACAAGTACTCTGTGCTTTAAAGTAAGCCCCCAGTTAAGTGGCCAGGCACATGTTACTAACACATAGAGAATTTCATAGCATAGAGAAAAATCAGTCTGATAGGTTTGCTCATTACTGTATTTAGGTACATTTCAAAACAACCAAGGTGCAGTGCAGACAGTGTTGCTCCAGGTGTTATTCAGCAAAGGTACAGTGAGACCCTCCTGAACAATCAGACTGGGTCACCAGCTTTGGGCTGCGGCTTTTGGGCTGTTTTGGACATGAGCTCTGTCCTAATGCCTAATTTTAAAAATTTTTTTCTTTTGTTTTTTGTCCTTTTTTCCCTCTAGAAGCGTAATGGGAATGTGGGCAAGACTGTGTTTGAGTACAGAACCCAGAAAGTGGCACGCTTACCTATCATCGACATTGCACCGGTGGACATTGGCAGTACCGACCAGGAATTTGGAATTGAAATTGGGCCAGTTTGCTTTGTGTAAGAGCAAGGGGGGAATATAACACACTACCCAGCAACAGCAGCAATTAAACATGAACTTAGACTGATTGAAGTTAATCCTGAGACTCTTGAAGTAATGGCTGATATTGGATCAGCATTGTATATACAGCTCTTTTTAAATGCCCGGCCTCCTTTTGAATATTTATTTTACTTACAAACCTTCTGTTTTCAATGATTGAAACCAACTTTTCAATTGTACAATTTTGAGAGGATCGATGACCACCATTTAAAAGTAATATGAATATTTTTCCTTGGTTTTGTTTCAAATTATTTTGACATTTCCAGGTATTCAAAATAGATAGTTTTATTGTGGAACTATGTAAAGCTCTAATGATTATTTCTTTTGCTTTGATGCATACTGAACAACAGAAAAGTAGAGCACTTTTGTGAACCGTTGGCTATATTTCAGTCATACCTACTCCCTCTGCCCCAGTTTGTGTTCCTGTGGTTGCCATTCACAGAAATCTGTGTCTCTTGTAGAAGAAAATCTCTTCAGACAAGACCATCTTAATTTGGCGTTGTTGTTCCTGCACTTTCCTATGTAAGTCTGCTCAGAAGAGTGATCCGTAGCCATGGTTAATTTATGAAGTAAAAACATTACTGGGGTAAATATGAGTTTTCAGTAGGGGTGTCCCATATTTGAAATTTTAAGGCTAGATTTCAATTTCCACAATGTATCGGTGTAATTCCATTAAATTATCCTTAATCTTCAAAATACGTCTTAAATCCAATACTTGTTTATTTTCCAATATTTGCCCACCTGAGAAGCCATTACATATCAAATTATACAGATGTCTTATATATGGTGCCAATTTCTGTACGTTGCAGACCATTCACATGTATACCAGACCAGTTGCTAATAAAAAAAGTTTAGAAATTCCTTGGTTTTAGCTGACATCCAGACATGCATCACCAGTAATTTGACTTACTGGCCTTGAGCTGTCAAGGCAGGAAAGTTCCATCATTTCTTAGCATGAGCTACCTCATCTCTGGAAGTTGGGATGCAATTAATATTCCTTTTTTATTTTAGATATTAAAAGGTGCTATGCTTCTGTTGTTATTTCAAGATAGGAGATAGGCAGGGCAAAAAAAAAGCAACAAAGTGATGGTGCTAAATGACTCTCTAGAAGGCTGACGAAATAAAGATGCCTATTGTCAATGTCATGTCCAGAGCTTAGCTGTTAGGCTTACAGTGTTTGAGAGAACAATGTTACAGTGCATTTATTTGTTGGTCATTCAGTATATAGAATGTTTTGTACCTCCAACATGCTTTATTTTGTAAAGTATGTGGGTACAAACTTACTTAGGTTTTTTGTTTCTTTACTGCATCTGTGCTCTCCACGGTTTTTTGTTTGTTCCTTAAAAAAAAAAAAAATAAACAGCTGGGGCTCTCCCTAAAGAAAGTCATGCACATAGCTTTATTCATGTATCTTTGCAAAGCATTTAATTAAATACATGCTTCTCGCTATGTAAGTGGTTTCCTTTTTGTAAAACTCCTTCCAGTGTGTTCATTCCGTACCAGTTCATTCCCAGGAAATTAAAAATAGAAGTATTTAATTGTTGTTTGGTTGCTCTTTGCATAAATCATTTGCAAGGCATTCTGAAATATTTTGAAGGTAGGAATAGAGGAGTGTTTGTATAGTGCCTTGTGTGTCAGTTTTTACAGGTAGGTGTCAGGGGAGGTAAGGACTGGGAAGTTGACAGGTTTATGCTCATGTAATCTGTTTGCTTTTACTGCCAGTGCAGGAACTCTATGATTTCTTTATTGCTAGCATGAAATAATTTCTATAAATATGTGACTCAGGAGTTAACATCTCATACTGGATCCTAGAGAAGTTTTAGATAATATTAATTTCACTGAATAAGCTGAAGTGTAATGGCTTGCTACAGTATGTTAAAACAAAGGTGCTGTGGTCATATCTCTACAGCACAGTTATCCAGATGCACAAAATAAATAATATTTGGAGTATAGGTTTGTGTTTGGAATTTAGTTTTAATCTCTAATTTTAATCAACAGAGTATTATAATCAAAGTTTAGTATAAATACTTTGTGAGGTTATTGAAGGAGAAGAGTATTTCATTATGAAAAATACTTTTCAAGTCTCTCTTCACATTTCTATCTCCTCAGTATTTCCTCAGCCATGTGCCTTGAGCACTGAAAAGGAGCTTTAACTAGAGCGCCATCTGAGGTAATATTCTGTAAAAGCCAGGACTGGAGAATCACTGGAAGGAAAGTCTGCTTTGAAGTGCAAGCTCTCAGGTAGTTAACTGAGGAGTCTGTAGTGCAAGGGGTTGGATGTATTTTCTCTTCTCTTCTCTTAACTATGTTGATAACATATGTAGATATTCCATCTCCCTGTTTATGCATTCCTCAAAGTGTTACAGAATCATTTTAAGCAGGCAAAAAAAAAAGGGAGCATTCTCTTATCCAGGTAACATGGCGTAGCCTGATGTAAATACAGCTTCAATTTCATGAACCTAGAATGAATGAGCTAATAATTTGCATTTTATAAAGTAGCATTAAGTAAATGTCAGCTATGACATTTAATGAAGTTCTTAGTTGCAAATTGCTTCAAAAATGGTAAAAAAAAAGGGGCACTTTAGAGTGATCAAAATAATATAGAGTGATTACAATAATATAGTATCAGACACTGCATTTAAATTAAATTGGTGTTACAAGAGTTGGTTCTGTTTTCTGTAATTGACCTGTCCTCAGTGACAAACAAACCCTAGGGCTGCCAGCACTGACACCTTCTCTTGGCTTCTCAAAACCAGTAGTGCAATATTTGTGTGGCAATTATTCATTAAAACCTCATCTAGGAAGTAAAATCCCCAAACTCCTTCCTTGCCTGTCTGTCAGCTTCCTTGTAGCTATGATAAATAACCAGCTCTACGTTTTTAGCACTAAAAAGGTTCTGTAGAGCAGCAGCAGTACTGGACACAGTAGAAGAATGTACCAAGCAACACAGAAATCTAAGAAAGAAAATGTCATGGCATTACAGCTAGAAACAACACAACCGAGGTCCACAGAACAGCAAGAAAATAGAGAAGGAAGATTTTTCTTCTCTGTGAAGGCAAGCAAAGAGTCTAAAAACAGTTTAAGAGCAAAAAGCATTATTTTTCTTATTATTATAGATAAGAGTCCCTATGTGTTTATTTTGTCTGCTGTAGCTGCCTGAGATTGAGCATAGTTATTGAGTTGGTAAACACTCTCATAATCTATGGGTATTTTAATTTTCCATGAAATGAAGGCTCTACTTAAGGTTTAATACTCACTAGTTGTTCTTGCTGAGGGAGGATTCCAGAAAGAGTAAAACAACTGACAAAGGAAAAAACAGAACTAAATGGAAATGTAGAAATGCTAATGAAGGAAAAAAAGATTCCCTGCATATTCGCATACCATTGAGAAAACAAGGTAAAAATTATAGCACTAGACAATGATGGCATTACTGTTTTTAAAAAAAAAAACATGACAGAAGGTAAAGCTAAATCAGCAGTTCAATAGATGAAATAGAAATACCAAGGAAACTGGGGACCCATGAACAAGTTTTAATTGTGAATTTCCTGCTCATTCCTGTAATGTGATTATTGAACAATATCTTTAGGAACTGTCGAAAAGAAAATAAAAGCAGTTCATGCTTTTTCGACAAGCCAAAGGAGAAAGGGCACAATGCCAGAGCCAGTGACTTGTAGAAAGCTCAAGAGGACCTGAGCAGAGTGGTGCAAATACTAAAACTGGAAAGTTTTATGGTGTTATACAACACAGCCTGACTGCTGATCTATCTACTATGCTATTGGCATTATATGTTTTATCCTTTGCTGGGAGAAGGTTGGGAAAAGTACAAAGATACCAGGCAACGCTACTTTGAGCAGGATGCTAAGGAGTCCATTTTTAACTCCCTCCCCCATGTTAATTCTGTGCACATTCTCATTTCCTTGCTGGTAGAGTTAGAAGCCATCTTTCTATAAGCTCTGGTTTAAGTTTTTTTAAGTAATGTGATAAATTGCTATGATCTGTTATGTTCTCAATATCGGAGAATGGTGCACTATCAAACGTTTCTATTGCAAAATTACTTCTTGATTGAGATACTACTCCAGGAAAGGCTGCAGCCTTATCCTGGAGTTGGGATGTTTGTGCAGAAAAACAGAAAAAAACAACCAGGCAAGTTCACATCTGCCAAAGCATCACAGAATTGCTTTTTGCCGTTAGTCAACTGAGTGAAAGAATCTGATACAAACCCAACCAACTGTAACCAAAGAATATTATTACTAGAAATTCCGTGAAATATTTTTGCATGTCTGTTATGGTATGATCTTCCCTTCCACAAGAAAATGTGACAATGACAGAAGATTGTGATGACTACAGGAACCATTGCTGTAGTTCAGGAGCCTCTGCCCTCTAAGGAAAAAACTCTGTGATTTCTACACAAAAATCAGAATCAATGGCATTTCCTTCTGCCATGTTGCTGGGGTTTAACCCGGCACCAAAACACCAGATAGCCACTTGCCCACTCCTCACCCCCCTCAGTGGGGCAGGGAAGAGAACTGGGAGGTAAAAAAATACAAAATTAATTGGTTGGTAGAAAAGGAAGGGAAAGTAATAACAAAAGAATTCAAATATGCAAAGCAATGATGTAGAATGCAGTTGCTCACCCCCTAGTGACCTATACCCAGCCAATTCCTGAGCAGGGGCCCCTGGCCAGCTTCCACCACAGCTTTATGTGCTGAGGATGACTCCATAGGTTCTGGAATGTCCCTTGGATCAGTTGAGACCAGCTGTCCTGGCTGTGTCACCTCCCAGCTCCCTGTGCTCCCCAGCCTCCCTGCTGGCAGGGCAACATAAGAAGCTGACAAGGCCTTGACTTAATGTAAGCATTGCTCAGCAACAGCATCAGACTGTTAGCAACGAGATTTTCATCCCAAATCCAAACACAGTGCCAGCTACTAGGGGAAAAATTAACTCTGTCACAGCTGACATGTATCAAGTGAGCCATTTCTTGCCAGGAATTTTGATCCCTGCTTTATAGATGCACCCAAACTGAAAAGAGGAACAAACAGGCTTTTTCAGGTACCTTGGAGTTATTACAACAAATATAGTGAAGCTGAAATGTGAGCTGCAATAGGAATATTCACAAAAACCCTCTGAAAGCACATCTCCAGTGCCTCAAGAGTGACCTTTCACTGACTGCCTTCTCAGTGGATGTGGACTCAACAACAAAAGCTTTAATCTAGAGATGTCCATGGCTAAGGGGTGTACTGAAAAGAGAAATTTGGATAAGCATAGCTTTGCTAGATACAACCTAAGGATTAAAAAAAAAAAAAAGAAAGATGCTTGGTGGCTTTACAGAAGGAGACATCTCAAGCAAGAGCAGCTGCTGTGCTGGCTAGAAGACAGTCTAGGCTGAAGCTATTGCAGTATGAAGAGCAGTTGGGAAGACAAGACCACCAGGATTTTATTCTGGTGGACTTCATCCATTCTGGAGCAGCAATCCCTCAGTGTAGCATGAGCTACTTCTTGCTTCCTCCCGGTAAACAGGTAGGCAGAAACACAGAAAGCATCTCTTCATCTCCCAAATCCTAAAAGCTGAGAATATCTTTCTCTTCTAGTACTTCAAACAGAGGTGTCTACAGATTTCCTTTGAGATCATAGCAAGATATAATTGAGGACATCTGATTACAAGCACATTTTGAATTAAAATGCTAAATTATGATTAAAAAAATTCATACACTACTGAAACTTAAAAATTTTACACTATGTGTCATTACTCACATTTTTGGAAGAGAGGCACTTAGTTTAAAAATTGGAGTCTGCCAGACCCAGCTTCTCTTCTGGTGCAGAGAACTGGATGTGATTGTTCATAGAACCATCAGGATTTTGGCCTTGGTTGAAATGGGTGTGTTTTTTGTAATAAGAAACATATTCTAATTTAGTGACTACAATAATGCTTACTATTAGTGCCATAAATAATCAGTCCTCCAAAATAACACCTTTTCCAGGCTATAGGAACAACATGCACCTGACAAGGAACGCTGGACTTTAGATTTTCCTAGTGAAGGTGTCAGGACAGCCACAGCATGGCAAAGCATATGTTGGGAAGAACTTTCTTCTCTTCTTTATGAATTCAAAATTCTTGTAGACAGCTCTTCCTCCAAGTTACTGCCTGCAAATAGAGGCTTAATACTATTTAGCTGAGGCCAGAACAAGACCAGAGTTACAAAATACACCTTGCTTATTTGAAAGCTGACTTATTTTGTTTTAGGAGGGGAAGTTGTTGACAACTGGCCAGCGTCCAGAAGAAACTCCTAGTAGCTTCTGAAATCCAGAAGCAATCATGACCCCACCGTAAGTGCTGTTTTACCCTGGCCTGGCTTCAGCTGCCAACTTACTGCTGGGAGAGAGGGTTTGGGGGAGTTAAAGCAGCTGCAAGCCATGGTGGCCATGGAAAAGCTTTCCCTGTCTCCCAGAGGGAGCTGAGAATGTAACCCAGTGAGTTACAGTTTTCAATTTGTTTGCAATTAGGGCCTAATCAGGTAGCAAAGTTTTTCTCTTAGACAAGGGTTGGCTGGGTGTTTGTCATGTTCCAGAGTTTTTTAAATGTAAGTTTTGTGAAGAACGCAGAAATCTGTGCCACAGAAAATAGTCAGGAAGTCTATATTCACCAGAAGAAAGGCTGCAAACAAAGGTGTTCTACAAAAGAGCTCCACCCTGAGATGACAACTTGCAATTAATTGGCAAGACAAAGTTCCAAGGTAATATTAAAACCTAAATTAGTATATCTTAAAGCCATTGGTATGCTCTGGGAAACTCTTTGAGGGAGGGCTTTTTTCTCTTTTTGCCTTTTTTTGTCTCAGAGAGCCATGAGAATGTGGTGCTGTGAAATAAATGAGCATCAGCTGGTGTAACAGAGGACAATCAGAAACTGTAGATCAGAGCAAGAGATTTCTTATCCCAGTCTTGTTATTGTGTGGGCATTCTTTCATTGTTTATTCATGCCTCTCTTTCAACTTCACACCTCTCTTTCAACTATGTAAACTACAATATTTTCTTCTTTTCTCCAAGTCAGCTTTAAATTTAAATGCCAAGGGAATATGCCCTTGAATATGGACCTAAAAGCAACTGATCTTAGAGCTTGAAAGCAGGTGTTGGTGTTTTCATCTAGACCAGTTTATACTGAGCAGATCTGGATGCTTATGCACTTTAGTTTTAGACTAACTCTGAAGAAAAGTTTACATTTTTATGGATTTTTCCCTCTATGGGGGAAGTATTAAAAATGTATTAAAAACAAAAAACCATGCTATTTTTAGTACTGTAGGGTGAGGGCCCCTAGGTTTCCTTGCCTAAGACTGGGAAAAGTAGGTATTAGACTGATGATCTGTGGGTATTTTAATTACTTTTTCAGGAAGTTGAGGCTATAGTGAAGGTCTAATATTCATAAGGCAGTTGGTCTTGCTGAGAGAGTGTTCCAGGAAGACAGAGAGTAAAACAGTTGTAAAAGGAAGAGGGAAACTAAATGAAAGTGTAGAAATGCTAATGAAGGAATAAAGATTCCCTGCAAGTATGTAAATATCACAGAAAAAAATCAAGGTAAAAATGGCAGTATTAGACAGCGATGGTATTATTGTTAAAAAACAATGTAAAAAAGTAACACTAAATCAGCAGTTCAATGGCTGAAATAGGAATACCAGAGAAATTTGGAATCCATAGATGTAGTTGTCCAGTGTGTTTATGCTAGGAAAAAAACCCCTAATTTTGGATTATTGTGTCCTGTGGATCACAGTTTGTTTGCTGGGAGTTTAAAGATTTTACTGAAGGGTGTGATTTCAATTAGATGCTGCAGAGTTCGGGATATCCACAAAGAACTTGTTTGGGCAGAATTGCTACCTGAGTACCAAATAATTTAGACTGTTTTTAGCCTGCTTGTTTTACCTGATGTCATGCTATTCAGAAAGTCAGCCTGGGTTAAAATCAGAGGCAATACTTCTTAATGTATGAAATAAAGATGAGAAAAACTGTGATGAATTACAGCTGAGAATCACCTGTGTTAAATGCTGCCCCAGGAGAGCATTGGTGAGCACAAAGGGAACAACATCTCAAACAACAGAGCAGTTTTCTTGTGAAGCTGTTGCTCATTCCTCTCAGGAATTGGACAATATCTTTAGGAACAGTAAAAGAAATCTGCTTTTTCCACAAGCCAAAAAGAGGAGGCTGTGTGAGTGAATGACTCACAGGTGTTTATAATTGGGTTACAATTAGGGTTTAATTAGAGGACAAAGTCCTGTTGGGGAAGGGTTTGCTGGGTTTCTGTTGTGTTTTGAACCTAATCTCAATAAAAACAATGTGGAAAGGATATGTTGAAATAGTCCCCATGCCAAGGACTCCACCAGAACAAAAACTCCGGTTTTCTGCAGAAGAGCTGCACTGCCAGGTGATTACTTACAGGTAATTGGAAAAGTGAAGTTTCAATGCGACATTGAACCCTAAATTAGTGATATCTTGAGCTCTTAGTATGATTCAGGCAACTTTTTGTGGCAGGGTTTAGTTTGCTTGCATGTTTGGGGTCTTTTGTGGTAGGTTGGATTTTTTTTTATTGTTGTTTGGGCTTTATTTTGAGAATTTTTTTTGTTTGTTTCCAACCATCCACCCTGCCCCGGTAGCACTGGAGATTTCAAAGGCTATTTTCTTCTGCCACAGGGATTAAGAACAGGTGTTTCCAATGCATTTTTCCCCTAGCCAGCATTACCAGCTGCTTTTATGAAACTCCAGTCAAAGGCTTCCTACCATGTAATATATATCAGATTATTATTATTATGTACATGTATTTCTCATTTTCCATAAACAGTAGCTTATTTTCACAATCAAATAAGCAGGTTTACTGCAAGAGCCAGTATTTTTTATGTATTGTTGGCACTAATCTTATATGTTGCATTAAGTACAGTCAAGCCTGTGGTGAAACTACATTTGTGCTGGTAGGTCTCCCCAGAACCTCACTATTTTCATCCTGTGTGAGAATGTCCAAATTTGCAATGCCAAAACATGGCAGTGTCTTGGCTTGGCCCCAAATCTGGTGAGATTTCTTTAAAAACAGAACTTTGCTCGTTTTTCCTGCTTGGACTAATCAGAACATATTCTCTGAGGATACATAATCCATAATTGTCAATGGGAACTCTTAAGAAGCTGATTTTTTTTTTTTTAATTGACTACATTTTGTTATCGGATCTTGTTGTAGAGTGTCTCTAATGATCTTGGGCTGTGGAGCAATGTGTGGCTGTGCAATAATGATGTGGGGGAAGGCTCTGGGCCTTGCTCCATGGGAAAGGCTGAGTAGCATCTATCAGTACTGAACTGTGGGAGAGCTTTCCTGGCCTGGGCTCTGTTGTGCAGTTTATTTCCTTCTTCTGGCCTCAAGCTCAGACATTGCCAAACCACTGTTTCTCCTTAAATGTTGCTGTGGTAACTGTTGCTCCTTAAATTTTTTGCTAGGATCTGACTGAGTTGTACAGCTCCATTGGCCATAAAAAATGCCACGATGTCAGATTTGTCAAAGTGCTGCTGCTTCTGGCCTGCCCTGTGGGAGCCTCAAGCCATTTATTTAAGCTTTCCTCTGAAAGGCTGGTACCTTTGACTGCCTGTTTATTTAGACTGAGGCAGGTTTCTGGGAGGAGGGGAAGGTTAAGATCTTATATTTCCTCTTGGTGCATGGGCCTTGTTTTGGATGTTGCTGTGAGATCTGAATCCTTGCTGATGAAAAAGTTCACCACGCTTGCAAAAATGAGCCACTGGGTGGAGAAGAGTAGAAAAAGTAAGAAAGAAAATTTCATAGTAGTACACCATAAACTGCATCCCTTAGGATTACCAGGACTCCCTTCAAGCAAATTATCTGTGAAAAATCAGTGAGAGTGGTACCAGAGTTGTGTCCTGCCTTAATTTGTTTGAAAAAAGGTACAAAGAGAAAAATTAAAAAAGAAGCCAGTTTTATGAAACAACAGGAAGTTTTATTAAGATATTTTATTATGTGTCTCTGTAAGGAATAGACCGACAACCATATAAAAGCTTACAAAGATGGTTAACCTTCAACACTATAAATGTGTTAATGTGACAGAAGAAATTCACAATTTTGCATCTTTATTGACTTCTTTTACAGAGTGAAGGGAGAAAATTCTCAACTACGACATGTCAATGACGATCTTTGACAGGAGACATTTACAATTTCTTTAAATCCTTTACCTTTTTGGTTTTTTTTAGCAAGTCAATAACCCTGACTTGCAGAGTTAGGAGTGAAAAATACATTAGCACCATCATATTAGTCTTTTACACTTCCCTAATTTTAGTGGTCTTGACCAGCAATGACAGGAAAGTAGAGAAGCACCTTTGACAACAGAATACAATCCAACAATAAAATTATGGTGACTACTGACATTAAGGTGTTAAAGTCTTAAACTACACTGTACCTTTCACAGCTAATCAGTACAGAAATAGACATTTTTGTACCAAATGAATCCATGGAATTGACTGCTAGGTCCAATGCGTTTTGATTGATTTGATTGATTTTTGGTTTGACTCATCAGACACATCCCAGTTTCTGTCCATGTTGAGGTAGTTGAAACAGGGAGGTCTTTCTAGCTTTATGGACTGCATGTTGGAAAGAAGGGTAAACTTTGGTACTGGGAGCAATCAGTGCTTTGTAAATTGGCTAACATTCAACTAATAGAACACAGTGTTGTTTTATTACGTGTTGAAGTTTTATTATAGCACCACGGAGACATGTTTGGAAGATGGAATTTGGTAAAAAAAATAGAGCAAAAAAAAAGCATTTTTACTGTATTTTGTGTAATAGCGAAAAAAAATAACCCTTGATATCAAATTGATTTTTCCCCCAGAAATTTTGGTAATAAATAACTGGGATACAGATGGTCACCTGTACTAGCTGACAAGGCTAAAACAAAGGAGCACAGTTGGAGTGTGAATCTGTTTGCTGGGGTTTCAGAAAAAGCAGGATCTTTGGTTTATAAGAAGCAGACTGGGCCAATGTCCACGCCAAATTCCTGATCAGGACCACCAATATCTAATGGTGCAATATCAACCACCGGCAACCTCATTGTCTTGCGCGTCCTGTATTCGAAAACTGTTTTACCCCACTCACCAGTGTGTTTCTGTGAAAAGAAAAAATGGTAGAGAAATGAATGCTAGTCTACGTGAAAGGCATCCCACAGTTTATCAGATTTCCTATTTCCCTATTAATGAACCCTCTCAACCCCTTGCAAGATGGTTGCAGTCTCTGTGGGAATGAGCCCAGGGGGGAGAAACTGTGGACAGCATTAGTGTTTTGCATTTGTTACTGGAAAGGCTGCAGGTGCTGTCAGACCAGCATGCTCGGTGATGCTACTGCTCCTCTCCAGTACTTTCTGCTGCAGTGACATGGCACACGGAAACAATACTCAATACTACACCTGCAAAATTTCTGTGTTTCCCATAACCCATGGCTTCAACCAGTGAGCCTTGGTTTGGTATGACTAGTTTTAGAGTTGACATGGGATGGATCAAAACTGGGTGACTGTGACTTCTCTGACCTTGACTCTAGGGCAAGGAGATACCTGTAAAGCACAGATTTAAATGGAAGTGCACCTTACTTGCTGGATGTGCTACAGGAATGAAACTTCTGCTGTACAGAATCTAAGTTGCCCCTTTCATGCGCACCCTTATTATGCATCTAGTCTACAAGAGGGAATTAGTTATTGAACTATGGCACTAAAGTGCTCTTTACTTACAGTACAGCCATCTTCCAGAACAGCATATGTGTGTTTGCTGTTTCCTTCAGCCTTGATCTCACTTTCTGTAGAGCTCATGAGTTTCAGAGCTTTTTTAACATTCCCGCTGTCGAGGTCCATGTAGGCAATGCTGTTCTTGCAGTGGTAGGTGATGTTCTGGGAGGCACGGCTGGAGAGGATGCGCAGGAAGGCCAGCTGAACTTCTGAGACATCCTCTGGGAGCTCAGGATCTCCGTAACTGAACTGCAGAGTACCAACATAGGCAAGAGTGTTATGTTTTATCGTGTCCAGGGACAGTCCACATCATGATTTTTTCACTCACTAAATGTTTCATTCTGTTTAACTTCATGATTATTATTCACTATTATTTTTTTCAGTGTGTTAAGATGTACAATTTGGGCTGTTAAATATGCTCATTTCTCACCTGGAAGCCTCCATTCATAGATTCCCCAAACCAAACATGTTTCTTTCCACTGTTTGCACTGGTCCACCAGTTTTTCCTTGGCACAGTCCTGGGGTTAGCATTGAGGCAGGTCTCGCCAGTTTCCATATTGCAGTAGACTTTAATAGCATCCATCTTGCAGCCTTGGTTGGGATCAATCCAGTACTCACCTACAGGTGAGCAAAAATGTTTAGGGGCTTAATATATTTGAAGAGGAATCTGACTGAATGATGGTAAAGCTTATTTCTATGCCAGATTTCTGAGCCAAATCAGGAAACATATTAATTTTGGCAGAAGAGATGTCACAGAAAATGAGATGATATAAAAAGATACTGAGTTTATGTGAATAGTATATGGGGGCTGCCATTTAGAATAAATATAGAACTCTTAATGGCTTTTTTCCCTACAATTATTTAAACATATGTTCACTTATAAGGACATAAGGAGTAGAGTAGAAATCAAATGTGTATTCTGTGTAAATGCATAGTTAATTAAAGTTTAAAATTATTTTTATAATCTTTTTCATGACATTTATTTGGAAAAAAGTCAAATTTTTATTGAAGATAGCTGCATTTAAATAGTCAAGTTAAAAAAAACCAAAACAATCCTCAAGACCTGCTACCATTGGAGAAAAGACAATTTAAACATACCACTCTTGAGCTCAGGATGGCAGAATTTCAGGTCTCGGCAGTTACGAGCAGGATTCTTCCTGGATCCATCAGGACTGATGATGTTTTCAATCTGGTTGTTAATTGATTTCATTGAGGACATGATGTCAGCCAGGTTGATATCGTTTTCTTTGGGCTCATCTCGATATTCATAGCCATAGCCAACTGGACCTTTCTCACCAGCACCCAGGGCAGCTGCACCACCACCACAGCATGGACCAGGAGGCCCAGAAGGACCAGGAAGACCAGGCTGGCCTGGTGGACCCTAAAAAAAGAGCAAACAGGTTAAAACTGAAAGACTCTATGGGCCGCCGTCTTAAAAACATGAGAATTTTTTATCATGAGTCAATGATCAGCTGAGACCAACACAAAACTCAGGGCATCAGTAGTTACACTGAACTACAAATGAGCTGTATATTTTTGGATTTAACCTTGGCAGTGAAATGCCTCCTGCCACCAACCTTGTCCATCAAATCGAGAATTTCTGAGGGAGATGTTTAAAGAGAGCACCCTGTATTTCATGAATATTCCCCAAAGATTATCTTGTGAGAGTTTGAGCCATTTACTTACGGCAGGGCCGCTTTCGCCTCTGGTTCCACGGGGGCCGGGAGGACCAATGGGACCTGGGTATCCACTGGTACCATCTTTTCCAGGGGGCCCAGCTGGTCCTGGGGGACCCTAGAACAATGAGAAACACAAATAATATGGTCAAAATAATTTATCCAATAATTCCTTCGGGAGGTATTTCAAACATTTCTCTATGATTTCTCGGGTGCTTCTTCTTTCTTCAGCTGCTGTCTGTTAAGATGGCCAATTAAAATTTATAACTATCTATATTTGTATTATAGATATTTATCTGTATTATAGATTTCTATAGATATTTAAATGAAGATAGATATTATATTTAATTATATATTTATATATAAAATTTATATCTCTATCTGTCTATATATTAACTAAACAGTCTGAATTTTCCTTGCAGTTAGGCTGAGTAAGGAGTTTTTCTTACCCTTGCACCTGAAGCTCCTGGACTTCCAATTGCACCTTGTGGACCCAGGGGACCCTGTGAAGAAAGAAAAGTCAGTCATACATCTCCTGGTAATATTTAGCAGCTAGCTGGATGTGCCTTAAATAAAGACACTGAAAACCTCTTTAAGATTATACCAAATACATCCTTTAAAAAAGGCTATGTCATAAATGAGAGAATGGTGGCCATTCTACAACTAGAAAAATATATTGAATGTTCTCCATATGAAGACATATTTGAGATGTGTTATCCAAAATGCAAGAAAACCAAATGACACCAATGAGCTTTGGATGAACTCTTGTATTCATAAGAATATGTAGCTACAGCCAAAATGCTGCAGTTTTAATAATATTACCAGTAATATTATTTAAATAATTTGACAAACACTCATGACCTCAAATACATTTACAAATTTGCTCTGTGTGTGTGCTGCAAAGAACTAAGCCATGTGTTTAGAAATTATTGATCATCAAATGAGAATTTATCAATTTTTTTTCTCATGTTATACATTAGCATCAAGATTCTGTTCTGTTGTTGAATAGTTTGGTATTGGTGCCATCTTTGGTATATTAATTGGGTGAGCTTTGATTTCTTGATTCTTACTTGTATCAGGTATTTATAGGGTTTTTTCAGCATAAATAATTTTTTAAACTTTTACTTGTCAGAAATATTCATGGCCCACCTGTCTATTCTTGCCCTTGAATTCTCTTAGGTATTATGAACTGCTCAAATGGTAATACAAATTTACAATTCAGTAGGTTACAATTTCATGCCCATTTTGCCCCAATATTACTTTCTATAAAAGATACAGAACAGAAGAGAGTTTTTTTTTTGACTCTGGGTAGCTTTAGTTGTCTGTCTAGGATAGACTTCCAATAGACATAGATATTTCAACCCCTACTACTCTCTTTCCTAATTAAATCAGGACTAGCCTATATAAATGGATGCAAGAAGTGTTTATTGAAAGGGATTATAGTAAAGCTATTTACTTCCCAGCAGCTTTTTCCAGTTCTTTAATAGTACTTTATTTCAGGTTGATTCAGGGAATCTAGCTTTTGAAACATTTGACAATCAAATCACTCAAAATCCCAGTAAATTAGCTAAGGTTAATTAAGTACCTGGGGCCTGAACATAGAAACTAAGATCAGCTGTAATTCCCAATCCAATGCAAAATACTCACAGGAGGACCAGGGAGACCAGGAGTACCAGGAAAGCCTCTGTGACCCTTTATGCCATTGCTGCCTCGTTCACCAGTTTCACCTTTGTCACCACGAGGACCTTGAGGACCCTGTAAGAGCAGATTTGCAATAAAATGAAGACAGAGGGAGATGAGAGCAATGCACAAAGAATGGGAAATGATGAGTGGATGACATCACAAATACTTTAAATATGACTTACAGCAGGACCACGAGCACCAGCAGGACCAGTAGAGCCAGGAGGGCCAGGTGGACCCTGTGACACGATAAGAACAAGAAGGTATTGGTTAATTGGAGCTGCCTAGCCCACCTCTTTATTTCCAGATAAGCACTATGTTCACAGCCAGCAGGTGTTGGGAAACAAGGGGAAGCTACACCCACACTCTAATTAGCAAGAATCATGGCCAAGATCATTTTTATACCAATGTCAGCCTTTCTCAGCTGCCCACAGGCACTGTGATCTGTACCACAGGCACTACAGCCCTTCTTCCCTCTTGAGGTGCTCAGTGCTCAAGCTGTGCTGGTGTCAGCACTCATGAGAAATAACTTGAAGGCTTCCAAAGTTACTCCCTTAGCTTAAATAAATAACACATTGATGTGCTGCATCAGCACCAGATGGAATGGAAATTAGGATAGGGCCTGGTGGGATGAGGTATGTTTTGGCATCCTATGGAGCAAGGGAATTTTGAGCTTAATTTCTATACAGTTATCAGGAACATGAACTGAGATGTCGTTACCCTGGATATTCTTATAAAAGAGGTCCTTGATGCCAAGAAACTCTGACAGTAACAAATATATGCCTCTTCAAAACTTCCTCTTTATTACTGTTTGAAATGGACTTTGCATAGGAAGTGTATGTAAGTAAGCAAGTAACATATTTACTTTGTTCTTACCTGAAATCCTCTTTCACCAGCTTTTCCAGGTGCACCAACACTACCTGCAGGTCCAGGGTGGCCAGGGGGTCCTGGAGGGCCAGGAGAACCATTTTCACCACGGTCACCCTGCAGATAGTAACAGTTGTCAGGATAATAAATGTCATGTTTCATAGAACTCAGTATAAAGAGTGTATTCAGTGGAGCACAAGAGGTTCAAGGAACAAATTACATAGTACAGAACTACATCTATTGCCATGCAGTTTATGTCACATTTATTTGGCAGTCTAAGGATATTGGTGATTTCTTACTTTGCCTCCTGGGGATCCATCACGTCCAGGCAAGCCATCGGAGCCAGGGTTACCCTGCAAGACAGAGTGGCTCAGTTTGTTCATAAACTGCAGGACCAGTAGATGGCTTGTTTCCCAGTAAGCTTAAACAATGCCCATCAAAGAAAGAGTTTTCAAGAAGAAAGAGTTCCAGGAGGTGGAGTGGCTCCTAAAAGACCTGTAAGACCTGCACAGGGTCCTGTTCCAAGTGAGACAGATGAGGTCCCCGGGCAGTGAAGGGGATGGCAGGGAGTGGAGGCCACAATGTGCTCAGGGCCCCCTGTGCATCAGGCTATTGGGGGAGGCTTTGTGAACCTTAAAGTGCATTTGCTCCCAGAGTGTCCCATTTGTAACTCACAAGCTAGCAGGGAAAATCCCATCCACTCACATCTCTGCCAGGCTCTCCAGGTAAGCCTCTTTGTCCAATAGGGCCTTGGGGACCAGGAGCACCGCGTTCTCCCGGGATACCATTGGTGCCTGGTTTACCATCTTCACCCTGAACAAAAAGGGAAAGGATTCCATTGCAGATAACATACTTAGGAAATACTAGTGTGTTTTGCATCTTATTAAATACGCATGGATTTTGCAGGAGACCTAATCAAGTAATGGGCCGGTGTGGCTTTGCTGGTTGTGAATATACAAAATAAGAGACAAAACCTTGGCCAAACTGGTTTCTTTTCATTGCTGGTAATATTCATGCAAGGTCATTGAATGTTCCTCAACTAAGAAATGATAAATGTGTTTATCTCTTCTTACATGCCTAAAACCAATGACCAAAGCAGTTAACCAAGGAATTCTGGTCTATCACTGTATTAGTGAGAAAATACAAACCAAGCCTCACCCCACCTTTTCTGGAGGGAGGCGAAAGTATTTTTCTGTTTGGGTCATAATATTTAATCAAGAAACATACTGAGAATTAAGCATAGGTAAACAACTAGTGGTAGGTGAGACTGTGACTTAGGTCTTGTACCAAGGGGAGGTTACAGCCTCCTCCTCATGACCCTCCCAAAGTGTGTCAAGAGGGTAAAATACTTCTAGATAAAATGATAGATAATATAACCTGAAAGACAATCTTGCATCCCACAGCAGCTGTATTTAATAATATATAATCAGACATTCTAAAGCCTGGTCCTATGGATGTAAACACAAATAACTGTAAATTCTCTCATCTCTGGACTAAAAAGCATCAAGTCCCCACCCACCCATTCATTATTTTTTTGTATCTCTAAGCTATTGTTAGCAGCTGGGTTAGGGTTGTGTTGGGGTTGAGGCTGCAGCTGCAGGGAAGAGCTCTCACCTTGGCTCCTGCCATCCCAGGTGGGCCACTGGGGCCACGCAGGCCTGGCAAACCTGTGTTCCCCCGGCCGCCAACAATGCCTTGAGGGCCTGGCTCACCTGGTGCCCCCTGTTTGAGAAAAGGTCACATCAGTCAGTGGGAACATCTTGAACATTCCATAGGTGGCTGCTTGTTCCGGACAGACATAATCCCTGTGCACTGGTGGAACAGCCCCTGGCTGAAAGGCACTTACCCTTTCTCCTCGTGCACCTGGGGGTCCTTTTTCACCTGGAGCGCCAGGCTCGCCTCTGATTCCAGCAGGTCCTGGACCTCCAGGAGAACCAGAGCTACCAGGGGGGCCGGGAGGACCATCCTTGCCTGCAGGTCCTGCGTTACCAGGGGGACCTGGGCTACCCTAAAAGAATTTTAAAACAGAGAGCGTGAGCTGCACACATGTGCTGGCATTGGTCTCCCAAAAGCCAGCCAGACTTGAGTCATTGCCTGAAGGCAGATTTAGGGTCCAGCCCCTGTGCACCCAAATCTGATCTGGTGTTGTAAGGGAATCCTTTCATGTAGCACTTTCACAACTGGCATTTTTTTATCCCTACTGTCTGGACATACAGTTTACATAATGTAACACCTGCATGTTTTGGATGCCCAGTGCCTGTAATGCATCCACCACAGGCTATACATTCCTTACCTGTGTCTCTGCCACAGAAATTAGAAATACCAGCAGATTCTGCTTTCTTGAATCACTACTGCCATATGCCTTTAATATGGTGTCTTGGACACGTGCAGAATGAAATGTCTTTCATTACGACCTTAGCCAAGCCAATAAATGGAAAGAATTACATTGACTTTAATGGGACCTTAATTAAAATCCTAATTTCTATTCCATAAAATAAGGAGGGTAAACTAATTTTTAAGATCTTTTTCCTGATGTAGAAGCATCATATTCAGAATGCTTTTGCATGATATATTCATAAATGTCTAAATGTATCCACAAAGTAAGAATAAAAGAAAAGGGCAATAAACCAACTTACATTGTTACCAGGGGGACCAGGTAGACCACGAGCACCAGGGAAACCAGCAGCACCCTACAGGAGATCAATACTTTTAGTTGTCATTTTCTGAAGACTGGGAAAACAGGAACAAATTGATTTTTACACACCTGCTGAATTTAAATTATAGTCATGTTTTGTTTAAAACCTGAATTAAATGTTCTGCAGCTGAACAAGAAGTCACAAGGTTATTTATTTATTTATTTGCAAGGGGAGGTCACATATTCTCCTCAAACTTGAGCTAATGGGCTCTGAGAAACTTGGCAAAGATGGCAAGTAAATATAATAACTGTTGAGATAAGCTATTTTAGAGCTTTGGGTGTAAAGTCAATGTAATCCAGATCACTAAACATCTCAACTTTAATAACCCCTTCTAGAACACTTTAATTTTTCTTGAACTGCCGATACTAAAGTCATTGAGGTTCTTGTTTTTCATTTACATCACATTTGTTGTAATAAATAGAGGTGTTTAGCAGTGACTAAATTGAAGAGATACTTACAGGGCCACCAGGTGATCCTCGGTCTCCCTTTATTCCTTGGGGACCAGGTGGACCCTACATGGAAGGAAGTAGATAAAAGATGTGATACAGATTAAAATTACAGGAAGTGTCAATAAGTTTCAGGCAGTTCATCTCCGTGCACTTGGGCTCAGTGCCCTGAGGTTAAAGGAAGGGCTGAGGAAAGCTCTCTGTAGCAACAAGGAGCAGTGAACACTTACTGGGGCACCAGGGCCACCCTGTGGGCCTGCTGCTCCGGGGGGTCCAGCCTCTCCTCTTAGACCAGGGGGGCCTCTTTCTCCTTTCCCACCAGGTTCCCCGTTTTGGCCCTGTGGAAAAATTGTATTGTTATTGTACCACTCAAAAAAGCAGATTATACACTTTGATGAGAAACCCTATCCAGGTACTTTTCTGAAGGGAATTTAAATCTTAAGCTAAATGTGAATGCAGTTGAATGCTGTTGGCCTACCAGTGCAGGAGGGGAAGGACAAAGACATGTAACTAAGTACAGAAAGATAGATACTTACTGGGGCCCCAGGGAAGCCAGCAGGTCCAGGAAGACCTTGTTCTCCTCGTTCACCCTGTAGAAAACCACATGTCAGCAATGGAAGATGTTAGGAAGATAAGCTTCACTTTAAAAGTTAGAGAATAATCATGCTGCTGAAATTTCTTTGTCTTATCAGCCTTTGGAGGAAAAAAAAACCCAAGCATTTGATCCAAAACATCAGCTGCTCCTGAGTGCTAAAAACAATTGTTCAGGAATTATCTGATAATTATCTAAAATGTGATAAACTTAACTCAGCTACACCTGTATAAACTCTGAGCACAATCCATGGTGCTCCTTAGATCCAACTGAGATCCCAATGTGCTGTTTCATCAATCTAAAAACATGAATACAAGAAAAAGAGTTTTTTAAAGTTTACTTAACTGTAAATCAAGATGGACACAACTATTGCTCACACTCTTGCCCTGCCCTGTAACCACAGCCCTCTGACCCCTTTACACTATTAAAAGCACTGATTTTCTGAAGTCTTTAGTGCCTGTAAATCCCAAGAGTCAACAGGAGCTGAATGTTCTTAATTTGTTTACAACCCAAGCCAGGTGTTCTGACAGGGTTGGTGCAGCACTGATGTCTATAGGCAAGGGGAACCATAGTGAAGTTCTAGAGGGAGAAAAGTTCTGTCACTTACAGGACCTCCACGGGAACCCATGGGACCAGGGGCACCTGCTGGGCCAGTCTCTCCCTGCAAGGAACAAGGATGGTCACTGGTGTTTGTCTTCCTGCCAGGAGACAGCCACCCCTGTGACCCTGTACAGTACAAACACCAGGATGGAGGAGCCTTTACCTTATCTCCAGGTGGGCCAGCAGGACCAGGAGGACCGATGGGACCTACATTGCCCTAAACAATTGGAAAAGTAGAAAATTATATATTTTTCCTCAAAATATGACAGTGTTAAATTCTCTTTCTTGATCGATAGCATTTGTGTTTCAATGTAAACAGATTGCCATAGATGTTTAAATGAAGCAAGTCTACAATGCCAGCATGCTGTTGGCACACCACATTTTAGAGTGACATCCCGAAATCACACTCTTTTCCAGTGTGAGAAATCTCCAACTGAGTGATTCTTTCTTTCTCCCCCACCATCCAAACCTAATCCAAAACCATCTGAAGTTAATAAGTCTCTTTCAATGGTTTACAATAAAATTTACCTGCTGCCCTAATTTTCAGAGACATAATTGATCCACATTTCTTCAGCATATATTCAACAACTCCTGACTAGCTCCCTGACTTACTTCTTTCTTGAAAATTTTATGTGTACCTTATAGTCTAAAATAAATTTTTACATTTCCTCCAACTCAATCAACCTGCATTTATATATTTGTCATCCCACATTACTTTGATGTATATACTTCCTGCAGGTAGTGATTTGATGGATGGATATATTTCAAGTGTCTATTTTATGTGTATTTGCTATACAGATGTGTAAATATATCATATGTAGTAACCTGTAGGAGTATCCTCTATGAGAATATTTATTATCTGTGTCTTTTTGTGATTCATTGTAACATCAGTCAGGTAGATTTTCTCTACTTTCATGTGACCGCTTTCCCTCTAAAGCATTGTCTCAATCAACTGCAATCTTTCTGCAAAAAATTCGATTTGCTTACTCAAGGAGTGGTAATCACAAAAACTAGTATTAGGTCTAATTTAGTTTATAAACCCAGTTTTGCACTGCTGGAATGAAACACAATGAGATTACAACTTTACCTGTCCTAGACAGTATTTATTGGCTTTAAGGTTAGTCATGTCCCAAGTGCAGGGTGTGTGAAGCTAATGGATAAACTGTTGGATGTTTCAGGACTACTCACCCTCTCTCCTCTTGCACCAGGAAGGCCATCAGCACCTTTGCCACCAGGTTCTCCCTAGGAAGAGTAAGACATAAAAAGCATGAGCAAAAAGGAAGCATAAAATGAGCCCAAATGTGGGGAGGAATCTCACACTGAGGGTGTCTCAATAGCCAGATCTCCTTATTGAAACGGAGGATTGACACTGCCCAATATTTACCATCAGATAATCTATACTTTCATGGGAAAAAACCCAAATTGATTCAAAATGAAGCCTAGGTCAAATTATCTGCCCATGGTATGAATTACTTTCATGGTTCAGTAGATTCATTAGCACTATTTTGATGTACCCATCCCCTAAGAGATCTAATGCAGCAAAAAATCTAGCATGTATTTAACTGCGGGGAAAATCCCATATTTTTCAAAATCTAGGACCCACATCCCAGTGCTAACTCAACAATACTATGTAATCTGCACCCCTGAAATCTGGCCAAAGTGAAGGCATGGACAAACCAAATGCCTTATGGGGAGATAACATGAAATTAACATAAAATCAGACATTTGTATGTGTTACCCTCTCCCCTTTTGGTCCAGGACTTCCAGAAGCTCCTCTTTCTCCTGGCATTCCCTGTAAGCCAGGCAGTCCTGTGCCTCCAGGGGGACCAGGTGGGCCAGGAGGACCCTAAGGAGTAACATAAAATATTTAGCTAAAACAAAATTAACCCAAATAGTACGCAGAATAGCAGAAAAGGAAGAAAGTCTGTGGGTACCTTGGCACCTTCTGTGCCAGCAGGACCTGGTCCACCTCTTGTTCCAGGAGGTCCTGGAGGACCTTGTGCACCACGTTCTCCTGGAATACCATTTTCACCCTGTGATAAACAATTTGTTATTCTTTGTTTTTGGGTTCATACTTTGTTAATTCATTTGTCTTTACAAAAAAGCTGTTTTTTTTTTTTTTTTACCTTAGGGCCTGGGAATCCGGGTCCTCCAACATCACCTTTTGGTCCCTGGTTATGACAAAATAAATGTGAGTTATTCATCAGCTCTACTTAGTAAATCTGCATTGTGCTTGGCATCCTGTTTCTCACCCCTATTATTCCCAAAATCAGATTTTGATGCTCTGAAGAGAGCTGTCTGAATTTGGAAATGTAATATAGGAAGAACTTCTCATTAATTTTTTGTTTAAAAAAAAAGGATTTATTACTTACTGGTTCTCCAGGCTTTCCATTCTCTCCAGCTGGTCCTGGTCCACCAGGCAATCCCTATATAAAGGAACAGTATTATCCATGTTACACAGATTAATTATGCATTTTTTGTCTTGAAACTGTTTGGTTTTGACACAAAGATGTGTAAGCAACTAATTCCAATCCTTCAGAAAGAAGGAAATGCCAATTTATTAGCTAAGGGGTTTAGATGACACAATCTCAGCTAACCACTTGGTTTGCAATGATCTGTGATGCAGTAACTTCTGTGAAGTGGTTGATCTGTTATATTCCATTGTATTCAAAATATGATGACATGCACTCCAATGTAAAGGTTCAGATGCCTTTATTTGTTGTTTTTTTTTTGTTTTGTTTACTTTTAAATTCGTGTGTGTGTGTTAGTCTATTAAAAAGAATCAGAAAACTATAAACACACAGCACCTGGAGGCCAGGTGGACCTGCTGGTCCTGGTTCTCCTCTCTCCCCAGAAGCACCCTGGAATCACACAAATGAGGAAAAAGAGCTATGAGTTTGCCTGAGAACATTTTGACATAGAAACACCTCCACACCACCTCTAATCTATGCCTCCCTTATCTTGGTCTGATGATGACATTGCACAATCCCACTGTATCTCAGTGTTCTGCTATTTGCTCTTTTCACTCCAGCTGTTAGATGTGATTCAAACATATTTTAACTTGAGAGTAGACTGAAATACCATAAATAGTAAAGGGAGCAACAATAAGCTTCAGCTTGAAAAGAGGGTAGAGCTCCCAGAGCTCTAATTCGACTTTTCATTTCAATCTATACCAAGCATATATGACTAAAGGTTCTCCCACCAAAGTTTTGAGTATTAATTCATTAAAATAATGTCAAAGAAGAGCTCCTTCATTTGTCTTCATAAAAGGAGATTTATTTCTATCATTAAAAATATTTTCCTTCCCCTAAATTCCCAGTGTCTATCTGTAGATTCCAGACCCCCTGACCATTGCCTTGGATGCACCACACTTACAGTAGGTCCTGGAGGACCTGGGAGCCCAACATCACCATTCTTCCCAGCAGGACCCTGTTCAAAGACAAAATGAGCCTGTGGTTAGGAGTTGATACCATTTTTATAAGACTCATCAAGTTATTATTAATATTATATCTTTATTAAATAACTAAACAAAGTGTTAATGAAACTTACAGGTGTTCCAGGTGGTCCACCAGGGCCTCTTTCTCCATTCTTACCCGGTGCACCCTTAAATAAAAGAAAGATCACATTTGAAATATTTGTTTCTCATCAGTGAACAACAATCTAAAGCTGCAGCATGAGACAGCCCCACTATGGAGCAATTTAGTTTTACACTTGACTCATCAAGCCTCGGCACAGAAGTGCAGGAATCCCACTCACCTCATTGCCCTTAGGACCAGGGAAACCCATCACACCTGGTTGGCCACGTGGGCCTGGAGGGCCAGGTGGGCCAGAGCGTCCAGATTCACCCTGATTGCCCTGGGAGAAGCAAAAAAGAAAGGAAGACATGGCAACTGAGGTGTGAAATAAAGGAATACTCATGACTCAGAGCGAGGGTGAGACGCAGTTGTTCAAAACTCATCATGTGTGTTTTGTATTGCAAATCATGCCCATCTACCCTGTATTTTACGTGGTATGAAATGACAGGATTTGCAGGCTGTTAGGACAATGATACAGCATAAAAAGAGCTCTGGTAGTTCATGCAAAGAAAAAGGAGACAATTAATCTGACTGTGATTACAACCTGTCATGTAGATACTTTGGGATGAGGGTAGGGTTGGGTCAGTAGGAGGACTAGGATAAAATATTTGCACAATGTACATACGGGAGGGCCAGGTTTCCCATCGCTTCCAGGGCTTCCTGGAATTCCAGGCAATCCCTGCAATTGAAGGAAAAAAAAGAATGTTATACTTCAGTTTAAAAAGTATATTATTAAGTTACAATCCATGCTTGGTTTCATCCTCTTTAATAAAGATTAAAAGTCTTCACATTTCTCCCCTCCCATGAAGGGAGAGAATTGGAGGAAGCTGACAAATTCTGCCATTATGGCTTTATTGCTATTACTGTGAGCTGTATATAAACAAGACACCAGACATTCATCAGGTAGCACAAAAAATTTTGTTCTTTCATTATGGGGGAAGAAAACTAATTTTGGATGTAAAAAACAAGCAATAAAACAATTCTGACTACATACCTCTACCTGAAGGCAACACAATTTTTAACTCTTTTTCATTGACTTGTTTACATTTCCAAATACTATTTTTGTTGTATTTTAAATAATTAATTTTCATTGCCAATAAAATTTTGTTTTGCTTCCAGAGGCCTGCAGCTGTTCTTTTGAATATCAATATATTTGTTGTCAGTTGTTGCTAATTCTTAGCAGAAGTCCCAAAATTTTGTTCCGTTATTGTTACATGTGCACTTTGACGATGTTACATTCTGTTGGTGCTACATAAGAGGTCATCTCTGAAATCTTCCTGATATGTACTGTGAAAACCTGACCAACAGTTTATTTTTCTAATTGAAAATAAGCAAAAAATATGATACTTAAATATATTGAAAGATTTAAATTAATGTGTAATTTAATTATTTAAACATTTAAGTCTATTTACATAATAATTGAAATATATTTAAATGCCACCCCAAATATCTCATGTTAGATTTTGCTAATACGTAAAGAGGTAATGCAGAAAATCATCCAATGCTTATCCATGTTAAAGGCATTTCTCATGGCAGGGCCTGGCATGCTCTGGAAGTCTCCCCAAATCCTCCTCACTGGGTTGTGACAGTGTCCTGGGAACGTCCCTTGTCTCTGCATGGTGACTTGTCCCACTGGGAATGGATGCTGCAACTACTGAAAGGAACTCATGGAAAAGATTTCTAGCTGGACTCCTCCATCTGATCAGCTCAGGTGATGATATCATCTCTAACAGTTTGTCTCGTGTTCTTGGAGATGTCCTGCTTACCCTCATTCCAGGAAGGCCTGGGCCTCCGTCCTGTCCGCGCTCTCCTGCGGGTCCGCTGGGGCCAGGGGGACCTGGGCTGCCACGCTCGCCAGCAGGACCCTGAAAGAGATGTGGGAACCCACAGTGAGCAAACCAGCACCATATTGAATCTGGAGCTGCCCATCCAAATTCACATGCATTCTCCAAAAGTTTGGAGTGTTTTTTCAGAGGAAGTTTCATACCTTTTCACCTGGAAGTCCATTGCTACCGGGTAAGCCACGGAAACCAGGGGAGCCCTGCCAATGGAAAGAGCAAACTATGGATCAGAGGCAGTATGTCACACCTAATGGCAACTGGGTTTTCTTCTAAACTATTTGCCATTAGACATATCACTATGAAAATTAATGGGGAAAAACAAAAAGGAAGTGACATTTCACTGTAGTAAGAAGGACTACAGACTATTTTCTCTTTGGTTATAATGCTCCTGGCTGAAATTATAGCCTGTTCTCCATTATTTTTAGCTGCCCCTGCATCATTATGAGTTTTCTAATGTAATATAAGAAACAAAACATCACATTATGTATTAAACAATTATTTTCGTCCACTTCAATACTGTGAAGAGCTCTATTGTATTGTTTTAATATTTGTATTTGCTACCATCTTAACTGCTTACAAGAAATTTGAATTATAACTTTAATTTTGCAGCCCCATTTATGTGTTTAGTATGTTTAATTAGTTCATTGTGCCTCTTTGGTTTCCTCATAGCTCCAGCAAATATTGCAATCAATTAAGCTAGTCCTTATAAACAACTCAGCACAATTTCCTTTGGTTCTGATGGGAACAGAAATCTAAAATTTGTCATGATGCTGCTATTTATTTTGTTGAATAAAACAATTCGTGGATTCCTGTGTGAGAATTATTAAATTTTTGGAAAACTGTTTAATATACTTGCCAAAAACAATTGTTTGCAGTTAAAATATTATAATGTGGAACACATCCTGACAATATTGCTCTTATTGACATTTAAGGTGTAATAACAATAGAAATGTTGACATAAAGACATATCTTGAATGTAGAATAATTTACATTAATTTCACTTTCCAGAGAGGAAATTTTTTTGTTTATTTTTGTTAAATGAGAAGTAATTTTGAAATTTGTATTATTTATTCCCCCTTGTTGTTTTCAGAGTTTATGAATGCTTCTCAGCAAAAACCTTTTGATAAATTTCCAGATTTATAAGATCACTGTTTCTTCTGTATCAAAACCTGAAAAAAATTAATTTATTTCCAACTGAGATAGATCCAAGAGCTGCAATTCAAAGGAGAAACTAGATAGGAATGCTCCCCAGTTTTGTAACCCTGTATCACATCTGGAATTTGCTGAGAAGAGATATGGAGCCAAATTTCTCCTTGAAGTGTTTTGAACAGAATTGACTGGCTCTGGCTTAGCTCACAGGGTTGTGTACCACAGCTCACCCTTTCTCCAGGGGTACCAGGTACTCCATTCTGCCCGGGTTCACCATTTGCACCTCTTTTCCCTTCCTCACCAGGAGGCCCAGGAGCACCTGGGGTGCCGTTTTCACCCTGGCAACAACAGAAACCAAGCCCATCAATGAATTAGAGGCCTCCAAAAACAGAAAAAACAAAATAGGTTTTTTATGGGGAATGACTCAGGGTTCAGACTTCTTTGAAAGAAGTCTCTGGACACATTTGGAAATCACTTACACGCTCGCCTTTTGGGCCTGGATCTCCTTTTGCACCATCCTTACCAGGGTCTCCCTAAAAAGGAGAAAATCCCATTAAAATTATAGGTTACAACTGCGTATAATTCTGGACTTACTAGAGGTACCGAAATACTAGGAAGTAGACATGACATTTCAAATTACTGACTCCTTTTTATTCTTTCACATTCTGCAAAGGAATCAGCATGCACTGGCTGAACCTGGAAGTGGAAGTCATGGGACTCCTTAAAAATCCAGTAAAGGAAAGAGGTGATACAATCTTAAGCACCACTGAGTAAAATTTTATATCTGTTTCTGAGCTACTTCAGATGTCATTGAATCTTTTGCTTGAAATCCCTGAATATTTTCTCTGCCAATAGCTACATGTAGTGTAAGGCTGTAAGATGAACACATTTATGTATAATTTTTATATATAGCAATACCTATATGTGTGAAAGAAATATGTTATATATTTATAAAAATAATTGCCTCTTTTCATTATAGAATAATTTATTGGACCATTTCAAGGGAATAGAAGATCAATGGGTTTTTTTAAATGATATTAGTGTTACTTCCACCATATTTGTTTGTACAACCAGTGTGAATACCATTAGTAACTCACCGGACTGCCTTTTGCTCCAGGGTTTCCACTTGCACCTGTAGGACCAGGAGGACCACGGCCTCCTGGCAGACCAGGAGCACCAGGAATACCAGCGGGGCCCTGCAGAGAGAGAACAGCAGACAGGGATGAAGAGAGCATTGCACTGATGGGTTCAACCCAGTCCAAATAGCGGTCCTCATCAACACAGTGCAGCAATGGCACTGATATGAAAAGTACTCACCATTTCACCCTTGTTGCCAGGGCTTCCAGCTCTTCCAGGAGGGCCCTGGAAGAATAAATATATGAGTAACCAGTGCTGCCAACCCAGACCCAGACCAAATGACACCTAGGGCTCTGTGAAGAGCAGGTGACACAGCCCCTTCTCAGGTGCTATGGGTTATTGATGTACCTGAGGCCCGGGTGGCCCAGCATTGCCCTGAGGACCAGGTTCTCCTCTCTCTCCAGGACTACCACTAACACCAGCAGGACCAGGAGGACCAGCTTCACCCTATGGAAAAAAAAAACCAGAAAAAGGAAAAAATGAAGGCATTTTAGACATGTCCAGGCAATCAGTATTAAATTAATGGTTTCTTCCTCTGCTGTGGCATGTTGGTGTGATTTGGGGAGAAGGCTGCCAGCATCATCAGCTGGGTGCAAGAGCCAGCTGAGCAGTGCCTGGTGCTGAGCCACAAGGGACAAGGGCACTCCAGGCAGTACATGGTGCACAGCCTCTGAAGCTGGGGGACATTCACTCCAGCCCTTCCCAAAACACAACTCAGAGCATGGAGGAGACACCCCGTAGTGGTGTTTGGTCGTGGGCATTCATGAAGATGGAGAGGATTGGGTTTGTCTCGTGCTGCATATGGCAGTACATCAGTTCTAGGCTTGCAAACAGTGTAATAGCAGCCAGAAAAAGGAGGGCTCATAAAACGATGATGTACAGGGACATAAGGTGTGTAACTGGAGAAAGGACCAAGTCCCATGTAGTTATGCATCTTTAGCTGAATACCTTAAAACCTGGAGAACCTGGGAATCCTGCAGTTCCAGGGGGACCTGGGGGACCCTTAAAAGTGAAAGAAATACTATTAATGCAAAAGGTAAAAGCCATATGGAATTAATCTTAAGTTAAAAAAGAGAGTCTGATTATGAGATTTTTCTCTGAGTATGGAAACACCTGGCAAAATAGCAAATATAAATCATGCTGTAAAAGATGAAATTTGGCTAGTCCTAAAATATCACACCTACATCTTAGTTACTCTGGCTTTTACATGTTCAGCTGAATCTCTGTATTTCAAATTTAAAAACATAAAATCTATAATTAAGGAGAGTAAGTCGTAAAAAAATTTCAAAATCTGCTCTAATTATAAAAAAAGGAAGGAAAAAAGAAAGCCAATCCAGCTGTTACACACACGTGTGGACATGCTCAGGTTTCTACACATATGGGAAAGAAAAATGTTTGCCCACTCCAGACAGCTAAAAATTTATTTGATAAGATCATTTAAAATTTGATCTTCATGGAGTACAGCAGTTCTACCCAACTATATGTTCTCTGAGAATAATCTGGGTTTGGATTTTTGCTTTTCCTGATTTATGGTGTGAGAGCTCTCTTATTGCACAGTGTCCTTTAAATATCAACCAACAGTGTTATGAAATATAATTAAATAAAATGCTCATTCTTGAATAAGTGCGCCGCAGTTTCAGGATTGCTGGCACTGCAGAACATCAGCTAGAAGTCATTAGACTAAAGCCACACAAATACTGAAAGTCAGAGTTGTCTTACAGGTGCGCCTGCAGCTCCTGGAGATCCGTCTTTGCCGTTGGCACCCTAGGGAAAGGAGAGAGTTGTTGGGTACAGAGCACTACCCCAGTCACAGAACCCACATCCTTTCATGTCCAAGACTCAGAGACCGTATTCTTGTGTCTGTCTGTACACTCCCACTTAGTTGACTAAGACCCAAGTTTTCCTCAACTGAGAAATTCTGAAGTAATAATTAGCTAAACGTTTTGTGAAGGAATATCCAACACTTTATGTGACTTGCACTGAGACAGGAAGATGTAAAAATACATTCTTATAATATTTCTTAAGGAAACGACAGCTACAACACATTGTCTGTGTGAATAAATATGATTGCAATAGATGTATATTTCTGATTCACAAAGAAGACTAAACTTCACTCCAAAAAGCTAATGAACACTGATGATTTAAAGCCTGTTGCCTGTTTTGTAGCCTTGTTAGATCAGATCCTCTTCTCAGCTTATACACTGTCTGCAAAACCAAGGAGCTGGCTGTTAAACTGTTTTGTTGATTGTGTTGAATGCTACGAACTAAGAATTCCTTCAGAGCAAGGGAGTATCCCCTAATTTCAGTCAAAGAGGAATTTTATCTTTTTCCTGGAAGTTACTCCTGAGATTGCATTTTTTCCTCTCTCTGCCTTCTCCTGCCACCCTTGGCTTCCACTCCTCCTCCCTGCTCCTCTTGGCTGAACCTCAATTTATGCTGAAACACTGATCTCTTCCTCAATGTGTAATCTAGTCACTTTAAAAAGCAAAACAGAAAATAAGATGGTGAACATGTTGTGGGTGAGAAGTGTTACATCTTTAATTTGGGACTGAGGAGTTTTCATGTGAGATTTTTACAGATGCCATATAGTTTTTCAGTCCTTTGCATTACAACTGCTTTAAGGAATTAGGGCAGTCATAACATATTGAATCCAAATATGTGCTCCCTCTGGATAAGAACAATGTCTGCAATTACTTACAGGGCCACCGGGATTCCCAGGTCTTCCTCTTTCTCCAGCTGGGCCTCTTGGTCCCTAGAAAACATATAAAAACAAATCTGTTAAATGGCTTCTAAAACAAGATGGCTGAGCAAAGAGACATTGTTCTTATTTCCATAAGTCACTAATGTTCACTGCACGTGGTGGCATAATTAAAGTTAAAAGAAGGAGGAACAACTCAGTTGACATTTAAACACTGCAGGATGCACATATTTACCGGTTGGCCTGGTGCTCCATTTACTCCAGGAAGACCAGTTTCACCCTGTTGTGGAAAGAAAACAAAACAAACTTGGGTGAGAACGTTTTTTGGTTTATTCAAGGGAAAGAGACACAGAAAAAAGAGAGTCCAATTCGTTGTCCCTTTCTATGTGGTGCCGAGTGTCCTCAGTATGAACTGAGGTCTGAGCAGTCTAAACAAGTGTCAAATTAAAAAATTAACAGGAAATAAAAATCAGAAAGACTCAGTTTTTAAAATACTATGCAATAAAGTCAGATGACCCAGACACGTCCTTTCGTTATCTCATGTTTATTATGGCTGGAAAGTTGGGACATGATGCAGTTCAGAAAGTAAAACTCCTTTGGAATGATTTCTATTCTTTTCATGGAGATATTAAATGGGTTTCTTTAATGCTTACTGTATTTTTATAATTGTTTAAGATGCAAAGCACAGCAATACAACGAATAATGGAGGTCATTACTCTACATACTAGAAAGATGACGCTCTAGATTTTTACCTTTGGACCAGGAGCACCACTTTCACCCCTGGCACCATCTTTTCCATCAAAACCCTGTGGGAAAAGAAAACCATACCTATGAAAAGTATTCCTCCTGCATTCTGGAAAACTTGATTCCCCTTGGCAAAATATTAAGCCCCAAAAGGGGCATATT
The DNA here is from genome assembly GCA_013397955.1 of Grantiella picta. Taxonomy (NCBI): domain Eukaryota; kingdom Metazoa; phylum Chordata; class Aves; order Passeriformes; family Meliphagidae; genus Grantiella; species Grantiella picta. The sequence goes on from VZRM01001471.1 coordinate 70,573, forward strand.
TTCAATAATAAGTGCTGCCAGCTGTTGTAACCCTTTCTGGAATTAGGGTTGGACCTCTACAATTGAGGTAACCAGATAAAATTAAAGTGTTTATTATGGAAGGTCAGATTTCATTGTCCAGAAATTAACTTTAATTCTAGGATTCAGTCTTGGAAATGATGACTGAAAGAGCACAACTGTGCAACACCATAATTCAAGATGAGTAACAGACTCAGCTGTACTCAATATCCTCAATACTTACTCGTTGACCTTTCATCCCAGGCATCCCAGGCATCCCAGGGTGTCCCTTGTGACCCTAAGCACATAAATATAGAAAGGTTAATAAATCCTGTACTTAATGAAGGGCACAAGCCAATGTCCACTGTGTGTCATGTTCACTTGATTGACTTGAAATGGCAAAACAAAACCTTTGATTAGAAGACCATTTTTACTGGGGCTTTTCCATACCGGTAATCCAGGGATTCCACGATCTCCATTTCTGCCTGGTCTTCCTGGTTCTCCCTATTGAAAGAAAACAATATTTTTTTTAATGTTTTGCTATTGCTTCACTTACTGGCAAAGCACCTGCTGTGGTAGATCAAGGTGAGTTGGAGTAAGCAGGTGAAACTTCCACCAAAGACAGTGGGGAAATCCTATCAGGGTGACAGTTCACTCTGTGACTACCTTCTGGAAAACAACTGCCAGAACTCATAAACTCAGCTTTTAACAATATTTTAGTTATCTTCCAACTTATTTCAAGACAACCTTTAGCAAGAGATGACCCCAGAAAATTTATTTTCCATAGTAAAACACTCAAAATGGAAAAAAGCTGTAGATATTTACCTTGCCTGATACTTAACCTGCCCAGAACTCCCAGCTGTTTCACAGACAATGGTATCAATGGCTTTAAGTCCCATAGTATGATTTAAAGGGAGCAGAAAACTACCACCACTGTCTGATTTTTTCTATAACTGTTAATTTATTTTTAATCAGATCAAAATACCATGTTTCATGCTTATGCTAGTTTTGGTTTGGTTTTTTTTTTTTTGTGTCAATCAAATTGCCTGCTAAGTTGAATTTTTTTTTAGATGGACAATTATACCTAATGTAAGCCAAATCTAGTTTCTTAAAGGCATGTTGTCAAATAGAGAAATAGGGAGACATTAAAAATTCTCAAATGCAATGGTATTAATGCACGGTGTTGTCTTGCAATTTAATGATTTCTTTCTTCCAATTTATTAATAACTGGATAAATAATAGTGAACTTACATCTTTTCCTGGTGGACCAACTGGGCCTATCATTCCAACAGGGCCTGGAGGTCCCTGCAGAAAAATAATTAATATTAACTACAATAATAAAAACAAATATTAATTCAGTTTCAAATTAAAATGGCATTAGACATCATAAATACTAGTAACTATTATATAAATAAATATCAAATAATTTGACATCATAAATATTTGACATACATCATAGTAAACAGACAGGATGAACTGTAAAACTTCCATCTACTCCAGATCCATGCCACATGGTGAAACAGTCATGCTTTTGGGATCATGCCTTTAACACACACAGGGATGCTGACGGGGTACTTACAGGAGGGCCAGGTTGGCCTGGTTCTCCAGGGGAGCCTTGGTATCCAGCAGTGCCCTAGAATGCAGTAAACACCCAGTTAAGATGTGAACAACTACCTGCTTCATTTCATGGTGCTGTTATATTTTATAATCTCATTATTGTAAGGAAAACTGTAGTCAGATTGGTCAACAGATGACTAAAGGTGAAATTAGCAGAACCAAGCTGAACATGCCTCCATGAAAACAGAATTAAAACTCCTCCTCTAAAAGAAGCTGGATGTCAAAACACTCAGACCCATGTTCACTGAATGTGTATCTCCCACTTTCCTTTGACTCCTGATAAATTCTTGTACAGATGAACATTTGGTGATGTTAACAGGATGGCAGACATGTCTTAAGGTTAGCTTACACCCCACGGAGCTGCAGAGATCTCAGGGGTACACAAGGACTTAGGCAAGCACACTATACTGCCCTCAGCTCTTGAGTCTTGGTGAAGGTACAGCCCAAGACGACATTTATGCATAAAATCCTTCAGCATAGTACCCAGATATATTGGTTGGAAAGGTACATAATATTTATGACAGAGAAAAGGCAGAGCTCATGTAAAAGAATATGAGATAATTATGAGAGAATTAATTGTACTTACAGGGGGACCTGCATGACCAGGTGGGCCAGGGGGACCACTGGGGCCAGGGGGTCCTGGGAAGCCACTCTATAGTGTAGGTGAAAAAATAGTAGTTATGTTAAAGTAATATAGCTACAAAGCTTAATATAGTTGCAATAATCATCAATAGCTGTGAAGTAAATTTTTACATAATTAGTACAGAGAAACATCCACGGTGAGCTGTACTTGGTACAGTAAAAAGGGAGCAGCAGTATATACACCCAGTGCTGAAGAAGCACATTGTCTAGCTGCCCCTTCAGAAAAGGCTTCACTGGGCTGCTCCTTGAAAGCTAGCTAACTCACTCCCAAGGTATTTTCAGAGCTGCAGCTTTTCCTTTTTGAGTCACTATTCCCCATCTTTAGAAGCCAGAAAGATGCTCACAGCTCAGCTTTTCAGCTGCCTGGAGGGAAAGAATACAAGGTGGAACCAAACTTGTTAAACAGAGTAAATGAGCACCACCTCTCTGGTGTGCAACTGAGCTTGACTAGCCCAGCACTAGAGATTTCTCATGACCTAGAGATATACTGAATTAAGGCCATACTTTTGTTATTGTCAGTAAGGCAAGCATTTTCACCAGTGAAATATTATCGGAACTTTAACAGTACCAAGCCATAAGAAAGAAATGGGTCTGGATGAACTAAAACCTCAACATTTCTAATTCCTGCAGCAACAACCACAAAAACATTTAATACTGCAAAACAGAAAACATTTAAAAGTTAGCACAGTGGTCTACTGCAGCTATAGCGGGGTCTTTAAAAAAAGCTTCTGTTAAATTAAACTCTTCATGTGTTTCATAGAGCCAAAAGAATCACATATATGAACGACATGAGGATCACTCTGTGCTGCACTACTGGCAGAATATTTCATAGTTGATATCGTACAGTGTGTTTCATGAGATATTATCATATTGTGTCAGAATAGGTATTACAGATGTTGCATGAATTTCATTTTCATAATACTACATTACCAGGATTGCTGTACTATACTGGCATATGTAGGACAGTACACTACTATACTACAAAAATAAATTATATTAGTTCACAGTTGTCTTTTGTCTAAAAAAAGTGAACCATTTTAATATTTGCAATTTTCTAGGATAAGAAGTACATCAAGAGGCAGCGCTGTTAGGGTTTGGGAAATGGGGCTGCCTTTGATGTGTGAATATAATGAGAAGTCCCTGTTAATTGTTAGAACTCATTTGGTGTAAGGTAACAATAGATTAAACCAGAATTAAAGCCACCAACTGATCAATAGCAATCAATCAATTAAATATTCATCTATAAACAAATGAGATACAATTTTTTTCAAGTTACACACTGAGGTGATAAACTGAGTTAGGGGTGTGCCTGCTGCTGTCATCTCCAGACTGTGAACAGATGAGCATCCTTCAGTTAGAGAATGTGCACTGGTGAAAAGAGAAAAAGGCAAGATGGAGAGAAGAAGCAAGTGAAGAGAAACATGGAAAGCACAAAATCTGTCTGCAAGCAGTGTAAAGGCATGGGAAGGCAGCAAGGAAGAGACGTGTGATTGAGGAAATACCAGGCATGGTCACCAGGCATGGACATGAATAAACGCTACGTTTTCTTGTTTTAATAATCTTCCAAACTATTTCATTTTGGGTATTTATTCATTAGCAGCAATTAATTTGAAAATTGATAAATTTATAAAATAACGAGGAAATAAATCTATGTAATGCTAATTATAAATATTATTTAGCCCTAGTGCTTTCAGTCACATCTGCCTGCTGTAACTGCTGGTACCTTGAGGTCACATTTGGCATGATGCAATATAAAAGACCTTATGACCTGAAAACATACACACAACACTGAAGATATTCTAGGGTACCCAATAAAGTAGTTTGGTGGGATTTTTTTAACCCAAGTCCAGGGTTTGGAGCACAAGAAATCAATAATCACTTCCAGGAAAAAAGCCAAAATAGAGAGGGGTAACCATAGTTGTTAGCCGAAGGTGTCTTGGTTACCTGCCTGGTTCAGCACATCCCATATTAAGACACCATGTAGCAAAACGCAGATGATATGATAGCTGTGGGCAAAAACTGTGAGGAATGAACATGAATAAATGAATAAACAAATACAGCAGTGGATGGCTGAAGAAGACAAATGCATGGATGATCAAACCAAGGAGGTAGAAATAAATGGATTAAAATAAAGATGAGGAAAGAATGAACTATATTTCAGGAAAAACAGCTGCTGTGATTAGTAAACATTAATTCACAAGATGACCTGATGGAACCCTGAGAAATAACACATTTGCTTGGAACTGCCTCGATATACTACAACATGTGGTACCCAAACCGTGTTAGGCAGAATTGGGCTGAAAATAATGATTATGCTTAATGAAGCACAGCCAATTTCCAGTAACAGCAATTCACCACATCCTCTATGCAGCAGATTGCCTGAGTCAAGCACACTTCATGTTGAATATCTCTAAATCCTAGTGCCTAAAAGGAGAATCATGAGATGCAACATTCAGATTTATTTTATAAATGAAGCATAGCTCAAGTATAACTCTTGGAGGCAATCAATGTTTTTCCCACTCAAAAAACTGAAAAGCTTGGACCAGGTCTAGCAGGCAGATACAGCATCCTTAGTACAAAGTCTGAGTAGCTGTGAGTAAAAAAATGGTAATTATAAAAAGAAAAAGTGAAACTATTTTGAATTTTGGAACGAATAAAGTTTATAAGAAGGGTTTACTCACTTGTTATCAGGAAAGCTTGAATTATGGAAAAGTTAGCAAGTATGGAGTATCATACTGAGTAAAGAGAATGATACTGAGTGGGTGAAAGAACATTAAGGGCAGTGGAAGAGGTAAAAATGTTGGAAGGAAGGGAAGCAATTAGAGGAAGAATATCAAGCAGATAAATGAGGAATATACATGAGGGAGAAAGGGATAAATGTTTAGGTAGTGTGAGAAGGTGACTCATAGACAGAGATCAGGAAAAGGAAGGTGAGATACTGAAGAAATAAAGTGAAAAGGCAAAAAATCCAGATGATGTATAGCTACTTTCTAGACTAGTATTGCTGAGCAAACTGCTGCCTTACATCACATTCAACTTGTAGGCAATAAATAAATAAAAACTTATATTGTTAATTAAAAGCAGGATACATACACATCCAAGGTATAATCTACAAGCAGAAAATTTGTTCTTTAAACAAAAAAAAGGACAGAAAAAAGGCTTTGTCATCTTACAATGGGCTGTGGGTACGCGATACCAGCTCCACCAGCCTTCACATCATAGGAGTCATACTGTGGAGAAAAACTCTGCAAAAGAAATAGAGAAAAAAAGAAAGGGGAAGAAAAAAAAGTGATTGCTACAAATCAAATCAAATCAATTTTTTCTTACCTTGGTATGGCAAATGTATGGAAATAACTCATGTGTATCTGCTGAATAGTACTAGCTTGAGATATAGCTGCCACATATTTACATCATCCATGACAGAAGCCCAGCCAATGTCTTCTTTCTGAGGTCATGGTGACATTAGCTCCCCAGGCTGGGCACATCCATTTTTCTTCTTGACAACTGGGCCTCAGCTGAACAACAAAATTACTGTTCTCTCTCCCTTTACTCTTGTTTGACTCCTTCTAAGCTTCTTTCACCATTTTCTCTGTCAGTTTCTTTTCTTTTGGACTTAGTAGTCACTCAAGAAAACTGCTGAAGTATTTTCTGTTGCACTAAAGAGCACAACTGTTTATTCTTATAATTGTCCTGATTTCTTTTACCTGTGCCTAATGAATGACTTATTTCACATGAGCAGACAGTCAAATGATGTGGCATTAGTGCATTATATGATCCACAGGCGGTTGAGCAGCAGGGGTTGAACAAGTAGTGCTCTGCCTGTTCTCCCAAAGCCCTGTGGATCCAACTCCTGCACTGCCCAGGTACAGGACCTCCAGCGCTCCAGATATCACCCCTCTTGTCAGGATCCAACAGCAAATCTTGGATGGAGTGTTGGAATGGGTGACTAATTCAGCCCATTATAATCTCCTGTGTTTGCATCTGTCTACCCCAAAACAGTGTCTCAATTGCTATATAACTGTGGTGCCCACTGAGACTGGTTAACTGATCCACAGCTCAGTCCTACAGAGGTAATCCTTTTCAGAATTAAATAAAACCAAGACATTCCTCAGTTTCTGGCTTACCTGGGAGTGGGAAGCATATATGGAAATTACAATCAGTGGCCTGTATTCAAATGTAGCAATTGTTTTAACATACAATTTTTATTAGCTTTGTGCTAAAGAAAGCCCATCTCGTAAATCTGGGATTGGTCAACTCCATGGATGACAATGTCATCTCTTAACAAAGCACTGCCTGGGGCTCAGTGCTAATAAACTTTAGTTACATTTAGCTCTCTTGCTGAGTCTGCCCAGCTCTTCAGAAATGAATTCAACATTCAGTGAGCCAGAAATAGAGGGAGTATGACAAAGAGTACTTGCATGGCATTTCCCTGCAAACACAGGATCAGTGCTTCTGTCTAGTCTTATGGGAATGTTCCTTTATTAAACATGCATTGCATGAAATATAGGAAAGTAGGAGAGTTCCCCAACCATTGAGCTTGAAGGGAAATACTCCTACCTACTCTTTCTGGTGGGATTATTTCTGAGTTACATAAGCCCTTCAACAGATCTTGCCCCAAAAGTTTTAAAAATAAGGTAAGTCAGGGATTTAATTGCACTCCAGGGAGATTTTATGGACAAAACCCCAAAACAACAACAAAATCCCACCTACCACCCAGTTCTGTTTCCCCAAGGCACAAATGAGATGGATGCCACTGAAAGCAAAGCACCTGTGAAGGTGCAAGGCACAGGTGCCTACAGCATTGCTTTGTGTGGCTATGAGCAACAAGGCAGAAGCTGAACATAGCAATGACTTACACCTCCACTGATACTGGGACAGTTCTGGCAGATCCCGGGGGGCCCAGGAGCTCCAGGGCTCCCTGGCTGTCCTGGTGGGCCAGGGGGACCATTTCTGCCTGGAACTCCAGGAGAGCCCTGCAAAGACACAAACAGAGCAGATACTGTCGTCACTTGCCTCCAACTGCAAGGGCATTGCTGGACAAACCTTTCCATTTGTAACAGTCTGTGTGACTGTAGTGGGAAACCTCTCCTAAATACAAGGCCAAAACCAAATATTCAGGGAAGAAAGACAAAATTCACACATGGAAACACTTGGTTGCTGGAGCCATATTATAACATATGACATATGATCAAACACACTAGAAACATTTAACTGTTCTATTCCTGAATCTAAAATTATTAGTGATAGTGGAGTCCCACAGAATTTTTTTCTCCTGCTGGAAAGAAATATAACAAAACACAACACATGTGATATAGTTTGGACTAAACTCCCTCTCTCTGTGTTCCTCCAGCCTGAATTTTTGAGAGTTTTGCTGGAGCTAAAGTTCTATTTCAAAACAACTATATAGTACAGTACTGTTGCAGACAGAGCAGACATCAATTAAAACAGGATATCTTGGCAGCTTTAATGGGATATATAACACTAGAGGAATGAGGTCCTCATTTTGTTCATTTCCTTCGGAAAAACAAAAAAGCTGCACTTACAGGGTCTCCTTTGGGGCCTCGGCTGATTACTCCAGGAGTCTAGCAAAAAAAAAGGAGAGGTAATTAAATTAAAAAAGAGAATCAAAATGAAATGAAAAAAATTGCACACATGAACAAGAGCAAAGCACTTTTAAACATTTTAATATAGTCTTATCATATGAATTGAACTTATTCATTATCTTTAAAGGCTACGGAGCTGTTGGTCAGCCTATCTCCATTTTCTTTGATCATCCATAGAATTACAGCTCCCCTGCAGGCACAAACATGGCACCAATAAAGTCAGTAGAGCTTTGCCAGAGTGCAGTGGGGACAGAAGTCCACTGTGGAATGCTGTGACAGTTTTGTGTCCTTCTCAGTCCAGCATGTGAACTGTGATTAGCTAATTTTAAATCCTCAGATCTACTGCTTCAATTTATTTATTTTTTATTTAATAATTCAGTTACGTGTTACTATCTGGATTTTCAATTTTTGTGTTAAGCTGCCAAGCAGTAGCCAGGAATACTCAGATGAAACCATCTAGGATCTTGCAAGGTGGCATTTCCCTAGACACCATCCAAGGTCATCAGAACAGCTTCCAATGGGCTGACCAAACCCCTGTACTAAAGACAGGCTGGGGGAATAGTCCACATGTTCTTCATCATCAGGAGCCCCAGAACTGCTGAGTCTCAAAACACAGGAGAGGGAGGTGTACTTAAACCTCCAGCATGCTTGTCTATACCACTCATTTCCACCTCTCAAACTGTTCAGTGAAGTAGCTCAGGTGATCCTGGAAGCAGTGGAGTTGCACTAGTGTGATGCAAGTAAGACAAATATTTGTGTGACATATTTGTGTGTGACATTCCATGCTTAAACAGATGAGCTGTTCTGCAGCTAGAGAGCTGCAGAAATGTTTCTCTCTGTCCCATATACACCTCTCTTTCACTCTCTTATTTTCTAGATAAGGATCTGCAATGTGTCTGTGGCAACCTATGTACTCTAACAGAATCTCGTGGATCTTGAACACTGTTGAAATGTTCGGATGAGCTGAGAGCTCAGTATAGCTGACTCACTCACTGGAGCTCTTAGGCAGGGGGCTTAACATGTACTAAGAGTCTTGATTTTCCTGAGGTTAAGTTGCTGCAACTGGTTTATATAATGTTAGTGTCTGTAAAAAGATGATGATATGGTGTGTACAGTGTATAGGTATGTGCAGTATAGGTATTTACAGTATAATTACCTTTCCTTTACAGGACATTAACTCAGCAAGAAACCTGCAAAAGGAAACTCACTGTGTGATGGTGTAGAATTGGGTTGATAAGAATGTAGCCTCATGGTGTGCTGTGTAAATTCTCTCATTTTCTTTGACTTCATGTTGGCATTGTTTTCATGGATATAGATTATGTGTCAGAAATAAGGTGTTTGCGTTATTCCTATGCTTTTCCGTAAAATGAAAAATTTAATGGCTAATTGCTGCCCTCTATCCCTTTCCACTATTTTTGGTGCCTGTTGTCCACATAAAACTGAACTGAAAGACAATATTTTCAGCTGCATTGTCCATCCTAAATATTTGCCTAAATTCAGAAAGTGGCATTGAAAAGAAAAGTGTTTAAAAGCATCTGAGCCAAAATGAATTGAGTTTGACATGCATCAAGAAGGCAGCGACACCAAAGAAACAACACTGAGAATAAACTTACTCTTGGAGCTGGTGTTGTTGTTTGTGGGCAAACTGGACAGCACTCTCCAAAAGGAATCTCTGGGTTGGGGCAGTCCAGTTCCTGATCATCACACATGATTTCATCACAGAGAACAGATCCCGAGTCGCACACGCAGATTTGGCATGGATCTGGTTTCCAAACATCCCTGTCAGCATATTCCTGCCCAAGATAGGTACATCCTGCAACTGGAAAGAAAGAACAAAAAAAAGTTGAATATTATTTCAAATGTGTTTTCCAAATTAAAAATGAATAACGTGAAAACTGTTGGATAGCTTGTTTAGTGTTCTAGTTCATGCATGTGAAGTAAGAGGATAAATGCTCCTGCATTGGGAGGATCTGTTACATTAATTGCAGAGTCTGCTCTGAGTTTATAAACAGACATCAATGGAAACATCCTGGAGCTGGGCCAAAACCCAATTAAATCTCTGATAATCTTCTGTCTTGAGTAATTTTAGTGTGTCAGACAGAGTTACTGTCTAATTGGCAATTGAATTCTCTGCTGCAGTTACAGAGTAAATGTGCCAAAGCTCCCCAACAAGAGTCTCTCTGGCCCCCATGTGCCAACAGGAGCACTTGCACATGGATGTACAATAAGCCATCTGTCCAGCACAAACTCCTGTCACCAGCATCATACATTAATAGCTGCCACCAAGGGGTTTCAAAATGTTTTTTGAAAGCCAGCATATGTGACAGATCGGAAAGCATGTTCACACTAATTGCCCAAATGATTTGCAATTATTGTATCAGCTGGCCTGCTCAAATGTTACAAGTGTCTTATTTTCAGAAAGACCACAGTTCATTTGTAATATTCATGGTTTTGTGAATGCCTTCCAACAGCTGTTTTACTGATCAAACTTGTTATGGACTATGAATATGAAAAGACTGACAAAAACTGCCTTCAAGCATTAAATTTTGGGTTGATATTTTCTTAGAAGAACATGATGTAGAAAGCCAGGTCATTTAAGAAACCAGTATAAAATAACAGTAGGAGCATCTAGTTTGAGTTTTACAAGCTCATTTTAAGTTTTGTAGACATTATTGGAAGTCTCAGATTGCAAATATAAGCATTAGTGAATGTCATGAATAACATAATACGATTTTTTTTTTCCATGGATAATTAAAAATAATTCAGTTTATAAAAACAACGTTCTGGGGAAAGAACTATTTGTGAGCCTGCAACATTCTTAAAACTTTAATACCAGAATAATTTACCTACTATACACCACACCCTTCAAAATGAGAAATAAAATGACAAAAGATGTAATTCAAAGCTCTGACATTAAAATTGCCACTGGCTCAAAGCAGAAATATCTGAATGCCATCAAGTTGTGATGGCCATAATTATCTAGTACGAGTCCAAATTTATCGTGCAGTTCTTTCCTGTGAATTATGCAGTTCCCCTTTTTTACCCCCTGCATCTTTAGTCTCTGTTTTTCTCTCTTTTCCCCCACTGCATTAGCACCCTGGCCTCTTTTTTTCCCCTTTTTCTCTCTATTTGTGGGTGTGTGTTCCCATTCCACACCACTGCTCTTTGCCAACGTGCACACTTAGATGTGTTTCCTTTCTTCTCATGCTTCCTTTGCATTTCACCTTTCCCATAACATGTAACTTCCCTTTTCATTTTCCATGAATCCTCTTTTGTTTTGTACCTGAACAGTTCCCCTTCTTTATTTCCATGGTCTAAACTGAGCTTAGTTTTCTTCTGCTCTCTTCCCAGTGTCTCACTCAGCTGCTTTTCTTTATTAACCTGACTTTTCCTTCTATTTCACCCTCAAATTCATCACCTCCTTGTAGGAGCTGTGGAAAGGCAATGGGGAATTAAATCATGGCTCCCTGAGGGGAGAGCCAGAGTGCAGATCTCGGGGCAGAGCACTCCATGGGAGAGGAGTTTTCTTTTCCCAATTTCAATCCTACCATAGGCTGGCTGTGTCTGAGCATACCAACTTCTGTTATTTTTGCACTTGAATTATAAAAGAAGCAACCAGGAAAATGTTGACTTGTTAAGGCTGATACTCCTTATGGATAAGAATTGATTTTGACCACTATCTTGATTAGAGCAACCAGATGCACAAAACTTCAAAGATCCTTTTTAGACGTTTTCAAGCCTGTATTCATTTCTTTGCCAGATATCAAGCTGGTATCCGGTATTTTACCTTCCTTTGAAAACACAAAAACCTTACAATTAAAACCTTCCAACAGCATATGAACACTCACTCCCCTCAGACATTCTCTATCACTTAGAAACTCACTTTTTCCTTTTCCACCCCTTTTGGGGCTCATTAGAAACTTCATATTCCACACAAGAGAGATGGAGAAGAACTTCTCATTTCCAGGACAGCCTCTTCCTCACACCCACATGTCACAGGGTTATGGCACCAGAGGATGCTGCTTCAAAGCACACTGCCTAACAATGAGTACCTTTGCAGAGGATATAGACATCCTTCCTTAGTGTGCCAAGCCAGTTCTAGTTTCTAAAAAGGTGGCTTGGCTTCCCAGTTCTCACCCCGCAGAACCATATCTGCGGATCCCAGGCAAATAAGCCGATTCTCTGCTTAGTTAGGTTCTGACTGTTTTTCACAAACCAGGATTTCTCTGTGGGCACTTGGGGGAAAAAACAAATTACCCAGGCTTGACAAGACTAATGATAAATGTTTCCTAACAAACAAGAAGGCTGGAACGTAGAAGTGAAGATTATGAATGAAATCTTTACTGCCTCTCTAGTAAAGAGAAAAACGAAACTTTTCAAGAGAAACACCAAATCACAGAGTGGCAAAAGCTGCAGAGTTCGGTGCACCAGTGGCTCATTGCACACACGAAGGCCACAAAAGCCCTGTGCTGTGGGAGGCAGAACGTCAGCAGAGCTGCTGGGGAGGTTAGAGCTTGTAATCCATCTCGAAGGAGTGGCTGGCTGCACCCTGGAGAGCATGGGTGGGCACAGATCCATGTCACCCAGAGCAATGTACTACGCAGCTGTCACTCTGCTTAGGCACCTCCCAGCTCCACAGCTTTTCATTTATAAACATAACGAGGAAGGGGACAAATTACTTTTCTTTAGGGCAAGTCATAATTGTTAAATTAAAATACCATTATATGAATCTAAAAAACTTAAATATTGTAACTATTTGCAATTGTAATGTACAGTTATATGAATTGTATACACATATAAAGAAATGCATAGCATACACACTTTTCTGTACCCAAAATATGTATTTGTTTAATTGTGATATTCTGATTTTCAGCTCCCAGTGTCACTTTCTTAGCCTTTCCAAACCACGCATTTTTTTACCTATGTGTTTAAGACAAGAACGTACTTATTCACTAGGAAATTCAGATCCAAGGATTTGAACTTTCATATGTCAATTTTTTCTTAATTCTTACTTCATTTTCAGTGATTTGCTTTGTTGTTTTGTTATTTTCAGAGATGTGATCCTGCTGCCTTACAGCAAAGAGGACAGCTCCAATGGGGAGAAGAAAAAGGCCATCTTTCCCCTATTTTTACTCTGCTGGTTAGAAAATATTCTGTTTTCAAGACAGAAGCAAAGGCTTTTCTCAGTGACCAGTTTTTCACGCTGAGAATACTCACCTGCCATGTATTATTCAACAATATCAATAAAAACCATGCAAATTTAAAATATGTCAAAAGAACTGATAATTTTAAGTTAACAAGGAAATAAAGGCGATTTCTCTGCATTTTTACATGCTTGTCATTCAGTTATGCTACAGTAGATGGCATCATTTAACAGGAAGATGACAAAAAATTGCAGTCATATGGATATAATGATATTCATATTTGCTTCTAATTTTCTGGACATTGTTAAATGAATTAAGAAATAAGCTAAGAGAGCTGCAATGAAAACTGCCGTGGCCTTTGGCAGAATGAAAGTATTAAATAGGTTTCCAAAGGAAACTTACATCTGGGACGACTTAGTGTGTTAAAGACACCCCCTCTGTGCTCAGATGTAGATCTGTGTGTCAGCATATTATGACATAATGCATTTTGCATTGCTCATAAAGATTAACCGTTAGCTCCAAAATCCTTTGGAAAGCTGATTTGTGCTAAAGCACTGGCGAGGAACATATAGGAATAATGAGGTTATAAAAAAGCTGACTTGTCTACTTCTAGACTTGTGGGATAACAGTCACACACTTGCCTTAGCCAGCTTCTCTTATTGATTCCTAAACATTCACATTAGCCTAAGATTTAAAAAATATTAGAACTCAACAGTATTTGTCTATGGCAATGCAAAATCGTATTCTTCCTCCCAAAGCCCTAAATATTATGGCTACATAGCACATCACTCTGGTGGCACTTTGCAGTGCTTTGTTGGAAGCCCTGTCAATCTCTAGTGCACTGTAAAAAAGTTTAATGTCTGAAAGCCTGAATTAATTTAAAATTATGCTGTTTACAAAACACTCAGGTTGTTGAAGGTTTTGCTGTGAGGATCACTTCCCCAGACCAGCCTAAATAGTGAATAAAAAAAAAAAGGCAGCACAGTAGCGGTCATATGCTGGTTTTGAATTATTTCCCATTCTAAGAAGACTGGAAATTGTCCATAAGCAGACCAATAGTGAAAGCTGAAAGGAAAATCACAATTTAGTTCCAAAGGACCTATAAGTGTGGTTCATAGAAGAGCCCAAATTGTACAAGGGAAAACAAAGATGGCCATTGTAGGTCTGACTGATGACAGATGTCCTATGGGACAGAATCCCAATCCCAGTGAAGTGAATGGGAATTTCTCATCACATGCTAGGACCTGAGAAGCTGACCTGCTTTGTAGTTGGTTTTGGCTTTGGCTTTGCATTTGTGCAAGCACCATGATCGTGACTTAACCCCAATTGTATGGCAAAAGGAGAAGATTTCCTAATAGTATCCTCAAAAACCACAGACTTTTCCACTTTGGTCAAAGCAAATGTCCAGCTATTGCATTAGTAACAGACTCACATATCCCATTTGCAGAGATGTGACTAAATGGTTAGAAATTAAAGAACATCTTGAGCTTGTCTGGTTGTGCCTCAGAGAGGGCAATAGTCCACACATGACTCATGATCCTCCAGCAGCCCCCTGATGATGGCCTGGGAAGCAAAACCGAGGAGCTTTGCTCTGTGAGAATCTGATCACAAGCACAATGAGTCAAACAAACAATTTCTGCTGTATTTAAAGTAGATCTGGTCAAGCCTAAAGCACCAAGATGAAAAAGGCCTTGCTTCTAACTTTGACAGAATCCAAAGCCTGATGAAGCTAAGAAAAGCATTTCTGTTGCATTTTAACTGTACAAAGCCTGTGCTTCCTCACCCTGACCTAATTTTGGTCATTTGCTTTACATGATAACTACTTCAAAAATTGTTTTTCATTTCTTCTGTAGTAAATACATCTGTTAATTGCATGCTCCAGCACTGTTTGATACATTGTTTGACCAAAGGGAAAAGTAGAAAGGATTTTTAGTGGAAATGCTATCATTCTCCCCTGCCAGAGTAGGTGGAGGAATCCACCCCAGCATGTGCAGCAATGCTGCTTTCCATTTCCTGAGCAGAAAAGAATGCCACAGCGTCTACCTCGAAGCAAATGGTTTGGGCTCCCTGTCTGGTATTAAGCAGATGTTTATAAGAAACCCAAACACACTTGTTCCATCCCATCATTAGTAATGGAAACAAGAGAGCCTCATAATGAATGAATTGGCTGGAGGAGCCGGAATGGCCTGGTGTGTTGGCATGTCAGGTCAGTGCTGAGTACTAGAAAGGGCTGAAATCCTGTCTGGGTCACTGGAGTCAGGAAAAGAGGTGCAAATAAAAGAAAAGAAATGGTTTAACAAGTTGGGGTTGTTTCAACTGCAAGGCCTTCAGACATCCTCTCAGCTGTCTTAAACAGCTATTAATTGAATCTGTTTCACACAGTGTATAAGAATATAAGGGCCAATTTGGGTGTCCCTACCTATTAGGACATTTTCAGGTTTAATAGTACTGATGTAATACTTTGTCAGGCTTGCCCACATGTGACTGGAGGTAAAGAAACCTCAATTAATACAACACTTAAATGAAAACTGAAAAACCAGAGCAGGTCAATCTTAAAAATCCTTTTGTGCTCTGTGAGCTGTAGAAGGAAGAACTACTTTTAGGTGGAATGGAAAAGGAGTATGAAGAGTTCACAGATTTCCCAAGTTTCACACCAAGAAGGACAGCTACATCCTGTGCTTTCAGAATGAAACCGAAGCTTTCTTACTTCTAGGGTTGCTTGTCTGCCAAGAAATCTGGCATTTTAACAGTTCTGCCACTCCACCAGTCCCAGTTTTCCCCTTTTCTCAGATGCAGAGCAAGAAAGAGAAAGCTGCATGAAAGGATGCTGGTTAAGCATAGTCCTGTACTTGTCTGTCAGAGGTGTGCAGAGTGGAGTCACAAGCTGTTTCACTGGCAATGTATAGAAGAGTGTGGATCCTCGGGCAAAGGATCCTCGTGTCACATAACAAACTGTCCTTGCTTTGACGCCCACCCAGTCTGTATGTCAGATTACAAAATGAATAAGAAAAAAACAGGCCTGCACTGCTACAAACAAGTACTTGCATTTTAAACAACTCATTCCATTTTCCCTTCATTTGTCTTTATAGGCTACAAATACCACAACCTTTCTGTAGCCTTTAAAAATCTTCATAAGTACCAGGATTAGAACATATCCTAAGTGCATTTGTTACCAATTAAAACACATGTAAAGTAAAGTAAAATGTCAAGTAAGTAAAAAGCAAAATTTCCAAGTAAAATGCCTCTATTTTCCCTGCAGATTATTGGCTTTTTTCTAATCTTTCAACGTGTGATTTAAAACCTAATTTTTCTGCTTTATCTTCACAGGGCTGTTGCTCTCAAAAGTGATGTGGTCTAAAGTAGCTGATTCTGTCACACTGTTCTGTTTCAAAATTTGTCTCACAAATCGCTCTATTTGGGCATGCGCGCTGACACCTGGAATGATGTTCTTCATACAACTTCCAAAGGCCACCCTGCCACAGCAATGCTGCAAGGAAATAGTGACCAGAGATATCCCATCAGAGACGTTGTTACACAACAGCCTCGCTGCTTCAGCTGGGGTCCAGCATGAGAAACTGTGGCAAAAGCACTTCCTTGTTTCCAAACCGGTAATGAGCAAACAAAGTGCGAGATGGTTCCTTTGCTGTTTTAGTTGTGAGGGTTGTTTTTTGGCAGAACTGTCGTTTCAAGCTGAGTCATACAAGGGGCAGGATAGAGCAGACTGCTGGATATCTATCACCTTGCTTCTTTTTGGGGCTGCCCAGAGAATTGTTGAGTCTCTTCCTGAACTCATAAAAGTCATTTTGAGAAACAACATCTGATGGATTCAAGAAGCATCTTAGCTACTTTTGTTCTTAGCTGCTCCTTGACAACATCATGGCCCCAATTGCTTTTTGCATGTGAGGAAGATATTCCTGAATGACCATCTGTATCCAGATGTCGTTCTGGGATTTCCTGTCCAATGTCCTCTCTCAACAGGCTAACTCTATGACTCAATTATATTTATACTTCTGTCCCTTTAGTAGAGATTGACCTCTTTTTGCCATGAGCTGCAGAATTCAGATAACTCCTCCCCGACTGAGGGTAATGACTGCCTGATCAGAAGCTCCCTTGATTTTACTGGGCTTTGAATCAGACCTAAAAAATGTCAACTTCTGATTATTCTGCTGGAAACTGAAGCTCTTCAGTGCCTGACAGATCAAATCTTTCACTAAGGGTAACCATTTACGTTAGAGCAGGACACTAAGTAAGAAGACATTTCATCATAATTCAGTGCATTTAATGCCTTTTAGAGGGACCCTTGCATAATACTTCAGCTACTCTTCAATTATTGGTAAAATGCCTATGAGATTTTTCCATCCCCTCTATTCTTACATTACAGTATTTTTTGGCACATCACCTTTGGTGGCATGCTAAAAATAAGCAACAGGCTGCAAGCACTTTATTTGTGGCTATTTAGTTGCAGTGCTGGCATAAATTCTTACTACTCTGCAGTAATAGGATTTTATTGTGCTTCTTGTCTGTAGAGTGAAGGATACCAAATTCTTGGAATAAGGACTTGTGCCTTAAACTAAGCAAAAACAGACATAAATTTAAGTTCTAATGCGATTTCTGATGATTTGATGAATTTATTAGTTTCTTTAAACACACATCCTGCTCACTCCTTGGGCAGTCAGTGAAGACTTCTAGAGTCAGAATCCAAGTGTCAAGGTAATGTTAGTTTTGAACACTTGACCACTTCTGGTTATATTTCATAAGAAGCTGGCCTAACATATTTCTAAACAAAAGCAATAGTTCAAGATCAACCTTATTAAGATCAATTAAGGGAAAGAATTTACTAAAATACAGCACAAGATTTCGCCCAACTTAAAAAAAAACTAAAAATACCCCCAGGGTATAGCTCAAAGACATACTTCTGCATTCCTGATTTTAGCTAGGACCAGGGAGAGTTTATAACATTGGAGGGTTCTTTGAAACTTTTCTTGCAGTAGGTCTGTCCTGGGAAGAATAAAGAAAAACTGGAAAAGTCATTGTGCACAGCTTTCCCAGACTGTACAACCACTCTCACAGATCCAAAGAATCATGAAAAGGGAGATTCAGCTTCTCATCTGATAAGAGAAAGGGAACAAATGGAAATTGATAATTGTTAAAGCTTGGTCTACATAGCACCTCATGTAAAACACTGAAATATAACTACTTATATAATGATGCTTTAAACTTCTGGTGTGAAAAAACATTGTGTGGGAAAAAAGTATGGGTTTTGTTTTGCATTGCCTAACTTTGTAATTAAAACAATTTTTGGCAGGTGATTAAAATTTCAAGTGGGCCATGATCCTCTCTTTCCCCTTAGCTCTGTGAGAAGGCTAACAGATTTATGCAATGCTGTTTCTGTGGTTTGCCTTGGAAGAGATCAGCCTGATTCACTGCTTCTCTCCTGAGGCTGAAGCAGATGGGAAATGTTACAATGGCAGTATAGTACATGTGGTAATGTCATTTATATTTTCAGATACCTTGGACAAAGCCAGCCCCAGTATAACTCCACGACCATAGTGAATTTACATCAGAGATGAGTAAAACAGCGGGGGGAGGGGGGGGGGCAAATTCTACACTAGCCTCGGTCCCTGCACAATTTTATTGGTTTCCCTGTAATTTCAGAAGTTGGAAGTAAATGAAGGGTTTAGTTCTTGCATTTCATATTCCAGTGAAGGATTAAAGCGCTCTGGCATACTGTCTAAAGAAAAGAATCATATCTTTGGCTGCCAATAAATTAAGGGTATTTGTAATTCAGAAGGTTGTGGTGGGATTCTGAATGCATAGAGCATCATTAACCTAGTTTCATCTGCAAAACAATTTGTATTCATTCATTCCTTATTCCAGTTTGTACTAATTCACCCCACATCCATTTTGGACAGTTTGTTGGATATGGATGGCAGTATTTGAAATTCTTCTTAATCTGCCTCATAGAGGTTATTAAATGGCTATTTGTACACGGGATACAATGCTCTTATTGTCAACCTCCCAGGGCTACTAAAGTAAGTACTGTGAGGGTTTTCTCAGGGTACCAAAGACAACTTAATTTTGGAGCCACTTTTAAATATCAAGTTCTATGCCTGGCCATTTTTCAAGGACAAAGACTTATGGATCTTCCTAACTAATTCCCTCAAGAGGTGAAAATTCACACTTTTGGTGCAGCAAAGAGCCTGCAAGCAGAGAGCTGACTTTTTTTATTAATATTAGAGGTCAGAAGCCTTGCTACTGAAGTGGCTGCCTGAGGCCTGGCACACATTTAGCCCTCCCTGCTCTGTGCAGCAACAACTGCAGCTGGCAGAGGGTGAGAATAAACAGCACCACAAAGCCCAGGAGGGCTGGAACATCTGCAGCAGACACAACCTGATCCAGCACAGTTTATCTGCTGCAACCCTTAAAAGGTATCAGTGGAAGAGCCAGAGAACACCTGATAAATGAAAAGGCTCTGTACAATTCACAGTTTGATTCTTCACTGAAAGACATTTACAGCAATCTTTCTCTCTTCAGCTGCTCTGAAATAATCAGAGTTGGACTTGAAAACCTCTCTTCTTTCTTCCCCCCTGCCACTTCTCCATATTAATGCTATTCTGTTCATACAAAAAGAAGGATCTACAAAGAGGACCACCCTGCCAACAGCTAAGCCACCAACAGCCTTAGAATATTGTGCAAAGAATCTCCAAAATGTCTGAGCAGATTTCAATTACTCTTTTCAAAGATTTGCAATTCCCACTACACAGCCCATTGTTTGCTTTCACTAGGACATTCTTCTCTTAAACAGCTGGCACAGAATGACTACTGCTCTGTAGGGAAACAAGCAAACCCCATACAGTAGATTTAAAGACAAAACTAGAGAAGACTTTTTTTTTCCCCCCCAAGATGCTCTCATGAACATAAAAGTGTTTTCCAAGAAAATATGAATCCTATTTTTGCTGCTTATAGCTGAAGGAAAATGTGGGGGATGCAGTTTGTTCTCCTTTGATGCTCAGCATGTCTATTACAGTGAACAGCAAAGGAACAATGAGAGATGCTTCCCATATTTCCCACTAGCTCTGTTCGGATGAGCAATTGTTTCTGTCTTCTGAGTTTGAAAAAAAAGAGACGCAATTTTGTTCTTGCTTATTTTCCTAAAAGAAAATAGAAAGAAGGAAAAGAGAAGAAGCAGCGCAAAGGGAAAAAGAGAGAAAAAAAGATATTTGCCAGAGACAGCCTTCTAATGCACCGACTGGTGACTGGGCGTGAACCGCAGGGAGTTTCAGTGGGAACTAATTATGTCCAGAAGTTTTCCAAGAACTGCCAGAGCTGAATTGCTGGGGGAAGTAGTTTCCAGACACAGACCATCCTTTCATATCTACTGCTGCAAATTGTGCCCGGGATGCTCCTGGGATTCTGCTGCCCTTTGCAGCACTGGAGTTGGGAATAAAGCAATGCCTGAAGCTGCCCTAGCAGCCCTCAGAAGGTTTGCACGTGGGAGGAAATGTTTCACCTGACAGGAGAGCAGAGGTGCCTGTGCCACCCTCCAGGGTGGGATGCACAGCAACTGAAAGAGAAATCCAGCAGCAGAAAGGAATGTGTCTCCTGTGGCTGTGGATAGCTCTGCATTTTGCTGAAGGCCAAACTCTGCTAAAGTCTTAAATCTACAAGTCACATCCCTCATTTCTTGACAGTCATTTGGGTGCACCTTTAGCTGTAGAAGAAGGCCTAGGCTTTCAAAACAAAAAACCACATTAAGCCTTGAAATATATATGTTTTCGTTATCCTCACGTTCTTCCTGTTCAATGTCCTGTGCATGTGTTCTCCTCCCTGGCAGATATCTCTTCATGGAGCACTTGTGTGAATCAAAGCAAGACAGAAATGTGCAGACTTTGTTAAAAGAGGTAACATTTTCATTCTCATTCTAGCAGTTCATGTTTAAATGAAAGGTTTGACATAAATGAGGGAAAATGGAAGTAGTCTTTGAGCTAATCTGAAAGGAATCTCCTCTGCTAAACTAAACAAAGCCAGAAGTCCCAGAGCTGAAGTTTATCCAAACTAAAGCCAACAAATGGTTGTTGTTGGAGGGGTTATATCATGTTTTCCATTGTCATGTTGACATGAAACAGGCAGAGGCTCTCACTTTGCAAACTCAGAGGCAAGACTGGCTCTGAAGTGAAAATAAATAAAAGCAGTGGTTGGAAGTAGGTTAGGCTTTCTCAAAGAAAAATGCAAAAAACCTTTAGTTTGAAAGAGAAGATGAGAAAAAGTAATGGCTGCTTGAAAATATAAATGAAAAATATAATTTACTATAACTCTTCAACCAATGGCGGAATTTATTCCTCCTTGAACCCTTCCAGCATTTAATAGGGTTAGCAGACCACCCCTCTCTCTGTTGTACTTAAAGAAGAGACTCTGATTCCTGTAATTTGTAATTTTTTACTGCCTGTGGAGTTTATCTCTTGATTAGCCGTAGCCAGGAGTAACGTAAGGGCTAATATGTGATTTTTTTTTAATACAGTCTCAAAGCCGTGTGAGAAATACTAATGGCATGGTCACTACATGTAAATATGGAACTATTATTTCCCTGAAACAAAGTGCCTGACTGTGTCCAATGGAGAAAAATCAGGAAATTCTCTGGGAATTCCTGACAGATTTTTCCAGGGACAAAACATGTCTTGTCAGGGAAGCCATAGAGAGGACAGAAAGTAAAATTTCACAAACCCTGTGCATCAAAAGATTCAATGGAAGAAAGAAAATCCCTAGGGAAGCAGGACTGCTGTAAGCAAGGCAGAGAACTGACTCCCAAATCTAGAAGCAGCCTGGCTGAGGGAAGCCAACAGCAGTGAGTCACCCCACAGCACCTCTGCAACAGGGACAACTCTGTCGTGACAAGCACAGCCCCACAAAGCCTTCCCTCCAGGAAGAATCCACTGGATCCCCTGGGCTGGAGATGGGCAGCATGCTGAGGGCCAGGGGCTGCAGCATTCTCTGCACCCATCCACGCTGCCCTCAGCAGCCTCACCTGAAGCTACAGAAGTAAAATAACACTTCTTGCACCTCTCCTGGAGAAAGAATCACAGTTCTTCTCTATCATGGATATGTAGAAGGACGGATAGGCTGGGAAATATTGCAGCAGGTAAAAGGATGACACTAAAATTTTTGTTCCATTTAGGGCTGAAGGTTATTTATCATCTGCCAAAAACCAAAACCAGAATATCTCAAAATTATAGACAGGTGGTGGTAGGTACTAAACTTTAAACCATGTAAAAGTCATGTAATCTACAATTTACTAAACTACTTCATGGAGAATGAGCTAACAATAGCAATGTTGTGTCAGAACAGATTTTATTATACCTTTTGCAAGTCTAATTTATTTTTTTGGGTGCTGCCAATAATAAATTGAACTATGCTCCATCATATCGAACTGCAACCATGTGGGACTCTAATCTTGTTAGAAACCCCATTTTGTTAACAACATATCTTTGCCGTTGCCAACAATTTCCCTTTTCTTAACAGAGCTCTTTCTCCCAGTTTCTTAAACAAGCATGACTAAAGGACAGCATAATCTGGAGTATTAATGGGTATGACCATTGCACTAATTTCTAATTCTGTGAGTTTTGACGAGTTATTACTCCAAACCAACAAATTAAACTTGCTATTCTTACAGATTGTGGCTTGTGCTCTTCTGCCGACTAGGAATCTACCACAGAAACACCAAATCAGTACAGTGCTCCAGGTGCCTGCTAGCCTGGGAAAGTGCACTTTGTTATTGTTTGCCCCTCCTGGCAGGCTGAACCTTTCAACTCTGAAGAGATTGCTTTTCATCCCAAATGCTAAATGCCACTCTGCATCATTTCCGTTGCTGACCCTCAGCATGCTGTCCCAATTATGAGGCCAGGTATGTTCCATTTTCTGCAGATTTCTGATTAAAACAAGGTGTGAACACCATTAGCACATAAGTGGGACAAGAAGAAATGGAAAAGTGTCAGTCTGGTTTCTCAGCCAGCATGTGAAACACAAAAGTGATAGTAATTCCCTCCTTTCTTTTTCTTTAGGAGCATTAATTACAACTATTGCCCAACTGTGATGTGAGGCTGGCATCAGCAGAGTTTGCAAGTGACACCTGGCTGCCTATTTCAAACCTCAACACTCTGGCAGAAGCTGGAAGAGGAAATAGGATCTGCTTGTAATCTGCAGCACTATGAGGAGAGCAAACGGAATGACTCTGACTGAGGCATGAACAGTAAGGTTTGTGCCAGCGACAACACCCTTCTACCTCTGCCTCTTCCCCCTGTAACAAAGCAGTGGATGTTTCCAGCTCCACCTCTTCTTTCAGAAAAATCAGTCTGTGTAGATTTGGTGATTTGGTCTCAAGTCAAAAACAAATCTGGAAAATAATGAAAGGGTTATATAATAGCCTCATTTTCCTAAGGCTAATGTGTTCCAGGGATGTGTCATATAAAATGTGTTTATGAAATTTGTCATATTTCCAAGAACATATATATAATGTTTAGAGGGGGTGGATTCCCCAGGCTTTCATTTAGCATGATTTTTCCAGACCAGAAAGAAATGTTTCAATCTTCCTAAGCATAACCTTGTCTGCAGTGTGCTTGGTAAAAAATAGTTAGGAAAAATGGAAGAAGAAGACTAGACCCCTGATATTTCATTACTTCACACAGTCCAGGTTACTTATGATGGTTAATTACCTCTTGGCACGCAGACATGCATCATCTGGTTTTACTGTCAAAACTCTGGAGGGGAACCTTTCTGTGTTACCAAAACCTTTGAAGAGAGATAATTCTGACTGTTGTTAGCATTACCATTAAACTGGAGATTTATCAACAAAGAACACATGTGTGCAGTGTTCCATACAGCTAACTGCTAAACATGACGGCCTGGCAGTCTCACAAATAAACTACATCTATACAGCACCCATCTATTTCATAAGCTGTCTAATCCTTCCCAGTTAATAAAAGAAGAAAGTAAAATAGCCAAATCAGCTGTTTACAAGTTTTCCTAAAACACAATTCTTTTCTCAGGGATGAGAAGTGGGTGCTAAGCATGAAAAGTAATTTTCATGCAGCCTCCTGAAACCTACACGTAGTGGTTATATTTAATTTTAAAACCACAATTTGCAGCTGAAAGTAATATGAAAGGTCAATAAGTCTTGTCAGAGAGATTTTAACATTCAGCCATTACCTCAGAAATGAGTTTCCTGACCAAACATCCAAGATAATACTTGCATTACAAGGAAAACACTAAACTGTATTACAGCAAAAAATTACTTGGAATAATACTAAAGGATTCCTGGCATTGCTCTCACAGTGCTTTCAGAGCAGTAGAGCTTTCCTAATGACCTCAGTGAAGTTCCTTAAGGACTATGGGGTGTACCTATGTGAAGTGTCCTGCTCTGGCTGACTGAGGTGTCCTTTAAGCATCACAGATGCCGCTGAGAGGCACGGATCCATCTGAGTTCCCTTTTGGCACTGATGTGAGGGCGCTGTGGAGGTGCTTCCTTTGTAGGCAGTGAAAACTGCCAAATACCTCCAAGTCTGTCTAGCTAAAATTTATGCTGTCTTATGGAAATAGCTGTCGTGATTGCCTCTACAAACCCAAGATAAATGGGATGAACGCAGGCTGCAAGGCTTAGCAAATGCTTTCACAAGTAGTGCCTGCTGGGTAGAGAATGGATTTCTTTCCTAAAGAAGCATGCTGAGGTCTTACACTTTTGAGTAGTTTAATATGTAGGATGTAAAGGTGCCTTCAAAGGGTGGAACCGAATATACATTGCTGGACACTGAATCATCTCTCATGTCTGAAGCGCTGGCTTTGTGTCCTGTCAGCCATCAGGAGGCATTTTATCACGAACATTTTATCTTGAAAGTCCTTACACACATCAGAAAACCTGGGTTGTGTCAAGGTGATTTCACCTCCAGGCTAAAAGCATCCTAGAGGGTTACAGCTTTTGGTCATGGAAGTCACAGGATATTCCTAGCTCCACAGTATCCAGATCTCAAGCTCTTGAAGAGATTTAGCCCGAGGCTGCACTCAAATCTCCCTTCCAAGCTATTACAGCAAGACAAAGAGACACATAGCCCAGGGGTACATCTGACTACCCTAAACTTAGTGTATACTGAGCAGTTTCCTTAATATCTTGCCAAGTCTTGTCTCCTGGCAGGCTTTCCTAAGGAAAATTTTATATTGACTTACATTTGATACTAACCATATAAACATTTTTCTTGACAACAGAGAGCATTTTAGCATGTCTGGAAATTCTCTTTTCAATTGTGGAAAATTTGGTTTCCCAGTCCATTGCTGCCTTGCGCATGAATTAGTGATGCTAATAATCAATTCTTTCAATTATTATTTTTTGTGAGTAAAGCATATTCAGATGTGTGGAAAGAAACACTGTAAAGAGAGGAGAGAATCCAATTTTTTAAGGGATAACTAGTGATTTATCAGTCTCTCTGTGTAACCTCATCCCTGTAAATAGTATGGAAGTTAGCCCAGTAAGGAAATGTTACAACACCATAAAAGAGGAGTGTGGCAGAAAAATGAGAATACTCATTCACACCTCATTTGTGTATTGTTCTTCTACCCAAAAATTACCATTTATTGAGTCAAATATATGTTGCATCTCAGAAATGTGCAAGGATATGACCAGAGTGAGGGAAGGAGACCTGGAACTCAGGAGGAATTTGTTTGTGGGGAGGAATAAAATTGATGTTCCTTCTCTTTATATTGGATGGTCTCTCAGTCCTTATCTCTCTGACGATAGACATAGGAATATAAAAGCACAATTATTGCATGTTAAATACAAACTATTTGTATTATCTGCTGCTGTAAGCAGCAAAAACTCACAGCATGCATTTGCTCAAATTTTATAATTACTGCATTTTATAATTTAACTGAAGGTTATTGGAGAGAGATATGGCAAAGCAGAAACAGAAAAGGATCAGTTCACAGTAAATACTGTTTACTCTCTACAGAATACCTTTGTATGCATTAGTTGTTTTTTTAAGGCACTTAGGCTTAGTCTATGTTTGTGCTAGGTGAGGGCAGCCAGTGTTTGGGCATGCTGGGGCTGCAGAGGCTGTTGCCTGATATGCTCATGCACAGATTCCCCCTGAGCTCCAAGAGCTCCAGTGCCAACAGGCTGCTCCAGGTGGACTCGCACTAACCCCTGAGCATGTCCCTTTCCAGGTAAGGTTAGACAGATGGATTTATCATGAAATGGCTCAAGTAATCCTTTTCATGATGTGTGTTGTACAGAGCAATGTGGGGTGGGGTTTTAAAGGCATTTGGCTTTCCTTTACAGCACTACATCTTCTTTGGCTGCTGCTCATCAAGTTAATTGTAAGGTTAGTCCTTGCCTCTGTGTAGGAATAAATAAATTGTTGATCTTTCAATGTACAGGAAAGTGTTTTATCTTAAGGAAGGTCTGGTTTACAATATCTTGCAAGCAGGAACTGAGCACATCCAAAAAAGGTCAGCTGGACTTGTGGAATGTCATCTGTTTAACTTAAATGCTCATACCACAGTTATCTTCACTCTAGATTGAATTACTGTATACAGAGTCTTTCTCTCCCCTCTGAATTCCATGTTCACTTGGTTTTTGGTGTTCTTGCTCTCTGCAAACATGAACACACATACTCCCATGGACTTCCACATACCATCAGCTGCTAATCAGTCTCGTGGGGGGCTGAAACAGCCTGCAGATGCCTGATTCAAACCACTGCAGCTGAGGGAATTAATTTACCCTCCTGTTCTATGCCAAAGTTAAAATTCTGTAAGCTGACATATTTTCATATATCACTTGTAAAAACTCCTTTAACAAAACTGGTTAGAATTTTAAGGCTTTTTTTTTGCACACAAATTGTTTAAAGAAACTCCCACGCTGCCAGTGTAATAAAAACAAGTATAAAGGAGAACTCCAAATAAAATAGCTGGAAGCAAAGACTTATTCCTTGTGACAAAGAGCTTCCAAGCAGCACAGAGCTAACAGTTAAAACGTTATTCCAAGAGTTAAAAGAAATAGAATATCTCCGGTGTCTGTCGTCGGACGACAAGTAAGAACAAGAGCAAATGCAGCCAAGGCAGACAGCACTGTACAGTCCTTTCAACTGTACAGAAAGCAAAGCAAAGAGAAACCTTTGGGATGATACTACAAACCCCTTTCAGCTTCACCATTAAGTATCTGACTGCTGAATTAGTGAAGGAAAAGTGTTCTGGTGAGATTCGTGCACCCATATTTCTTACAAGCTATTAAATTATTGGTAAAAATAAAAATAAAATAAAAACATGAAATCATAAGAAGCTTGAATTACTCACCGAGTTGTTGTGCCAAAATAACTGAGGGTTGAAACACGGCAAGAATGAGCAAAATTACTTTTTGCACAGAGCTCATCATGTCTAAATATTAGACATGAGACTCTCTGTGCAAAAATAAAAATGGGGGGGGAAGAAAAAATCTATTCAAAATAGCAACATCGGTTGTTCCCTGCCCTTCCAGCACCGGGCCATGTACAGAACTCAGCCACAAGCATTCCCCAGCTTTGGCCTTAAATAGGAAAAAAATTGGCTTACTTTTCTTTTCCACCCCCTTTACTGAAACATGAGAAGAAGACCCATCCCCTAACAGTAAATGAATGATTAATATTTCTCTTGGCTTTACAGAAGACTAAAGTCAACTAAACAAGATACACAGCACATCTGGAACTTTTGTGTGCGTACAGAAGGCACGCTGACACTGTATATGAACAGTTAGTGTGCACTCTGTGTGACATATATGCATGTGAAAAAAACCCTTTGTGCCAAAGCCCCCAGGGTAAAGCATTTTTTCATGTTAATTAGGAATCAATGGGTACAACCCAAAGAGGATTTTTAATTCTTAGTGCTCCCTAATAAAGACAAAAGGCAATACCTGATGTAGCTGCACAGACTGAAAGAATCCCAGAAGTGGAGGAGCAAACCTGGATATTTCTGCTGATGAGCAATCAGAATTAAAGAAAGGAAGGACTGAATACCACAACTCTGTTCCAGTGCTTTTCTCACCACTTCTACCTCACAACACGATTTTATGTTACCTGGGAAAAAACAAACATTTAAAAAAAATTATGAAGAGAACAAAATCCCAAATCAGAAGAATCAATCTCTCAAACCTCATCTTTTCAAGTAATTCAGTTTGATGCTGTCATTACAACATTTGAAAGGAATGCAGAACATTTTTCTTGTCTGCTCCTCAAACAAGTAGGTAGGGAGGAAAAAAAAGAGAAATCTTGAGACGACTAATCTCTTTTAAACTTAGTTGTTTCTTTATTCCACACAAAGCTCTACTGAGTATAAGACCCGAACACACAAACTTGTTTTCTAAATCAAATGGCTTGAGCAAGTTTTGTTATGAATGTAGTTTACTGGGAATGTAGCCTTAAGCCCAAGTTTGGGAGACTCCAAAGTGACTGCAGAAAGCTGTCACAGTGAGTATTTCTGCTAAAACAATGACCAAACCAATTGCTGCTCTCAGTCGATCAATCTGATCGAGGTCATTTCCTGCAGAAGTGCTCATTCATTTGTTCTCAAGTGTTGCTAAGATTACAGTGACCCAGGGAACCATCCCTCCTATCAAAAATTCATGAGTGTCATGGACTGTCGTCTGAAAAAGGGGCTCATATCTCTGTATGCATCACAAAATAAGAGCAGCCTGAGGTTTAGTCTGGTAGGTATTGGGTCTCATTTCAAAGCCTATTTATCTGAAATACATTTGCATTTAAACTGAAACGCCCTCTTTTGCTGGGGTCACCTGAGGTGGAGTAGGTTGAAGCAAGTATGAAGAGATGTTAAATAATTTGATGTCAGTTTTAACATATGCTGAGTGTCACTTCTGCATCTTAAATGCTTCTAAGGTGTGAATGGCTTGATGCATTCCAAAGAAATTACACACCACTTTTTTCCTGAATCACCCTCTATTCTATGCTGTTTCTGTTGCACTGGCAGAACTACTTCCCGCAGCTTTGGGTTTTCATATCCAGTATCATATCACTTAACAAGTTAGGTTATTTGGTTTATACCATTCAAGTAGTAACAATCAACAAATAGTTAACCAGCTCCTGTTGAACTATCCTAGAACATAAGTCAACAGGCTTCATATTTTTATGCAAGGGCCTATAAGCTTTTCTCCTCTTTTGGAGTTATGCTCAGAACATAAGATAGAACAAGAAATAAATCAAAGAACTTGGATTTGTTTGTCTCTCTTCAATAGAAATATATGAACATATCAAACCCTAGACACAAACCTTTCTCAGCTATGGGAAGAGAATTAAACTGAATTAACTGTTAATCAAGATTGCATGCAGGTCAATTTTCTGCAAAAATGTCTACATGTTTGACACAGTAATTGTTTAATTTTCATGAAACCTAATGAATTTTATGTGCTGAGTGTTCATATTTAAGAAGAAAAAGAAGAGAAATTCATTCATGGTTTTGACTTAAAGCTACTTTCACACTGAGTTCTGCTAATTTTTTAGTTTATTTGACCATCATAAACATTTTTCTAAATTTCTAAAATCTAACCTTCCAAAAAAAGAACACCCTTGGTGACTCCCTTATTTTCAGTTCAAAATGAAAAATGAAAAAAAATTTTCACGTTAAAATGAGAAACGAAAAAAACAAACCAAAAACCCAAAAAAACCTTCAGTTTTTCACTACAACACTTTTCTGAGTGAAATTTAAATTCTAACTGTTCTGAAGTGTTCACCTTGGATATTATGCTAGTCTATAGCTAGATTATGAACCCAAATTTATCCATGACACCTACTATTTGCCATAGGCTTCAGTGTATCAACATGTGTGCTAGAATTTGTACAGAAATGAATCCTGAGGCTTCTGTGTAGAAGCACAACCCGTATCTCTTAATGATTGCATCTTTCAAAACCAATAACCCTTCCTTGGGCTCTGCAGTGTATTTTTTGGGGTTCAAGAATCAATGCATAGCTAGAAACGGTGCAAATTATGACTTATGCTCTAATGGACAATTAAGGAATTAAGGCAGCCAAGTCAATGAAATGGTTTCATTCTTCTCCTACCTTTCCATTTTCACTGAAATTTTATCCTAAGGCAATGGGAAATCAGGTTTTGAGACCCAGCCTCTTGTTCACATGTGCTCTTTTTTTCAGCTTTGCACATTCTCAAGGTTTCCACAAACGAAAATTCTCTTTTTTTTCCAAAGTCCTGTGCAGATTAAATAAAATCCTTCATCTGAGTCATGTTGGGAACTGTGTTACAGCACAGCTGTGAAGGCTCTTAAGGCAGAGCCAGCATTATGACTGCGTACGGGTGAAGCAGAGACAGCACCCACAGCATTTTCTCTTCACAGCACGAGGGACAGGAGCCAAAGCAGTTTAATGACCTCTGGGTGTACCGAATGCGGGGGAATTTGACATCTCTGGCCAGGGCGGGGTTTCTGTGCACTGAACACGCACCTACTCCTGTGGCCAGGGACACAATCTGTTAATTCCGAACATTGGCTCCATGCCTTGGTGAGGATGCTCCTCCTTTTCACCGAGGTGTCAAAATTATTTTGACAAAATTATTTTTTCTTCTTGTCTCCAATCCAGATTTCCACTGTACAACTGAGGAAAACTCTAGATCTTCACTTTTTAAAGAAATACCACCGTTCTATCCACCTAAGGAAGTACATAATGAAAAAGCTGCAAGACTTTCTGGCAGGAGAGTGTCTCATAAAGGCTTTTGTGCTCCACAACTTGTGGTTGTTGGACATCAAAATAATCTAAGATGGAAGAAAATATTTATAAATTTAAGAATAAACTTGGTTCTGAATTTGTGTCTCTGCTTAATTTTACACAACCACAAAAGAATTTGTATTTTGAATTATTTCTAAGTAACAAATGTACTAAATTCCTCAGAGCAGTCTGAGAACGAATTATCATAAAAAGCAGGATACTCTTTCTACCTCAGGGCTGGCGTAGAAAGTGGAGGTACATAATGCAAATCAGTCCCTCTGTTGGCTCTGCTCAAATTGCCATTGCTCCAGACAGTACATGTGGTTCCCAGAGAGCCCAGATTTATTGTGCTTCAGCTATTGGTTCCTATGGGACCACACCATCAAAAGGTTCCAGGCTTTAGACTTCAGCAACAGCAATCCAGTAGATTTTAGGGCCACTTTTTTTTGAGTAATTTTTTTTTTTAATAATAAGAAAAAAAAAGAACAATAATTAAGATATGGCCAAGATCTTTTAAAGAATCATTGTTTCACATTTTTCTGTTTGGCAATTTATTGTTTCTCTAATGAAGGAATAAATATTCTTGTTTGAACTTACTTAAGAATAACAAAAGACCATCCATACTCATGACTCATCCGTTAGAAAAAACAGCAAACAGAAGAGCACAGGATTAAATGTTTTAACTCTTGATCTGTTCCCTGCTAACAGGCTGGGAAGCAAAAGAAATTACCAAGGCGAAAAAAATTGAAATTTTGCAAAAAAAACCTGACTGATTCTAAATGAAGCCCACTGGAGAAGTGCAAGTAGGTCAGAGAACATTGCAATACAAGAATCTTCCACTACAAATGACATCCCAGTTTGGAAAAAAAAAATGAAATAGCAATCTTCAGGAGCAGTGTCAGACCAATTTTCGCTGGCTGATGGTATGAGGCAGGTATGACGTTCTCTTCTGGACTGTAAGAGCTCCACGTGTCCCAAAGAGCACACTGATTTCCTAGAAAGGAGAGAGCATCCAGCTGCTCTTCTGGAAAGAGGGGAAGTGTACCATGCCGGGCCAGCCCCGATGCTGCTCACGCTGCTGGGTGGACAGCCTGGAGGGCTGACTGCAAGGATTCTCTTGGCATCTATTTTACGGGATTTTTTTCTGATCCGTGACCTCGTCACATTCTTTTCTCTGCTGTTAACTCCAGTATCCTGTCATAAAATCCATCCTATCTCTGCTATTAGAAAGCGGTGCTACTTATGTCATGCGTGGCACAACAACTTGGGACCTTGATTTAGAGATCTGGGTTGATCTGCTCTGCTATTCAAAGGCAGCTTTAAAAGTATCTTTCCCTTCAATATGAGACCCACTCTAACAACATTAAATCACCACCGGGTATTTGAGAGCCTCAAAGTCTGTATTAAAACCATCAGGTATAATGGCATATAAAGAATATATTAAAAAATATAAATAGGTACATGGCTATGCTACTGATCTGAGCTGATTTTATGGCTAAGCTCTGTATGGGCTTGCAGGTTTTATTTTAATATTGCAGAACAGAAACCCCACTCCAAATAGATCAGCTGTGTGTCAGTAAGAACTGTTTGGGCTATGACAGGCAAGTGTGGGAAAGTTTTCTTAGTTACACTGAGTAAAAAGATACCACAATTCCCCCCCTTCCCCCCGGTGTACTAACAACCAGGTTGTGGTAGGCTCTGGTGACCAAGTTAAATATTCAGGAAGAACCATCTGGAAAACCAAATGAAAGTACCACACATTCATTCATTTTCATCCCTGCAGACTCTGTGGTGTGAAGAGTGGTAATAACATAATTATTTTTCAATTTGTACTTGAACCCTTATGCAAATTGGATTTAAACTATTCTGTGAATCAGAAAATTGTTATGTCTCATTCAAGACCAATTTGCTCTTTGTTTCCTAGAGACAAGGGATGCTTTTTATCTCCTTTCCTAACAATTGTGTCTCATGGTAAATAGAAATAAATATAATAGGAGAAATATGCTTTTTAATTGGAACAATGTAACTTCTTTTTCCAGTAAACAGCTTTGAGGTGTGAAATCTTCTTATACCTTAATATAAGAATGTATTCTTCTCAGCATATCATTTTCTATGCACATGGAAAATTCAGAAAAGTGCCCCGTCCAATTAATTAAATCCATATTTGAATGGCATTAAACACCCTTTTTTTTTTCAAATGGCAGAACAATGAATAGCCCAGTACGATTACACTGAATAACAACACTATTAGGCCAGCATTGTGATTATAGAAGAATAACATAATCATGATTTTGAGAGAAAAGACTTGAGAGTATGCCTTGAATGAAGACACATGCCATCCCACCTACTGAGCTGAACATCCCAGCTGAACACCCTGTCCTCAAAGGGACATTCCACCCAACTCTTGCTAGAGATCAGCCAAGCTCCAGGACCCATACCACTGAAGAAATCTTGCACGCAGAAAATTAAAAGAAATAGTGGTAGAAAGGATCTCATGGTGAATGCCACTGTGCCTGATCAGTATTTATTCCAGGATTCAAGAGCTGGTGCGGGTGACTCTTTCTTGATGTTTACAGTAGTGGCAGCATTCAGCTAGTTCATTAGGCATTATGAGAGAGAAGCAGAGTCTCAATTGCAAAGAGATGCCCAGGTGGGAAGAGAGGACTGTACAAAGCCTCCTCTCCAGGGCAACTCAGCATCCCACTGGCATGGAAAGAGTGCCAATCCCCTGACACCCAGCCTGCAGCTCCCCCACTGCCTTCTGCTTGTTCCCAAGGCCAGCAGAACACAGAGCCCATGAGAATGCATGAAACAAGCGGACACGTACACAGGACTGAAAGCTTGACCTACTGTTAAAAAAATCTTGGGTCCTTTGCACTACAGAGAATTAAGCCTGTTTCCATTCCCAGAACTTCTGGTGCTGGTTTTGATTTAGAAATTGCACTTCCTAGTTTCTAGAGGCCAGGAGGTCAGGGTTGTTATTGTGCTATGTTTCCCATAAGCTGCCTTCCTGCGCCTCTTTATGTTTTGCCATTTTGAACTAAACCACTGCATACCATGAGTTTTCCAGCTCCCAAGGTATCACCCATGACCATTTCAACTACTCAGAAAGTAGAGGAAAGATTATCTTTTCGTAAAGTAACGAAATTTCAGAATTACTAATTCCTTAATATATTTACCATCCATAGATCTCTGAGAACTTAAGTACCACCCTTGCATTAATGAAATGGGAAACCACAATATAAAGATGAGAGAATATTTTCTAAAAATACAAAATAAATATATGAGCGGAATCATGATCCTGATCCAGTACCATATTTAGTGAATGACAATTTATGGAGGTTGTCAGTTACTTCAAACTTGACCAGCCAGATGACACTTACCATTATGCCTCAGAAATACAACTGGCATCCCCATCAAACTCTTGGTACATTTGGAAACAGAATTTTGCCACCTGGGAATGAAACAGTAAAAACATTTGGAGTGTTACACCACAAACTGGCTAATCCTCTGCCAATGCTCAGATAGTGCAGATGCTCAGATTCAGATCTTCTATACTTTTGGATGAACTTCTAAAGAAAAAAAAAGGCATTTCTTAAATATGGGTGCAGCATTGAACAAATTTCTGAGGATGTATTTAATTAATATTCTTATAATGGTTAACATTTCTATAACTTTGCACATGCACAACCTACAGAGAGCTGCACTGCTCTATGTAGAAGTTCATGCTCCAAGCTAAATTGAACATTGCAGTGCAAAATATATCAATGAATTTATCAATTTTACTAACGGATACAAAAAATTTCGATACAAATGGCAAATGATTTTCAGCCCCACGGCTGTTCTTCTCAGTAAGTGCAATTCCTTCTATTTTCACTATTCAAGATGACTGCTGTAGGGAAACAACAAAAAAAGACAGAACTTGCAGGATATTTTCCATCAGTGTCTTTTCTAATGCAGTTTAGCCTGGGATGTCCTCAAGACAAAGGTTGACAGTAGCTTTCTGCAGGTGGGTGCATGATGTTTGCCTAGGTGTGATACAAACCTACAGGTTATTAAGTATGACAGACTTAATAATGACTGACAAGAATATTTACTTGGTTCCACATTGCAAAAGAATGTAAAAGATCCTTTCCTTTTGACCAACCCTGCAGCTTTCTCTTGCACACTCTTTGCACTCAGAGGCAAGCAGTCCTGGGCTCTGTGGGCTGAGGGCTGCTGTGTCACTGCAGGAATGCACAGCAGCATCTTGTCACTCCAGTGGGAAAAGAAGCAGCAAATTTGCCAAGTGTTGCAGCAGGTTGTCACATGATATAGCTTTGTAATATTTTATAGTCATCTCCTGTTGTAAAATGGTGAAAAGCCTGCATGTGGTTTGCCACCAGTGCAGGCCACTGTTGAAATTAATGACAAAGGAAGATCATGGAAAGGTTTCTGAACTTCTAGTGGGATAGGTGCTGACTATCCTCAAAGTCAGAGTTTTTGTCTGTGTTAGCAGCTGCTGTTGAAGCAGATACCCTCTCCTGCCACACCGGATTCCTGGCTGCCACAGGCATCAGGCACTTCAACAGAGCCAAGGGCAAGAGCACACATCCTCAAGAAACATCGAGAGAATGAAAGCTGCACAATATATTCGGTAAGAATTCATAGTGCTTATGTTGTATAGACTAAAAAGTGGTGCTGTGTGATGTTATCACCAAAAAAGTTTTGAGTATCAGTACCTCCCATTTCAAATAAAATCTCACTAATTATGTCATAGTAAAGCCTGAGTTTACCTAACCTTCAGTGCAGATGATATTATGATATGAAGAAAACACTAGTAACAAGGCGTGTGCACGTTCAGGGCAAATTTATGGTACCGTTACTTTAGTATATTTGTGAATTCTACATTAAAGAAAATTTCTCATAAAGATGAACAGACAGCATGCAAGGTTTCAACAATGGATTATGGTCATATTATTTTTTCATTAACCTGAGAATAAAATGTAATGATGGTGAACAACAACACATATTTAAATCAAACATTTCCTATTTGCAAGCATGGGAGGAGGAGGAGAAAAGAGTCTTCTCCATTTATTTTTAAAAAACCTTTTCAGCTTTAGAATGAGGTGTCCTTTCAGAGCTCATCTTTAAACACTTACCGAAACACTGTTTTCAAACAAATGACCATTAGGAAAGTTCATCTCAACAGTATCTTTGAAAAGCTACAAAGCTGTCAGCAGCAATATTTAAATATTCATAAGATGCTTTTAATGTGGTACTCGTGAAAGTACACAAGTAGGGTGGATTGCAATTTCTGCTAAGCAAAGAGTAAAAATTAATTCAAACCATAGGAATTCAAAGAATTTGACTTTGATTAACTTATGTTATCAATCTAACAATGTGCACTAGTTTTTCTTTGGACCCAGTGCTTTGGCTATTTTGGAATACAAAGAGCAAGCAATCTTTAATCTATTCATGCAGAGCTAATGACCACTCCAAAAAGAAAAAAAGCTATTAATCCTTCCCAGAAATTTCTGCATCTGTCTCTTTCTGGAACTGATATTGAAGTATGACATTCTGATATATTTCAAGCTGAAAGGAAACTTTGAAGAATCTGTTTAATACAAGTCAGAAGTCCAAAACACGTAGATGCTTATTATGCAAGTGTTAAAGTAGATAGAAAACATATTCATAGACAAACCAAAGTCTTTTTAATGGACTGAGTAGTGGAAAGAAAGCATAAACAAGCAAGAATTGTTTTCTATTTTCTGTTTCTGTGAAAGTGTCAGGCAAGAATGGCACATGAAAGAAATGGCACTGTAGTTATTTCTACCCCTTCAGAAATGGGTGTGGGAAGCAATGTTGGATGATTAACACAAGATAGACACATGAATATGTTAAACACCATATAAACATCACAACTTTATCACGTCAATACAGACATTTTCCATACTCCTTATCAAGATTTCCCAAGAGTTACACTTACCATATCTAGGCTGGCTTTATCTCCTTGGGAATCTGAACTCAAATGCACCCAAACTGTGCCTTGATAAGGAAAAGGAAAAAAATAAAATATTTTAGAAAAATTATTATTAATTTGTCTGGAAAGAGCATCTACTGTGAGGTGGAAAATGGACCCCAATACATATTGTCTTATTTCCAAGAGTAGGAATCTGTGGGCACCTGCAGAACTTGAGGCTCCTGGATGGTGTATATACCTGCCATTTTTACTTGCTGCATTTTATTTTTTTAGAGCTTCTGATCTATTTCTCATTCCAATTACACATCATTTGGTTAACAAAGAGCCCTGGGAACATCTGGAGTCAAGTTGGACAAAGGGAAAAACCCCAACAATGAGACTGAAGAGGAGCTATTCAACCCTGTGACAGCTGAAGAGCCTGCCCTCCAAAGCCCTCACCCCTGTCCCCAGAGAGCCATAAAGCAACTCCACAGCCAGCCAGCAAGGCACAAGCTGGACACTCTGCATCCACAAGTCACTACTTGGCTGACCCTGCAGTCTCTCGGCTATCTTCAGGGAATCAAGAGCTAGAAGCTGCTTGCTCTTTTAACATTTCAGAGCTTCATAGTCATCACAATAATGATTTTTTTTTAAAGCTACTTAACACAATAAAAATTTAAGGGCAGCTAAATCGGTGCTTCTTTGTGTGCTGCTATTTCACTGCAAGTATGTTTGCAGCATGAACAGAAAAGTTTGCCCCAAAGAGTTTACGGTATTTCTTCTTCATGTTTTGCTTTGACAACTACGTCAAATTCAAATTAACTACTCAAGTTTCCTACTTTTAGCATTAATTTCAGATATAAGCAATATTTGCATTTTTACAGACACCTCATAATTTTTAAGCCAGCTGTACTGTAAAATGGTCTTCACGCATGCGAGATTGTAAAATAAGTATTGTAAATTATTATTTTGCACATTATTACAAATATTTTTAATATTTTCACCAGTGATCTTTACCTTTAGGCAGCTCTATTTCCGTGAAAGCATGTTTGTCTGCCATAGGTTGCCATCTAACCTACGTGGAGTTAACTGGGCAGTTCTGCCTTTTTGCTCTCCCTTCAAACAGAACTAATGTTAACCACCAGAACGATCACCTGCCTCAACAGGTAACCGTAAAAACTTACAGAGTTTCAGCTGTTCAAGGAGAGAACTATCAAGGGATGCGGGATGGGCATTGCTGGAGTGCCCAGGAAAAGGGATGATGGGATTCTGAGGGACTTGGGTTTTGGAAAGAGCCAGACCAAGTAGCTATGCAGGCAAAAGGTTGACATTTGAGCCATGGACTCTGTGAATGGAGAAAACTGGAACATCAGATCACACGAGGACAGAGCAGAAATGCAGAAAGGCTGACACCTCAGCCCTGCCAGCCCTCCTGGAGCTTTCTGCTCCATCAGTGCCTCCGTGGGAGCGTGCTGGAGGAGCTCTGCTCCTGTCTGCTGCCTCCAAACTCCCGAGGCAAAGCCAGCAACAACAGAACAGCATATTTTCTTTACACATGACAACCTCCACCCATTGAACTGAACTGGAGTCAAGACATTTGGCAAGTTAATAAATAAAATGTATTATGTCTGAAATAAGTTAATATAAGGACTGATCCATCTGTGCTCCAGAACACACTCTGGAATGAGATAACCTTATAAGAAAAAGACTTCATGCACTTCATCTTTGCCCTTTCCCACTTAGTTTATACAGAAGCTTTGGGATTTGTGAATTTTGAGCTTTAAAAAATTATCTTTATAAAAAGGCTTTGCAAATCATGAGTATTTTTTAATTACATTGATTTTTTGAGTGATAAAATTACATATTTAAGTTTCAGAGAAGTTATTTTTTTAATCACAGGGCAATTACAGTTATACTTTTCTGCAGATCTTGTGAACCTGTTTATATAATTTTATGGTTTTAGCATATTGTCTTGGACAAGATTTTTTTTTTACTTTTAATTTTAATCTGCATCTACCTGAACCTATTTTCAGATAATTATCTGAAAACATAAAATCTCACTCTGTTTATCCTAATGACAGAAACCATTCCTTTTTTTAAAGTGAAACTTCTTTATGTCGTACCTGTCATTTCTGCTTACAAAAATATTTTTATACTTCATGAACTTTAAATAAATATGGTTTTATATAATATATTATATTACAAACTGTCCTTGCTTTTCCAAGATTTGGGCTGTTTCAGGAGATGACTACCTTGAAAAGCATATTTGGATGGCCGAGCTATTTTCACAGTTGCTAGTTACCCTTTCCCCAATCTCTGTGTATTTTGGGAAGGACAGGGCCTGGACAGAATCACAACTATCCAGCTGAGAATATGAAAAGCAAAAGTACCAGCCACAAAATGAGCAGCCACTTACTTTAGACACTGCTGCAGAGAGCTAGTGATCTGTCCCCCCATCTTTCACCAACCCAGCCTCATAAGCAAATTTCTGGCATGCCTGGCATGTGATCCTCCTGAAAGAGATGTGTTTATTTAAAAGCTGCTTTGATGGTTTTTAAAAACTTATGGCCAATATATTGGCTGACAAACTGCCCAGAAATTTCTTTTCTAGGGTGTGCAGCTCTTCAACATTTATTCATAAATTTGTCAAGAGCAGACATAATGTATGTAAACTCAGAGATTGTTCTAACTCATCTGGAAAAAATGGTGTTTTTGGTGCTGCAGATCTTGGCATATGCAGTAACATGGAGAAATCATAATGTCATACAATAAAAGGACACCAATTTCTTTGAAAACCATAAATGAATATGTTGATTGATTAGTGACTGAGCGCCTTACTAAAATCAGGGTGAAAGCAGGTTGGGAATTTTCATCAGATTTAAATATTTTTGACTCCTCAACTTTGAAATTCCCTCTGATGATCAGAACACACAAAACTAAACACTAATTATGTAGGGCAGTGTTTGCAAAAGATGTTACACATTTCTCTGGAATGTTTGGATTGCAGTTCCTTTGTCCTGGCCACATCTGTCTTTTCCAGTTTGGACTGAACTTTACACCTCTGTCCTGTTCATTGTCCTGCACTTTTATTTCCATCTTCAGCAGTCCTATTTTGTATTTTCTATTCAGATAATTCAAGGAGAAATATAACTGATTTTTAAAAAAATACTACTAATGCACCATTTCCTGTAGCCTTTTCAATAAAAATATCCCTGGTATTTTCTAACTAGAAAATTTCAGACTATTGCTGGCTGAACATTTAGGTGATTTAGGTCCTTAGATCACATCTGCAAAATTAGCTACTGCCTATATGGGCATAGATGAAATTATCCTCTGGTTTACTATGCTGTATTTTATTTTCCTACCCCCCATAGTATTATCTGGACAAGAAGTTACTCATAACTCCTCAGTTTTGGGTTTCATATTTCATCACTTTGGTCTTCCCTAATACTATAATCCTCAACTGGCCTAACATCTCTTTTCTTACAAAACATTTCATTGTCTTCCTCTACAGTGTTTTTTACCAAATGCCCTTTTAGAACCTTTATCTAGCTAAAACTATTAGCTATTAAAAACCACTAGCTATTAAAAACCACTTTACAGGCTTTTTTTTGTCCCTTAGCTTCTGTGAAATGAAGCAGAAGAGCAATGTTTAGACACGACTTTTCCTGCATGTCTACAAAAGTTCCTGCTAACACTTCTGTCTTTGAGGAAGTTTTAATGTTAGAGAAGCATGAAAATTTTACAAAAATAATTTAAAAGCTCTCACAAAAGGTTAGACATTGGTCTTAAAGCATTTTTCTTTCTTTTTCTGGGAAAAGGGAAAAATATTTTCCTCCTGACCTCTGTACTAAATAGTACATGTTTTGTAATTGCACACAGCATCTCCTTTACTTTTCAAATTCCCATCTACTAAAAGTGTGATCAAA
This sequence comes from Grantiella picta, assembly GCA_013397955.1. Taxonomy (NCBI): domain Eukaryota; kingdom Metazoa; phylum Chordata; class Aves; order Passeriformes; family Meliphagidae; genus Grantiella; species Grantiella picta. The sequence goes on from VZRM01001471.1 coordinate 111,184, forward strand.
GCCTCTGTATGGTCAGGAAAATGGTTGAGTTCATCAGAAAAAACAATGCAAAGTTTATAAAGTCTCATGAAAATTGATACATATGGAAGGTTTGCTGTAAATTAAGTTGGGACGACTTATGCAGAAAAAAATTGGAATCTTCAATGTTCTGTTTATCTAGTGCTGAGGCTTCAGTGTTTACTTTCCATCAGTCTGTGTTTACAGTGGGTTTGTGGACACAAGATTAGATAGCAATGAGATGTGTAAAAGCCTGGGAAAAAATGAACAGTTGACTTCTTAGTTCTAGAAAACACATAAACTGACAGTAACTTTTGGTATTATAATGACCAATAAATATATGTTATAAATAAAGTAGGTTTCTTGTGTCTTAGCTTCACAGTGAATCACTTTGGGGGTTTCTTCTTTGGTTAGGGTTTTTTTCAGCTATAAGGTATTTTTTTTAAGGCAATCACATCCAGAAGAGCTCCTGGCCCTTTCCCAAGTGTAAATAAAAGGACAAAGACTAGAATTTTCAATTTAATGTTGGAGATTAATGTCCTTTCTCAAATATAAAAATAAGACATTTTTATCATTATGACCATTATATTAACAAGACAAAGTCAAAAAATACTATCTTGATTCAGTGGAATTATTGGAACTGAGTTGTCTGATTTCTGGGTAAACATCCTTCAAGGTAAATAAGGTACTTCGAAATAAATACCTCTTGTTTCCTGTTGTTAAATCAGTTTCATTTGCTTTCATGAATACCTAGCAATCAAGCCAAGCTGGAACTTAATATTAGTAGAGATTGTAAGCAAATAAATGGAAATGCTGTGTTTATGTTTTTCATAAAAAATTACTTCCTTGTACACGGTATAATTTAGCATAAATATCTTTGACATTTAATGTGTTTTCTAACCATGTGGAGAAAGAGTGCTCACTTCAGTAACTGTGCTTAATACAATTTTTCATTTATGATGGGTTTTTAAATATTTTTTTCTGCAAGGCTTTTGCAATAGTTAGATCTGAAATGAAACATAAAAGGTGTTATTATTATGTGGCCACACGTTAGGCAATAGATTTGGTCTATAAACAGCAAAACTTAGAGAAGCACAGTTTCTGAGGTCTTATACCCCGAGTCTTGAAACAAGAAAAAGCTGCTCAGAATCCCCAAAGAGGCACCTAACAGTTATTTAGAGAACTAATAGCATTTTCTACATTTTGGAACAGAACGGTAACAGTTTCTTCACAATTGCCTTAAAAGACGTAGGAAAGATGAAAGAGGCCCTGGAGGTCTATGCAGATGTTCTGATACCAAAGCATTTGTGCTTCCTTTACAACTTTGTGAGCACAGCAGCAGAAACTTTGGACCTACTATGTACATCCAACCATGAAGAAACATCTATCTTTGGTTATCCAGAAACCTTATGCCCAAAAGGATTTTATGTAGCAAGCTATCACTTTTATGGTAGCTCTGATAGATCTTCTGAAGATCCTTAAGTACATTGTACCTTGCTACATTGATGAAAGGTGTTTCGGAAGCTACTTTGGACAACTGAATCTCCTTAAGATTCCACTGACAGGAACAAAGTAATTGTAAATCAGTCAAAATCCCAAAAAGGCATCAGCCCTCATGCAGGGAAAGAGCTGAATCAGGAGTGAGATGGTGTGGGAGATGGTCCATAGAGCCCCATCATCACAACATTATGACTTCTTGAAGAAAAATTTTAGTCTGGGGACTACATCAATAAAGGCAGAGCTCTGCTTAAAAACAAACAAACAAGCAAAGACAGAAATTTGTGTTTCTAAACAGTTTAAATTGTCAGTTTTACCCTTTACTCTATTCCTATGCCTAGAACTATGGAAGTTCTGATGCAAATAAATCTGATAAACAACTGAAGAATAAGGTTCAGAAGTTGCTTTTTTTCAGTTCCAATGAAGTTTCAAGCCAAAATTACTGGTTGTGGTCTCAGTCTGAAAGGACAATATGCAAAAGCTCCCAGTCTTTCTGTTAGCTAAGGTGAACGAGACATGGAGAACCTGCAAATGAGAGCTTTTCTCCACAGAATTTTTTCTCTGAACTGATACATCCTGCTTCACTTTGTACATGGCACAAAATGCTGATAGACAAGGAATTAAAAACTGCACTCCAGTGCACAATCATGCACTGGCAGACAGAGACACTGGATGACCTAAAAAGCCCTTTCCACTTCTAGTCTCCAAGACTTTGTGAGCATCCTCAAGAGAGCAGTTTTTTATGAAAATGCCAACTGAAGATAAAATTGTTTGGAAAAGGAGCAATTTTTATAAAAGAGAGGAATAATTCTCCATGCAGGCTTGTGAGCTGTTGACACAGCATTTGACAGCATCCAGGGCAGTCAGCAGCTTCTCTACCGGCAGGCAAGACCAGAGGGCTGTTTTGACTACTGCATTTAGAAAACCTTATAAATATTTCCCCCCATATGCTAAAATAGGATCCTTAAATCTGCTTGTATTGAGATTGCTCCATTTGCTACTGCTTATGTAGTACTTGAAATAGGAACTGAATGTAATGGTACTCCAAGATACAACACTCAGAAGTCTGGTCAGTCCTGAAACACTGGGAAAGGAAAGAGCTACCACCATTAGGATATGCTGGAGTTCGTTCTGTACATAATTTCACTAAAAGGGCGTGAATATGTTACTAGGCATTACCATTTACAGTTTCTAGTTGCTACTTTTTCTCCCCATTACTGTAAAGCAAATTCTAGTAGCATTTCTCACATGCAGACTTTATGACAATCAATCACAACACCATATGCTTCTGGCAAGGACAACAATCTTCACCAGAGACAATGAATGGCTTCCTTTTCTTTGCATTTTTTTTCCCCAGATCCTAACACACAACTGTCTGTGTTTTGCTTTTGGTTTTAATTTTTAACTTCTTTGTCATTGCTGGGCCCTGTGGAACAGAACCTGGATTGGAAGATGCCTCTGTAAAGCCAGTCTTGTAGGATGGGGCTGCTGTGCAGCTGTGAACAGCTACAGAAGATGTCCATGCCCAGTGTGCAGGTTCTCTCTACACACAATGAGGGTGGGGTTTCAACACCAAACACCATGAAGGAAGCAGGTGCTGCTGCTTGGTTTGGCAAGAGACAAACTGACTTAAAAGATTTCAGGATTCAAACTTTCAAAGTAATAGGACTACCTTACAAAGTAATGTAGCCTATAAATATAAACAAATTAAGGCTGCTCTTGATGAATTTAAGGCAACATGATGTGGTCTTAAATGATTGCAGGTCCTAGACCACATGTTTTCTCAGGGGATGTGGGATGCTACCTAAGGGAAAACATATTTCTTGACAGCGTGGGTAGCATTGAATTTTATATTGAACCTTTTGTAAAGCTCTGTGTTGTAGAAGCCAGGAAAAAATATGCAACTCAGCTTTGCTACATAACTCCTTGCATTGGTGTTGCTTTCTTTGTTAGAGAATAATTCTTCACAAAGATTGTTAAGGAATTTTAGTAGGACTTTGGAAATTCAGGTTTCAGCAAATGTATGATTTACACCAGAAACAATCTCAGCATTTATTTATGATCACATAGGATGTAAGAGTTGTTTATAAAACACACACAGATAGTGTGTCCACTTCATAGTCCAGGAATCAGGAACTAAAAAAAAAAATACATATTGTTTCAAGTTATTACATGGGCACTTGTTTTCCCAAGTCTCCTTAATGGGATAACAAAACATGAACTAATCCAATAGGTGATATTGTAAAGCATTAAACAGAATATCAGAAGTAACAGAAAATGAAAGAAGATACCTTGTCTCATTTCTGATGCTTGAGACCGTGCAGGATTTACAGTACATGTGGGTATTAAGAACATGAAACCAGAGGTGAAGTTGAAAAGACAACTTGACAACAGGAGAGAAGAATATGTAACATCAGACTTTGCAAAACCCATTCCTTTAAAACACAGCTGTTGTTCCAGTTTGGTATTAAATAGCCATGAGACTTATCTAAAGATAAACAGAAATGCACCTGATATTAAAATACAGACAGGATTTAAACAACAAAAAAGCCTGTCTTCTCCTTAGGCATATTAGAAATAAAGGATTAAAACAAAATGTAGCCTTCAATTAATTAGTAAAACAGAATAGGATTCTTAACTAACTGAGAAAACAAAGGGTACAAGACCTATGAACAGTTGACCACCAGCTTAACTACTTTTTGGAGCAGGATTACTGTGCTGTAAGAATTGCAGGAATGTAAGGCTTTCATATTCTCAACTGCACACCATTTAACCAAAGAGCTGGTTAATAAGATAGAAAGCAAATAAGGCAAATCGTCATTAGCTCTTCAGTCTTGTACAGAACGAAAAAGCGTATGAAATGGGTCTATTTGGTAAATTAAAAGAACAGGATGCAAATCTTTTCTGAATTACAGACTTTGGAATGAATAAAGATAACATACTGTGCATATTTATGCTGTCTGTGTCCTGCTCTCTCTGTTTCCATTCCAGATTTCATCTGCTGTTTGCTTCCATGCTGGCAAATTACTTCATGTTCTGCACTGAAGACATAAAGTCATAATTAAAAATTATTCTCCTCTTTTCTCAAAGAGAAAGCACTTCAAACTTTTTTCCTCTTTTTTACATATTCTGACTTCTGCAAATTCCTGTAATGGTGAAAACTGATACTGTGTGCCATTCCTAAGTGCACTGGTAACAGTCACATTTTAAATACTCTGGCTTTGTTCTTGTCACCATTAACATGATGAACATGAGGCCCTACAAAACCTATGAACTCAGAGCATGTTTTATGTCTGCAGTCATAGACACATGGCGACTACGTTATATACTTACATACGCTATACAATATATAATTTATTTTATTCCCTCCATACTTCCCTCCCAGTATTTCCTGAAATAATCTGCTGTCATTAGACTTCAATTTGAGCTTTAAGAACTCAATAATGAGAGTGCTTCAGACATATCCAAAATTTGACTGTTTTATGCTATAATAACTATTCATTATTTATTTATATTTTCATGCAGTCCTATAGTTACCTAGTGAGATTATTAACCCTTGTAAATTTAAATGAGCCATCAAGACTGCATGCCTGGATATTTACAAGAGAAAACACCTGATTCATCAATATTTCTAGCTGTTTAGGACTAATGCCCAGACCAGCATTGTCAGTGTGGCCTTATGTCATGGAAGAAACAAACATAAGGAATCTGTGTCTCAGGAAAGGAAACTGTCTCTCTACTGTGCAAAACATCTTTGTAAATATGTGATGTGCTATGTCCAGCTCATATGAACATATTACGTTATGTTTCTACAGAAGTGTCAGGCAGTTGCAATTTAGCACTGCATTTATTAGTCTAACTGTGGGTTCACCACTCCTTACCCCACGTTCTTTCCTTCACTGAAGGTGTTGCAGGGTCAGAAACATACTTTATTGCACTTGACACTGTCCTTTTACTGATGAACCACAGTGCATCAGGGAGTTTTCTGCAAAGTGCATTATGCATCACTTAGTACAAGAACATTATTTCCCCTATACTGGATCAGACTAAAGGCCCTTCGAGACTCAAATTCTAGTCTGAGCAGTGACCAACAGCAGATTCCTCAGGAGGAATGTTAGAGCAGGGCAGTTCCAAACTGATACTCTCCTAGAGTAAAACTACTTCTAGCAATTTACAGCTAAGGGATTTTCTAAGCAGCAAACCGTGTTTCTGTTTTAATATCTTCCAAATGGGATTTTGCTTGCTTTGGTTTGTTTTCCTTGTAAGTTCTCTGAGAAAATTCTGAACCTATACAAAGAGCATTCAGAGCATCCCATGGCAAGGCCCATGGCCTTGGCAATTTGAATTTCATTGTGTTCTGTGAAGAAATAATCCTTTTGTGTAGCTTGATATTGGCACTTACTCATTTTGTTCAATGCCCTCTAGCTCAGGGCAACACAGAACCATTCTTTATTTATCTCTTTCATTCTTCTCATTATTTCATAAATCACTCAAACTTTTTCTCCAGCATTTGTCCTTCAGGCTGGGGAACATTGGTCAAATTGTTCTCTAAACAAACTGCGATCTCAAAACCTTCTCTGCCAATTGAGAGACACAGGTATGAAATTGCTGTGTGCAATTTCCCTGTGTGCACAGGGACCGCAGAGAAACAGAATGTGTGTCCCTTCCCATTTTTCCCCCATAGAAGTTCAGCTCGTCACCTGTATGGTCACTATTTTGTGGACAGAAGATTGATCATGCTGGCAACATGAACTACCTTCTGACTTTTAAGATAAACTTAGAACTTACTGAAAGTAACAGTGAGGGCTGGGCAAGAAATAGACAGAGAAGTACTGAAGTATTTAATGTAAAATAAACCTGAACTTGTTCTTTTCAGAACCATCAGAATTGTTTTCAGTTGTACCTTGTTTCTTTCACGTTGTCTGTTGTTTTTTAAGTCCTTAATCTTTAAAAATTATAATACAAGATTGCATAACCCTAATAATCACACAACTGCTGGAAATCTTTATGTTGTATAAACAGAATGAGTTTGAACAATATCACTAGAATGTCTAGAATGTTTTATTTTGCAAAATGTACTGGTTTGGTTTTGGTTGTTGGGAATAATTGGGCTAAAAAGGCATCAGATTACACATTCAACAGAAGATACTAAAACACAAAAAATCATTTTCTGAGAAGAAAACCTAACAAGAAACATTGTTATCACAGGCTGTGTATTTCAACATTATATAACCAATTCTTTCACTCTGTTCTTTCAAAATACTTCCTAACTTTTCATTTGTTGCTCAACACTTCAATCTAGTCATGAGCTAAACCTTCAGCAAACTTCATTCATACTTGACAAAGCTGTCATATCATCCCTTCTGTCTGTGCACTGCCTCAGCTATACTTCATCCTTTAAAAAACTGTGTTCCTAAATAGGTATGGACATTTCAGATTCAAACCTTATCTGTTCCGATTCAGTTGTCCATTTCAGGCTCTGGCGCATAAGGTCGATGTTTTCTGAGAGGTTTCAACACCAAAATGATAACTTAATGCCAAAGTTGGATAATTTTAAGTAAGCAGAGAATCATCCCAGGCTGTAAAACATAATTTATCACGAACAAGTCAGCCGTCACCACCTTACCTGCCTCTTTCTACATTTGGCCAATTAGAAATTAGTATATACAGAAAAAACAAGAATTTCAAAATGCTGAATAATGAGGCTCAGATCTCTGTCAGTATATGGATTTGCTCAATTGCAACTTAAACACTAAGAGATGTGTAGTTTTAGAATTGTTTGCTCCTCCAAGGTTGTCAAAAGTGCTAAGTTGTTTATATGAGCCAATGCTCCTGCATTTTTTATTGAGATTGCCTTCAGTAAGTGCTTATTGTCCTCAGAAAATGAAAAATAGATAGGAAATTTTTATGAGTTGGATTAGGAAAAGATATTTTGGGAGTCTAATGGGTTACAGAAGACATGATCCTTGCCTTCTGAAATCGATAACGAAATATCATGTCACTACAAAAATGATACAGAAATGAAAAGATACAGAAGTCCAGTGCAGGAAAGGCATCATAACAGCAACCTTCTAGTTTTGTGGGTCTTAAACAGGGAGCTCATTTGCAAAAAGTAAATTTTAAAATTTCCTTTTATTATATGAAAATTACGAGCCCATTTCTGCAGGATAAAGTGGCAGTCTTAATCGTAATGCTAAAATCATTACAAAAATTTAAACCGTATCTTTATTCTATATGAGCTACTGGGATATAATGCTAACAAGAAACAAAAATGTCTGTCTCAATTATATTCAAAAATTTTCTGTGTCATCTTTCAAGAGAATAATTTTTACTCATATTAACCTTGAATTCAGTTTGTCAGGTCTTACATCTGATTTTGTTTCTCCTTTCTGTCTGCAGATTAACATACCAGAGAAGCTGCACATATCTTGTTTAGCTTTCCCATATTTCCCCCTAATTCCGTAAAACCAAGAAAGATATTATGTTTACCCAAGGTCCTAGCTCAGCAAAGCTTTTGCACTTAATATTGAATACCTGAATAATCCCAGTTAAATCAAGACAGTATTTCATTGAAGTGCTACACATGGTCTAAAGCTGTACCTTCTGGATTTTCATGTAATGTGTTTAGGCTAAATTTAATATAAGCTATTAGGTGAAAAATAATAATCTAAATTAAATACTCTAAATTGAATGCTTACAAGGATATGAACATCTCTATGCAAATTTTAAAAAAGTATATTGAAAGAATGGGACTAAAATATTCATATAATGATGTGGTTTCACTAAATATTTTGTTGGATGTATCAGTGAAAAAACCTGCAAGAAGAAATACATCAGTCTACAGGAATACTCTGGTTTTGGGTGCAGAGAGCACTCAGCAGGCAGCAATGCTGGACTACAATGCAGATTACCTAGAGTTATCCCTTTGAGCTCCTGCAGAAATTGTTCTCCATGTATGATACAATCAGCAACAAAACATAAGCACAGAATCTAACCAGTAAAAGGTGTCCTTTCCTATTATAACTATTCATTTTGTATCCTGACAAGAGACTAAAAAGGAGGATAAGGTAAAGGACTGCATTAACTATCATAGAATCATGGAATATCTTGAGTTGGAAGGGATCCACAAGGATCATCGAAGTCCAACTCCTGTCCCTGCATAGGACACTCCCAAGAACCTATCCATTTTGTAATTCATAAATTCATAACTGTCCACATGGTAACTTATAAATATGCACAACAAATAACCTGGTCTAAGAGTCTTGAGGATTTCCCTGGTGCTCCAGTTTGGTAAGTATTTGAAAGAGAAAAAAAAAAAATGTGGCAAAACGGAAGTTAAACCCTATTGATTTCTGAATGGCACATGAACACCTGAAGGAAAAAGCTTGCATAGAGTACACAAAATATTTTTGCTCTCCGTTTAGTCCAAGGTTTTTGGGAAGTATGCTTTGTGAAGGCCAAAATGCTATTAGCAGAGACCAGAAGGAATGAACAGAAAGGTCAGTGATGTGCAGCAGCAACAGTTTCTTCCGAGAGCCTCCTGTTTTGGAGGACTCGTTACTTTGCACTATCCCATCACAGTCCTTTAAATCAAACTATGTCAGCTGCATGGCTGCCTTCCATACATTCTGGCTTCGTAGGAACAGGGATTGCTGGCTTGCCAGAGACGTGAGCTGAAGTGTGGGAAGGTTTGTGTCTTATAAAATAATTGAGCTTTGCCAGAGAAAAGTAATAGCCAAAATCAGAGGAGTATTTCTTAAAATGAGTAAAGCAGGGAAATACCTACTGGAGAGTCTGAGAGCTCTTCCCAGCCTCGTTCATGCGGAGCTGCAAGGCTGTGATAGGGGCAGCTCTAGCCACAACAGTGGTACTCCAAGAAATACTGAGCTACTCTCCCCATTTTCTGTTGTGATGCTTTTTACCTGACAACAATGCAGTCCAGATAACAGCAAAAATTAATGAACTTAAAAGTATACTTTAATAATTAATTGGAAACTTGGCAGCATCACTAGCCTTCTGTTTTCTTAGAGGCCAAAGTGGAAAGGCTAGAACTGCCATCATGATCTTACAATGACTTTCAGTGTCCCCTCACTGTAGGTTCTCAAAGTGTATATAATTGCTAATTCTTCCAAACATCTGTGTTAGAGGTGGAAGAATGGAAGAGCCAGGTTTTAAAAGGGATACCTGTGCTAACCAAAATATCAGGTGGAACAATAGGCATAGATGCTACAGCTTCCTTTCAATCACATGCTTTGTTCCTAGCAAACTCTACATGAAAACCCATAAAACTAATGAGGAAAGTGTCCATGGAACTCAATAAATACAAATGAAACAAAACAAATTTAAGGCAATATTTTGTTTCACTTGGTCCATCGAAAGTTAGTCTAAACTATCTTAGATTTCTAAGAGAAAAAAAATTTCAGAATGGTACTCTGAACATATGGAGAAAAAGATGACTTTAAGGAAAAAAGGTGTCTAAAGGAAGAAGACAGAAGCAAAGATAGAGTGAAGGAAAAGATACCAGGAAGTCTGAATTATTCAGAGGACTTCTCCTGATTCCTCTGAAGACTTCAGCAAATAAAGTCAGTCTTCTACATTTGCAATTGATGGGACATCTGTTACTTTTTGGCTAAGCATATCCAACATCACCACAGGAGAAAGCAAGTAGAGACAATAAGAGGAAAGAGAACTAAAAATACTTACAAAATATGTATCTACGTTTGGAATAGCAACATTGTGGAATAAATAAATAAAACACATTTCTTCTGTATTTCATAAGTAATGACTGGATTATAGAGAAGTATGCATAGTAGATGCCTTTAACATTTATAAACTGCCATAAAGAATTTAGTTGTTAATGGAATTTTGTCATGAAAGTACAAAAATTACAGCATCTCTGTTTTGATTTAGTTACATAATAGTCAACTGTCCCATGAGACTGTGTAAGAAGTCCAACTTCACCTTTTCTTAGTCTATGTCTCCTCACACATGACCAAACCTGGGACAAAACTGAATAAGCTTTGTTGTGTGGCAAGAAAAAGGAGATAATAATAGAATGAAAAAAAAAAATCTTATTTCCACTCATGCACTTGTCCAAGATATATGGAGGTAACTTCCCAGTGAAGGATGAATGCAGCATCCAGCTCAGCCTGACAGCCAGCAATACTTAGCGGCTTGACCTGAATCACTCTCTACTGTAAAAGTATGCAATGGCAGCAAGAAGCTAAAGTCTGTCTCACTTTTCAAAGAAATGGAATACCTGAACAGCTTCCCTAACTTGAGCAGAGCCAAATGTCTGCCCACAAATCCTTACCTCTGCATGGATTTCCACTGACATCACTGGACTGTGTAGGTAATCATCCATGCAAACACATTTATCTGCAGGTTATGGGCCAGAGTTCGTGTCTACTGACTTGTCTGGTTTGCTGTATTCATCTGGGAGACCTTTCAGTTTTTGAATTAAACTTTTCTGCTCAGGCCCCAGAAATTTTCCCTTCTCATTCTTCTCCAATTATTGGGATGGAAAATGCCAAACAGAACAAGATTTTCTCAGTGTCATACTTCATGAAGCAAGATTTTGGCTTTATGCTACACACACCGAAATGTTGCTACATATAAAAAAGGACAGATATGTGAACAAAAAGAACTAAACTCAGATTTTGACTTTAAAAAAACAAACATTGAAGAGAGATGACAAATGCTGCAAATACCCTTTCAATACCTAAGCTCTATCACTTTTGTTAAAAGACATCCCTGAAAGAAATTCTAGTCCTATTGTTCCTGTGTTTCCATCAAGACAGTAAATCAGAATGTGCTACTTGAAAAGTTAGTTAGAGAAGTCCAAGATATTTGATGGCATTTGCAGAGATTTGGCTTCTACTTAAATTATATACTATATTTAAGTATTTATGAACGAGATATCCATGCCATAATACACAATAATTTTAAGCAGTGTTAAGAGAAAAAAGGTATTTTAAGAAAATAATTCATTATGATTGTCATAAATTTGGAAAACAGTTTCCTAAATGACAAAATAATGCTTCTTTCCTTTATTCTTAAAAGCCCCACAACCAAAAAAACTTCAAAGCCACTCTTCAGGGTTGCTTACACCTATTACATGTAGACAGAATGTCCTAATGAGAGAAAAGAGAATAGAAATATTTGCCTTTGAAGATCTGACCAGTTTTACATTCCTGAGTGTCTTGCCTATGATTTCAGAAGGTAGGATGCTTCCAAAGGATTTTCTTTGAGCACCTAATTTCTCCTGTAGTAGAATATCAAAGAGTGTTTCTGTTTTCTCATTATGAGTCTGATAATTTTAAGTAAGAAATTTGAGAGCAATAAAAATTATGGCTGTACTTTTAGAGAGACAAAGTAAAAATGCTACGAGATAATCAGAATCTCATACGTTGCGTGACCTCTGTGGTGCAGTTCCCCTTAACAAATACCTGGATCAATCCAAATACTTGCCTGAATGCTGCAAAAATTTCAGCATTCATGGATACCCTGACTGACTGTTCACTGTCTCACAGGAAGTATGTGCACAGCTGTGCACACCACTTGGAAGCAGGAAGGGCTACAGTGCAAGACACGAAGTTTACCTCTTGTAGATTGAGCAAACAGTACTTCCATTTCCTCTGGCTCTGTACTGTATCCAGAGCATTCTGGGTATGTGACTTTGAAGGTTCATGCCCTGGTAGCTCTCTCCTTCTGGCACAGGCCTGGGTGACTGCTGTTCTGCAAGTGCTGCTGTTCCTGTCTCACTCCCATCTGGCCAACAAGTTATAGAGACTCAGATTGCCAGATTACGACTGTGTGCTGTAAAAGTGTGTTTTTTACATTTAGGTTGCTTGGCCAAAAGTGTCTGTCATTCCCCAGTCACAATAACTGCTAAAGGTTGAAAAAAACCAGAGAATAGAGGTGATGGTTATATTTGGCTGATGTAAGAGCTTTCCTATACCTCTGCTATGGTCACTTTTAACAGCAAAACAAGGCAATAAAAATTGCAGTGACTGGGAAATCACGTGTAGAGGTAGACTTAAGCCACAGGATTCAAGCTTGTGTTATATTTCAATTCCTTACCATACAAATTTGAGACTGTTTAGCTCTGTAACTCAGCCCATGGTGAAGCAGAATAGAATCAAGATTTTCAGCTCATGACACAGTAGTCCATATGAAGATGAAAACCAGGGGCTGATCTCTTCTCCTTTGCACTAAAGAGACTTCATGAAAATTACAGTGGTGCTGAGCAGGAAGGCATTGTGAAGGCTGAAATAAACATTCAAATCTGTCCCTTCCACTCTGTTCCCACTTAAATGGAAGAACAAAACTGCCTCACAACATCAGATCTGAAATAGCTTTGTTGTCATGAGGCAGCACATCAAAGCAGCAGCTGTAGCTTCAGCCTGGTTTCCCTTTGTGTTTGCTTCTGATGTACATTGGGTGATAGGGGTGGTTGAAGGCAGAAAAAAAAGAAATGCTAAGAAAAATTGGTGATATTTATTGAGGATATTCTAAGTGATGGAACCTAAGATTATTTTTTTCACAGAAGCCTATTTTCACTCAAATATTTTAAAATTAATTGCTTTGTCTTTGCCATCTTCCATCTAGCTTCAGAGGAATTTCATAGGGCCTGCCTAGAGCCAACATAAATCAAGAAGCCTCATTTCCAAGTGTCACTCATTTCCAGATGTCCTTACAGTCACCAAGTAAGGCTGACTACCATAAGAAAGTACAGTTGTGTATTATAACAAACAAACAACCAAACATGATGTATTCTCTGGGAAAATTTTAAATGGAAAATTACAAATGGAGAGAAGCTCTGAGAATTCAGAACCTATTCAGTCAAATTTGGTCTCCCAAGTAAGAGTAAAACACTGAACGGGTGTGAACCCAAGTCCATTTATTCCTTTCTCAACTAGTTATTGAGACAAGATAGGCTGATATAGAGCAGATGCATGCATCTGTTCAAGTGCTAGAAGCAATGGCCTGTATGGCACATTTGAGAAGCCAAATAGGAGAGAATCTTGATCACAGCATATATGCCAAAAATCCACAATATTGAACAAAATTACTGTGACAAAAAAATTTATCATAAACATCACAATGTGTAAATAGACAGGAGAAAGAGAAGAAATGCAGAAATGTGCAGAGGAGGGAAGGAAACCAAGACACTTAGAAACACCAAGAAACACAGACAATGGCATAGAAACAATGGCAAGAAACATAGACAAATTAAATTTGTAGTAGTTTTGCCTGTTTTATGTCTGAAATGATAAACCTTCACATAATATTGAATTATGCATAAATCTAGTAAAATTAACTTTTGTTCCAAGTAGAAAGCTATGGCATACTTAAATGCAAACAAATTAGAAATCATTCTGATTTCTTAAAAAGAATTACTCTTTGTCCCACATGGCAGCTTTGAAACATGTACTTACAAGAGAGAGTTCTCATTTCAAGGGGAATAAGTAACAGAACAACCTAAAGAGATTTAAAGCAGTATTAGTTCTCGGAAGAGAGACAAGAATTTTGTTTCGGGCCCCTGAAGAGAACTTTTCCGAGTTAATACAGAAAAATAATTGTTCAGATTTTTTCTCACAACTTGATTTACCTAACAGACTTCAGAATAAAAAAAATATTCAGGTAAAAACCAAAAACCAACACCCCCCCCCAAAAAAAAACAACAAAAAAACCCCCCACAACAACAAAACAACTCCAAACCCATAAAGCCCCCTAGAAATTGAACTTGCACTGCTTGAGGGAAATGAATTGATTCTGGGACTCAGATGAAGTAACAAACTACAGAGGAGCCAGGCAGTCACTTCTTTCACTCTGGGTAAGAAAAACCTTCAGTGAAATTGTTTGTATCTTGCAGTAGAAAACCAAGTCCTAGAAATTTTGAACCTTGTTTTAACATAAATTTTACTTCAAACACCCATAAAAGATTTCACTGGATTTCATTGGTGTTCATTGAAACTATGACACCAATATTGGACTAACACCACAGTGTGAAAACAAAATACATCTAAGAGCTTGAGAGCTGCAGCAAACTAACTATAATTGAGTTTGGATGGCAGTAGCACTTAAAAAAAAATCTTTTTCCCATATATATGGCTTGCATCAATATTTATTTTAAAGCAAACAAATTTTCTGAAACCCAAGTTTAGCCGCAAAGCTCTATCTTTATTAAGACTGATTTGGGCTATTGTCATTTTCAATGTAAGACAGGTGGCCCCATAACAATTTTTGTGCTTTCATCTTAAATAATGATTTATGTAATTTAAAACGTCATTGCAGTGACTGAAGGTTTTCTATTAATGTTTGATATACATATTACTATTTCATATCTACTTTGCAGAGATGATTACAAGTAGAAAAACATTTTATTGAAGTGAACACTGTTCTCTCAGCAAAGGTGTCTTCCTACTTGCACAAATGACAAAGCTGTGGAGACTCCAGCAGGAATAAACCAAGAGCCTTTGGTATGTAGACAAAAGCGCTAAAGAGGCCCAAGGCAACCTGTGGTGAAAGTGTCTCCCTGGGCAAACAAAGGCATGATAAGGAAATGCAAAGCCCATCTGCAGCACTCTACCTAACACAGAGCAGAGCCTTCCCCAGAGCTTTTAAAAATAAACCTGTATAAACAAAAGTCAGATGTGCTCCCCTACAGAATGTACGTGTACTCCTGCATGCATGTTCCATACAGTGATGGGCAATTCTTTTGGCCTTGTTTAAACCACCACAAGTATTAAAACTTGAAATTCTCAGCTTCCAAGAACGTGGTATATGTGCTGCTAGAGCACACGCTGCACTGGGGCTGCCTTGTGTTTAGTTGTTCAGCTGTCTAGTTCTTGGAGCAAAATCAAGTCTGGGTAGAAAACAGGCTCTGAGCTATCCAGATAAAGGCAGTTCTGGACATGCAAGGAAGAAATGCATAAGGTAAATAATGAACTGTAATATCAAACAAGAAAACTCCTAGGTGAAAACTGGCAGCCACTTCCACTCTGTCTTTTTTCTTTCATAGAGCTTTTGTCTCAGAAGGCTCCCTTTACCTAGCTCTTTCTTGGGGGGCTAAGCTAGTTAAGATGATGTTTAAATTTTGGGTCATATGACCCTACGAGCCATCAGTGTGGTTGTTTGAGAAACAAGTGAGGAAAGTACAGCCCCAAGAGAAGGAACATCAGTTTGAATTTCTGGCACTGTCTGTTTTGCTGATATGGTGAAAGTTTGGTCTCCTGTGGTCCTGCCATCCAGCAGGATTCAGTACCCCAAAGTCTTCCAGCCTCCTGCTGGCAGCAGCGGGCTAGGTACTGAGCAAGTCTTCCTAATGTAAAATCAGAATTTCCTTTCTATACAAAAAAACCGCTATAATTTTTTAACTTGAACGCTGGAAAATTAATTGAATTACTATGTGTTAGAGGGTCATACAGGTTTACAATATTTTTGCATGCTTTTTACAAATGTCTTCTAAATTGTGCTTGCAGTCTTAAAACTAGTGTTTGATATACGGGCATATGTAATACACCAAAAAAGGGATAGGACAGCTTACATTTATGACATGAGTTTTTAAAAATTTTGGTGTGCTATTGTCATATTACTCAAAGAAATCTTGTATATACTCAAATAGCTTTATGTAACTGGACCACATGAACAGAGGAAGGTCCATCATAATGGTTGGAGTTGGTCCATATTCAGAGCTGGCCTCACAGTGAAATCCAAAATCAGAACGATTTAGACAGCTTAGAACAGCCCTCATATAAATCCCACAAGCCTCTTAAACTCTGTAACAAGCATTGCTTGTTCAGGAAGCTAAAGTGTTTATTTAAAGCCACATGCACATACATGAAAAATTCAGACCATATTAAATACCCTATTTCATATCCTGCTTTGCTAATCAGTTATCTGTCTTGGATGAAAATAATTGTTGATTTACTTGTTGAACTTTGCTTAAGACATTCCAGACTGAAGCTAATATCACAAGTAATACAAAATATGAACGGCAAAGTAAGCAGACTTAAAAAAAAAGTGTTCAAGACTTTGCTTTGCTTCTCAAAATTAGTCACGCAAAAAGTGGTCTGATTCTCGAACCATGTTTTTCCTACTTCTAGCCAAATCAACAATTTGCATTATTCCTAGTGTTCAGCATGTGAAGCAGAGCACACAGAGCACAAAGCCTGTCAGCTTTTCCAGTGCAACACACAAATATTTTCCTTCCACACAACTAGGTCCTTGACTCAGTGTCTTAGCAAGCAGACGTTATTCATTATAACACAACACAGATGTAATTCAGTTTTCATTTACATTACTTTCATTCAATGAGTCAAGCTGCACATTTAGATGAACAGAATTCCATGTCCATAATACGTTTTATGGAAAAGAATGCAAAACTACTGAGGTTTTTTAACGGGTTAGAGAGATGGCTTTCTCAGCCTGCTGAACCTAACTGCACTTCATTTAGAGATCCTAATAATGCTGTTTATATCTATTTCTAATGGTACTATGACATATTGATTATAATCTTGGAGATATAGGCATGTTACCCCATGCAGCCTTTCTTATCATTGTGCAAACAACAAGGTTATTTCCTTTCCCTTAACTCAAGACCATGGAATAGTCTGGGTGGGAAACTATTTTGGTTTTGCTTCTTTTGCCAAAGACCTGTAATAATAATGGATAAAATAAAAACAAGAAGAGAATTAGTAGTGAAATAAGTATAAAAGCTAAATTAATCTGTCTTTATTAGGTAAAATTCCCTCTATCCAGTAGGAGACTAATGTTTGTATTACCTCTTGTTACTTCTACAGCATAACTATCATAGAGTGGGTTTAAGTAATTTTTAGCCATGGCTTTGAGTAAACCTGGGGCTTCAGCTCTGTTAAAGTCAAAGTAATAACACCCTTACCCTCTGCTATTATTTGGGTTCGACCCAATCTGAGTTTAATCAAAGTCTCCTTGAACTAAAAGACCTTAAGTCAAGTTGGAAAACCTGAATTAATTCATGAGGATTTGTGCCTAACACGACAAAAGTATGTAACATCAAATAATTCACTCTCAGTGATTTTTATAACATTTCTGTGATTCCACTTGCAAGTATGAAGATCAACATTCCTATAATGAAAGACATAAAAGGAATAGGGCTTGAATATGACAATGCAAAGCAGTTCTGGGAAGGTAGACTACAGAAACCAGCATCAACACTGCATGTGCACAACTGGCAGCAATGTGAGGCACAGCTGTTCCAAAAGGCACAGAAGGACTCATCACTTCTTTGGACATCAGCTGAAGCCCCTGAGCCTCGCGGCTCAATGTACTGCATACCATCTGTAAAACAGCAACCACCACAGATGGTTAAAGACTATCTGAAAGTCTTTGTGGTATGAAAGACTCTTACTACTTCCAGCACAGAATTTGGAGGTGAGCGCCAGACAGATTCAGTTTTGCTGCAGCTCCCAAAAGTAGTTTCTTGCTCTCCACGTACTTCCTCTACTGAATGTGACAGGTCTGACTCTAAACTGCCCCTGAAATATATTCCCACCCTCCAGCAGAGTCAGGGCCCCACAGTGCACAGAGCTCCCTGTGAGATAGGCTCAGCACCATGGGATACTTCCCTATGATTTAAGACAAACTGTAATTTTCATTCTATTTCATGCAATACAGGTTAACGGAATTTCAGAAGGAGATGAAAAACTGTTCTTTCAGAACAGTTCCATAAACAGCACAGCACTATATTTTACTGGTTTGAAGCAAAAAAAAAAAAAAAAAGAAAATAAAAGAAAAAGATATTTTTTCTGGATCAGGACCAGCCAGTGTCAAGTACTCTACAGTACATCAGGCACCTCTCAGACTCAGTAACTACTGTGTAGCTGCTATAATCAGGCTATAGTAAACGCAACCCTGAAGTCAAGTATTTCCACCTAAGTATCAAAGATGCTTCATTTAAACTGAGTGGAATTATTTTCAATCTCCTTATGCCAAGGACAATAGCTGCAAGCTAAAAAATTTGAGTGATTGCTCAAAACTGTTCTGCAGAGTGAAAACCTGCCACAGGTTATCAGCTTCAACCGTGTACAAATGTGAGCAATGTATAAAATGCACCAGATGTTCCTTCAGGTGTTCCAGGGGACGGAAAGAGAGGATTTAACCAAGTATTGTTTACACCTGGCAGCTGAAGATCCTGTGGTTCCTCACAAGCATAGCAAGTGCCACAATTGGGAAGGATCAGTATTATTCCCAGGAGGGACTTGGGTGGCTCATCCTAACGGTAAGGATGTGGAAAGTGTGTAAGAAGATGGTACTACCGCACTACTTAGGAGACATAGCAACCCAGACGTGCGGGAGCACAGGTGTTACAAATCCATATTGCATCATAACTATAGAGCAGTGAACAATATGCTGAGCTTCCAGCTGAAACCCAGTTCATAGAAGTAAGTGAACGGATAAAATAACGAAATCCACAACTAAAATTCCCCAAGGCTCATGATAAAATAGGCCTATTAGTGAATTTATTACTACTATTAAAAAAAAATAAAGAGGTCATATATCACCTTTCACTTATAGGCACTCTATCTTACCTTCTTTGCCTATTTTAAAGGTGTTAATATTAAAAGTTCTGGTTATCTAGACAGCGATAGTCATCCATAAGCTGCTAAAACTGACTGCATAGAGTCCTTACATTTTGTCTTAAGTAAGCAAAAGAAAATTAGTTTTTAAAGACAAAGGCTTTTTGCATTAAATTTCCGTATTTGAATAATGTTCAACACCAAGGCTATCACATATATCTAGCTTAAGGTGTGAAAAACAAATCCTGCACAGCAAAATCCTGTGCTAATGCCCCTCAGGAGCTCAAACAGACTATCAATCCCATGTTCACTTGTATCTTAATATTCATTATATCCACTCAAAAATTGAGAAGTTAACAAAGAAGGTCCACTGGTAAGACCAACCTAAATCACCCCTCAGTCTTTGCATAAAATGTTTTATCTTTGAAATCATATAAAAAGAATACTAAAGAGTTCCATTTTCACAGATTAAGGGGTAACCTCTGTACACTCAAGGTTATTTTCAGAGGAATGATTTGGTGTAACATTACCCTTCAGTCTTCCCTGGCAGCTATTTCATAATGTAAGCCTATAATCCAGCCTTATGGATTGGCAAGCAAATGTTAAGCATGCTGTTACCTTTAGGGATTTATCTTATAAGGCCTAGTAGAAAGAAGTTTTTCTTTCTTCAGAACTGTTTATCTTTCCTCAGACAGCTTCTTCAAACATGGAAACGTGATGGCAGAAGTTCCAAACCGAGATTGTGTTTACTTCTCATTTTGCAACTAATCAGTTTATGGATTAGTCATAAACTGTAGGGGCTCCTCTGTCACTCCAGAAATCTGCGTGATGGTAATGTCTTCAGAATTTTTCAATTGTAAAAATTAAACAAGCTTAAGATTTCTCAATTTTCACTCACTGGACTAATGTGGGTTAAGTGGTGGCTATCTGTCTTTTGAGTAAGGGAGCTTTACATTTCAATCATGAAAATGTATCTGGTCACACTCTTGCAGAAACCATACATTTGGCCAGTGGGTCACAGCTAAACACTATACCCAAGATACGAAAAGAACAGGGAAGAATAGATTTCCACCATACAGTAAAATTGCTGTATCAGATCAGAACTCCAACTATTCTGACTTCCATCTCCCATACTAGCTGGTGTCACTTGCTTCCAAGAAAAGCATAAAGTATTCTTGCAGAGCCGCTACAGAATAACAAACCATCACATTAATCTCTCCTCTTGATTTGACATTGCCAAAGATTTGTTTATATACAACTGTATATAATTCCTTCCAAACCTTGTTTCTTGTTGTTCTGTATTGTAAATGTTTTGATAGCTGCAATTTACTTCCAAGATTATCAATTAAAGTCTGAAAAATTTATCATCCTTCAGTAAGTTTTTTACTGAAATTTTAAGCAGAATATTTTGGGAAGCAAATAAAAAAATAAATTCAGCACATTGAAAACTGTCTATAGTAAAATGTTGTTAGTAGCTCTTCCTGCATGCCATGCATATGTAGCTGAACAGAATGGAAGTGGGTATTCAATTTCCATTTTAAACACTCCCTGTTACAACATTCAGCAGAGTAATTAATTCACTAAGAGCCTATTTTAGTACTTTATATGTAATCATCATTTACATGAGTTTCTAGAATATTTAGAGCATTAACAGTTAAACAGCAGAAAGGGGAAAAACATGGATATTTTTATTTTTGTAAATATATCAGATGATTCTCTGCAATAACATAACACTAACCCACTAAAACCCCAGGTATACTCCTTTCAACTGCTTCTCTTCAATAGTAACACTCAGAGTAATTATGTTTGCTCTAACTCCTCTTTAGCTATCCACCCCAGTTATAATTCCACTGCCCTCAGTGGGCATTCTAAAGGGGGTCTATCCTGTCACTTGCACTAGAGAGATTAGGCTCCGTGATATAATTTTTCAACTCAGTTATATATAAAAAGTATCATTTTCTCAGTTGCAATACTCTTTGACTGTGGTGAGAAGAGAGAGTAAATTTGGTATACAGGCATGCCAAACACCATGAAATTTGATGAAAGAAAATTCAATTCTTTCAAATTCCCCTGCATTAAATACAGAATGAAATTTACCTACCAAATGAAGGGATGATAAAGAAACAAAAATTAATTAGTTGCAGAGTACAATAGTGTGTATCTACAATTGTATGTAAAAGTGCAGCACACGCTGACTGAGCTAATGTGTTTTTTGAAGTATCATCCAAAGGAATCTATAAAAACTATCAGAATTACGTACTTGCATCTTTCAAGCAGACTCCTCACCTAAAAGTTATACTGTTAATTTTGTCAGATAAACATTTGGGCTAAGGACTCACACAGCACGTAGATATTTGATATCTGAAAGAAGGGAAACAGTGTCATATTCACAGCAGAATATCCTCTCCCAGAACTGCATACCTCAAAGGAAAACCACCTTAAGCACCAGAAAATCATCTTGGGTCTGATCTGAATCAGCCTCACCACTTTAAATTGTTATAAACTGCAAAAACACATGGAAAGACATATTAAAGAGATACTGTACACTGAGAACTGGACATTTTTGCAGACTGTATTAAAAAAAATTAGTATTTTAAGGAAAAAACTATTTAACTGTCTGTTGGGTTTTCCTTCATTCAGAAAGGATAATCTGAACCAGTTAGAGATATGTATGAAGTGAAGAGGGTGACTCACAACCATGGCATAAATGGTTAGCAACTGTCATTTTGAGCCCAGAAGCTCTTGGTGATAGGAATCTGAGTGCTACTTAGTTTTGCTTTCAACATAAACAGATGGGATAAAATATAATGTGTTTGGATTTACTGTTGTGAAATTACAGTTTCTCTATTTAGAAACCTTTTTCTACTGGATGACATTCTTCTTTCTGTTAGCATGTTGTGGCCTTTCTTAGGTTGGTTCATTTAATTTCTTTTTTCTTCTGCTAATTTCTTTTCCATCAAATTCCAGGGGTTTTTTTCTGATTAATACTAAAATGCATTAAACATCATCTCCTGATATTCTAACCTGGGATACTACATCCAACATGTCTGTTCCCTTATTTCCTAAGGTTTAACATTCATACTCTCTTCTCAATCTCTCAAAACACTCTTATTTCATAGAAAACTCTTGTGCACTCCTAATTTAAAATTTATGCCGAAGTTTTCATCTGCATGTTGTGCTTTTGCTCGTTTGCCTGTACTTCAGAGTAAAACATCTCCTCTCCCCAAGTGTGAACAGAACTTAGGTGGCCTGCCAGAAAAGTTCTAAGTGAAGTCGGTTTGGATCCATTGATAAAAACGAAAAAGCACTCATAATAGTTTCATGATCGCTTCCCTTTTTCTTTAGTGAAATAGTTCTCAGAATCTAAATACCTATTTTTCTACATAATTTTCTGTAAGCTATGATTGCTACCACAGTAGAGCATGGGAATTTTCATCTGTAAAAAGAAACCAGATGAGCTCTGAGCAGTGTTTCTGCTTTTCCATGTGACACAGAAGTTGTTTTTCACAATAATTCTAAGATATTATCTTTATGATTAAACAAAAAATTCTGAGGTTTTTTTTTTAATTTTACTAAGCATTCTTGATAGTCTCCAAATTTATCTTACAAAAACTGAGACCCTGATAGAATTTTTGAAACAAATGTTATCCAATGGTCACATAAAATGACTGAACGTTAAACTGAAATATGTAAGTGGAATCAATCACCCTCACAGGCCAATGGGTTAATGCCATTTACCTCAATGGAGTACGATATGCTCTAAAAACTAGCTTTTTAGTAAAAAAATAATTTAGCCTATGAGAAGACTCATTAGATTTCAGAATAAAACAAATGGATAGAAGTGGTAATTTCCTCTTCTATAAAGTCAGATATTCTCCTTTACACATGACTGCTTCTTCATGAGAAAGTTCAAATACATTTCTTTTAATAAATTATAGCCCCACTGAAGCAGTAGACTAGACGTAAAAAAAAGAAAAACTGAATCCCTAGGGATAGATAAATATTTATATTGTAAAATAGTTGCATGTCTGGTAGTAGTATTATGTCCTTAGCAGGTTCAGATATTGCTAAATTGATGCTTCATTTTGTGATCTTTTATCCCTTCCCACATCCCCTCCTGCTTGGCTTTGTCTTTTAGAAACTGTAGGTCCATTACTCATTTTAAGATCATGTTATGTCATCCAAAACCAGCAGGATTTAAGCATAGTTATTCTATATAACTCAAACCTCAAAATAATTCCAAATATTTCTAATTTTACATTTGTAAAATAGTGCTATTCCGCACAGCATTAATGTTTTACAGAAGAGCAAGTGAAGTAGATTTTTATGATTAACATGGATTAATAGGAACAATTATGCTCCCTAAACTAAATTATGGAACAGCCCCTAGCGCAAAATAAGTAGAATGCATGACTGTATTAAACAAGAATTCCCATTTAGCCTTGTTTTGCTCCACCTATTTTAGGACTTCTCTATTTTTATAGCTGTTTAAAAATAAATACCTCTTGTTTACTATAATAGCAAGAAATAGAGCAACCCAGAATAAAACAATAATAATAATAATAATAAAGGCTGGATAATTTGTCTTTAAAATGTAACTCTGGCATGCCAACATCTGTACAGTTGGTTTTTCTTTTCCAAATTCCAACTGGCTGTGCTGGAGAAGCCTATCAATGTACCATCTCACAGAGGATTACTCAGAGCCATGAAAAACACACCAGGTGGGACAAAACCAAACAAACATCCATTAGATCTTTTCACTCTGGATATCTACTTATGTATATCATATTATCTACTTCTATATCAACTTATGTCTGCTTCTTGTACGTGTAGATATTTATGTGATTCATGCTGCCCAGTAGACAGCTGGGATTTAATTTTTCTTTTCCCTTAATTTCTAAGCAGCACTGGCTGCGTTATCATAAACGTTTGTTGTTAGAGAGACCAGGACTGGTCTCCAGTTTTGTTCAAGTGCTTGGATTTTCTTTGTGTACATACAGCTTTTTTAGCCCCCTCTTTCCATTCAAGGCTGTTATAGACCACTTGGACTCTACACCGTTATACTGTAGTTTCCTGAGGAAAATTTAATGCTCTGTGATTAGTACCATGATTTTATTTTACTAGTTTTTTTTTTTTTTTTTTGGTCACAATTTGCAACTGTGAGTTATGAGAAAATCTCTGCATATCTGAATGTTTGCAGGGAGAAAGACAAGGGGGAGGAAGGGGAGGAAGCCCTGAATTCCAAAGGCAAGTACCACAATAAATAAAATGGAAGCAGAAGTTTTAAACTTCTCATTTTCCCTTGGTTCATGCCTGCCCAGAAATTATGTATAATGCTAATATGAACCATGCTAATGCATATGTGTTTGTAAGCCCAGCCCTTTGGGAAAATGCAATATTCCTCATGGTCCATTATCTGAAATGAGCTCACCACAAAACTATTTTGGCTACTTTTAGCTTAGGGAGAAATGACCAGAGCATGGCTTAGTTCAGACAGTTCTGAAAGGTGATTAATCCTCACCAGCACCAATCTTTATTCGTAGTTGGATTAAATGAGTTGCTACCTGCTTCCAGCCCCTCCTAGGTTCAAGAAGAACTCTTTTAAGATGTTTTCACTTAAGGTCTGGGAATTTCTACAGATTTTACAGACCCATCACATTTGCATTATTTTTCCTTTCTTGCATGCCAAATAAATGGAAATTTGGACCCATTTTTGTACAATGCCTTCCCCAGCTGTAATTTATAAATCTTTTTCAGAAGACCTGTGTATGTTTGTTTTGAAATCATTGTTTTCTCCCAAACTCCCAGTAGACTTTCCCTCAGGTCAACGTATCATAATTTAGTTTTTGTCAAAGTTATGCCAGTTTGAACATTTCTTAGAAAATTCATGTTGCTGTAACTTCTTTGACCGTTTTTACAAACTTAAACAGTAGTAAATTTTAAATACCTGACCCATTCCTCCACTTTTGCATCCTATCATTTGATTAACTTGCATAAGACATTTCTACAGATTGTAATTACCAATGTTCACATTTACTCTACAGATTGATTTTCTAGAATTACTTACTTATTTTTCCATATATATTTTTCCTTCACTCTGTCTCCCCTCATCACTGTCTGTATTCTACACTTGCAGAAAAGTTGTGAGGTTTGCCAAAGTCTAAAAGAGGAGGCAATGACATTAGCTCATTTTAAGGTTCTTTGGGAAAGTTAAAAAATTCTGTTTATTTTAATCCCAACTGATGAATTCTGATATAGGATCAAAGAGCTACAGTGAGTGACACAGACACATAGAGAAGACATCAATCTGCAGGCACCTGCATCCATCTGACTTGCTGTCCTGATCATGGTTGAATGGTCTTGCTGCCTCCCAGCTCTCCAGATCTTTGCTGACAAGGTGTGAGTCTTTCTTGACTCAGTTCAACATGCAACTAGCTTGTGAGAAATCTCAGAGGAGGGATTTCTTGGAAATAGGGATGAGAGTAGAAGCACAGCAGCCAAGAGTCAGACTGACCTAGCTTTAAAAAACTTGCATTTTACTTGTGAAGAGGCTGTGTGAGGTCAGCTCTGTGCAGACTGTCAGCTGGAAGTAAAGAACTATTGATCCACAATGTGAACAGATCTCGTGGTGCTCCATGTCTAGCTCTGTATGGAACCAAAATGACTCTGTTTAAGTTGCTCATGGTTTTTAATTTTTATTTCGTAACCTAATATGGTCTGCATCCCATAAATAGTGCTCCTACAATTTATAATGTGTTGTAACAGAACTCTGCAGAAAATATTTCAAGCAAGAGATTTTGCTGCTTGTGGTATTTTGCAATCTCCATTAACTTTAATGACATTTTGTTGTTTCTTAGCAGCATTTGAGTTATGTAAAGAATGCATTTCTGCATCTTATGCTTCCTTGTTGGAAGCTATTACAAATAATGAGTGGATGCAAAAGACACTCTCTTTTGACCAGGGGACTAATTGTTATTGATGGACTACTGTAGGAAGCCAAATTCAGGGCTGGATTATTCTCAGCAGCACTTGAACCAGCTTTTTCCTTTTCTTTCATTCTTTAAATATCTCAAATGACAGTCCTTCCATCACTTTCTGGTGATTATTTCACCATCACTAAAAGAACCCAAACCAGTACTTCGAAAAAAGGCTACAAAAATCAGAAGTTTTTTATTCAGTCCTGAGGTAATAACATTGATTATGGAAATTCACAAAAATTCCATGGTACTCATTTTAGCTTTTGAGCCACCAGGAAAGAACTTAGAAATTTTGGGGTTTGGCTGACCTTGGGAAATTTAAAAGTTGACACCATTTCTCCCCTTCCTTTTGACAAACTGCACTCCAAGAAGCATAGTAATGCTGTGATAACTCAAAGGAAGCAATCAAGAAAGCATAGTAGAAATTTCCAAACAAGCATAAATCAAACTAATCTGGAAATGAAACTAATTTAAACTAAAGAAATTTTTCTTCCTTGTAACCAAGTTAAAGTAGAGGGTAACTTTTCTTGTAAAAAGCCTTTTAAGCATAAATACCAGCTTTGTCAAGCATCTCCAATCTGCAAACATCAACACCATAAACTTGCAAAATGAACTCCAGGAACATCAGACATGTATATTTCATTTTCTTGACAGTCTTTCAAATTCTTTTTCCCTCCAGATCTTCTCCCAGAACAAACAAGCTTTTTAAAACAAAAGCCTCTTTTGAATCTAAGATTTTCTCCTTTATCAAAAAACTCCCTAAGTCCTCAGCTAAAGTCTCATGAGCTATAAGAGGGACTTAAGATACCAGTTTTCAGCTTGCTGTCAAAATAGGAGAATTCAAAGAGCAACTGCCAGCAGTTTTACTTCATACTAGCCTACACCTAATCACTTTTTCACAGCAATCTTCACGAAATATTCCAGCCAAGAACTTCAGGCCCAAACCTGTTGGCTTAAGCTACTTCAAAGGTGATTTACACTTGTTTTTTACACAATGGCTTCTGCAAGAAAGTTGTGCTTCCTGATATGATTGTTCTTTTCAAATGTATCCCAGCCTGCATTGCCTTTGCACTGAATTTCAATGGATTGATTAATAGGTGGTGAGTGATGCCTGGCCACAGCAGCAGCCAATGGCTGTGCAGAGCTGCAAGTTAAACTTGAAGGGTCTTGTTTGACAGAGTTGTAACCATTAGCCAATACTCTCGGCAGCTTTAATCTACATAAAGTAGAATTATACATAAAGCACTGTGCAATCTCTTGAACACTCTTAACTCCTTACTTCAAGGCTATTTTCCCCACCACGTAGCAGTGGAAAGCATAATATATTTATAATGCTGATGCAGAAGCACAGGTACTGCCCTTAGCACAGGCTCACACACATGTACACACCTCAGACTATACTGGTAACATCATCTTTATCACATTTGCACCAAGTGTGTCACCACACAGTTCCAGTTTTGGAAATTTGTACGGTTCTAGCTCCTTAAGTTGAAATCATTCAAGACCAAACTCTCACACTCATATGGAAGCATGATGAAGAACAATCATGGACAAAACACTTCAGTCACTTCTGAGAACAAAGCAAAGGAGAAGTTTAATAATTACTCTTTGAAAACCTTTCACATCTCCAAACTAAGGAACAAAGCATAGAAATTTGACAGGACATGGCCTAACATATTTCATTTTTCTTTTGAAAGGCCACCAAAGCTGGCTGAACACAGAAATATTTCAAGCACTAAGCTTGCACATGCTTATTAGAATTTGCCTCATTGTCATTACTCCAGAGACTCCATCTGTCCTGGAACCCAGCCGGGGATTCCATAGGGATCCTCTGCAACTGGAGCTGTGGGTTGCACTGGTCACTGCAAAGTCATGGCATTGAAATAGAGTTCTGTCACTCCCATATTTTCAGTTATTCATGTTAGTCATTGGACTGCCATTCCAATAGTTTTTATTATAATCCTTATTAAGCTGTTATCAACACCTCTGCAAGAGACTTGATGCTCAGCATGGCCTGATTGATTTTAATCTGTGCAGAAGCCTGATGCAGAGGGTTCCCTTGTATTTGAAGGTCCCCTGTTGCACCAAGAAAACATGAACTACTGAAAACATAAGCAGGCCCTTGATGTTTCTGCGCTCTCTTCTTCAGGAAAGTATGGGAAGATTTGCAGAGACCATCTGGACGTAGTTTTGTTCTTATCAAGCAGCAGTGCTTTGCGGTTTTTTTTTTTCTTTTTTTCTTTCCAGTTCTCTCTAAGTGACTCACCCAGTAATGTTGTTTAGCCACAGCTTTTTGTCTTTGCCAGAATTTGTTTCCATTGAGCAGTACATGAATGGGGGAGGCAGGGGGGAGCAGGAGGGAAGAAGAGCTTAATTGCGTCTCCAGCTTTGTATGATTTTTGCAACAAACCTCACTGTTTTAATGATAGTTATTTCAAAATACCTTCATTTAACTCTTCTAAATAATATTTGCCCAGGTTTCAAAAGACATGCAGGTCACTGTCAAGACAGAATTGGGTCAAGCAAAGTACTTTTACTTAAATAAAAGGGACTCCAGAAAGTACTAAACGCTGTATTAATGGAAAAAGTCTCCTCTCATCGCACATAGGAAGTCAAAATTGCTCGTCATCTGCTGATCATCAGAGTTGAGTCACTTCTAAAAGCTGAAACATCTCCCTAGTTAATAAAATATCTTTTGCAACAATCACAGTAAACAGGTAGAAGATGGAAAAAAATATTATGGCAATTTATACGATATCACATGCATCATCTACATAAAAGGCTAGAAACATACTCTAAACATGCTAGGTTTTCATAAGAAATGTTTACTAAAATTTTTGAGTAACAGCTATTGATGTCAACTACCACTACACAGAACACAGCAAAGGGAGGAAAGTTTGAAGCAGTTAAGGATTTGCTTAGTGAGAGATAAAGAAATCATTCATTCCTACAGCCTATCAGCATACAGCTACAGGCTTTGGTTTGGGGTCGTTCATGTGCAGAGACAGGATGTACCACCCTCAGCACAGGGGTATTCAAAGTACATCCCTACAGCGACCTTCCCTGTATACAGTGAAACCCACAGATGGGTACAGATGCAATGCTGGACTGTTTTGATAGAGCAGCAAACTAGTGAGAGAGCGCTGTGAGTAATTCCATACAGCTGAACAGTTCATTCAAAACATGTATTATTTGCATTTAAAAATAATTAATAAAAAGCCCATAGGATATTATGCAAGATTTTTCTTGTTAATCTTGACAGCAAACAAATAAGTCAATGCCACTTGCCAAGATATTCCGAACTACCTGATAATTTCATGCTGAAGCTGACATGACCTTATTTAGAGGAGCTACTGCTTACCAGCCTCCTGAAGATCAAATTGCTTAAGACATGAACTTAATTTTCCTTTTTTCCTGTATTTTCATACGCACGCACAACACACTTTAAAAAAACTAAACCAAACCAAATAATAAAACCAACAAAAAAAAAAAAGTCATGGAACTTTTTTGGAGAAAACTGGAATTAAGACAAGCCATTTGATTCAGAAGCTTGAAAATTAACCTCTTTCTGAATAATTCCCATTAGTATTACTGTACCACCATTTATGTTGTGATATGTTAACAGAGAAAAATCCCTGTGGAAAGTAAAGTAGAACTCTAAAGCCAGACATCCCTGTTGGCTCTTTTATGTTTCTAAAGGGAGTTTCTAACAAACAGATGACAATAATTTAATAACAGGCATGTGACTGGGCAGATAAAAGGAACTGGCTGTATCTGCAGTTGACAAAGGATCCTATGAAACTTCTGTGTCTGGGAAGAGCTCTGCCTCACACCAGCCATGCTTGCCTGGCTGTCCCTGCTGCCCACTACTTTGTGTCATTACCAGGACCTCATTTAGCTTGGCATGAACTGGAGACATGTATTGGAAACACCTGGAGAGCTGACTGTTCATCTTTGCAAACATTGTGCTACTACTACCGCAGAAATTTGAAACCCACTATTTAAATCTGCCATTTATACACACACACACAAAAATGGTGGGACTAAAGGGATGACCCTGCTGGGAGCAGGCCTCAGAGAAGTTTTGGAGACAAGAGCTTTATGGTGACCAAACCTCTGGGAACTGCAAAGCAGACATCACAGTAAGCTTCTATTCAGAAGAAGTGTTACATATTTTGAGATATTAAGGTCTCTTTAAATTAATGGGACCTAACAAGGCTTACTGACACTGGAAGGGTTTGAACCCTCCTCGGTGCAGCAGCTGTTGCTGGGAATGACTTGTTATTCTGTATCAGCTGCGCGATGAGTCTGCCCGGGTCACAGCACACATTTTTTTAATCCAAAAACTCTGGCCTAGTACAGAGCAGCTGGCTTGAGAACACTTCATCTTCTGCAATCGCAGAGAAGGAAAATTGTCCTCACTTTGGCTGATGCATGTAAAACCTTGGTTCCAGATATCTTCCCTTGCTTGGATGAAAATCGTGCTTCGCTTTTACAAAATTTGTTTAGAAATGTACAAAATTTGTCAGACAAATCCACGTCATGCAGCTCTATTTGTACACAGCATCAAATTGAGGACTCCCTCAATTTGGGACATGGATGTCATGCAGGCATGGACAGGCTGCATGAGTATCCATAGGTGCACAGAATTCACCTTAGGAATTACCATGAGATAAAACTTCAGGTCCCACTGTGGTGAAAAAGCACGAATAAATAGTATTGCTCAGCCACTGTGGTGGCCAAAGCCACAGAGATGGGTGAGTTGTTTTGGTTTCTCCCCATTTTCATAATTCATCATTTCTGCTTCTGACTGCTCCCTCCACATTTTTCTGGAGAGCTTTTCTATTTATTTACTTATTACATTTACTATTGTACCGTAAAAAGATTATGATTTGATCTGTCGTTATTACAAACTCCTATATTTAAATGTAATTTTAAATGACCAATGCTTACACAGTCGTTTCAAAATTGTACGAGTACTATGCAAACTTTTTTAAAAATGTTTTTCCCTGCCTTTGGCTGCTTTGTAAAGAATATTTGTCAGTATTTTTTGACATGAAATGTTACAGTTAGGCAACTTTTTCCTTTTAGAAAATGTTATTTTCAGACAGATTTTGAAAGTATTCTACAAATGAGGCTTATATAACTACACTATTCATTTTAAGGGTAGGTAAACAAGAAAGTTGAAGCTCAGTTTGTCTACCCGTTCCATATATAGTAGTAAAATATTTCATATGTACATACAAGAGACATGTTTTTGACACAGTGGTTCCACAAAGAAGGAGAATTTGCTTTGGCCTTTGAGCAAGAGCTACATTAAAGGGTTTCAGAGATTTTCTGTTCACTATTTGGCTCATTAGAAAACCTCCACTCCATCTGACTTTATACCAGGCCAGTACACAGGAAGGTGTAATTTTTTTTTAATCTAACATAACCTTTTCCATAAAACTGTACTGAATAATTTAAGTCCCAATAAATAAGGATACTTTAGGTGCCTCCCTCTATGTTCCTGATGAGAACCACCGCAAAGACTCTTGCATCTGAAACACAAAATACAGCTGCTTTCATTCCTGCTGATGACTCATTGAATGGGTCCCAAGGGGAACCATGATAATACAGGGAATCAGGAGTCAGCAGTGCAATCCTGAAACATCACTGTGGGGATGTGATTGCAGTACTCAGTGTACTCTCACATTAAAAGGAAGACAATATTTCACTGCCTGCAACCACCTTGCCAACAGATCCTTGTAACGTTTTGCGGCACTGTCTGAGGAGCTGCTTGACTACAAAGCCTGAGCTTAATCCCAGAGGCATAAATCCTAAGGCATCAGGCAATGCTGGTTTTGGCAAATTTGTGATGGTTTGAAACAAGAGGTTCACTAAACAGTCTTAGATTCAGAACATGTTTAAAAATGCAACCAGCTGATTAAATGGTGAGTGTCCTCTCTGCACAGGCTCTTCTTATGGATGAAAATCA
Source organism: Grantiella picta (assembly GCA_013397955.1). NCBI lineage: Eukaryota > Metazoa > Chordata > Aves > Passeriformes > Meliphagidae > Grantiella > Grantiella picta. The sequence continues at coordinate 143,193 of VZRM01001471.1, forward strand.
GCCACCGTGCCTAATCCCACCCAAGGCATGCCCTGCAAGATGTGTCTCGCCCTCCCATTGTGTTCTCAGGCAGCACTTGACCACCATCATTTACTGTCTGCACAAAACAGTCAGAAAGACTTCAATTGCATCAGTCTTCAATGATCTATTACACAAGAATAATGGAGAAAAAAAGCTAAATTCTCCTGCTTCTAAACATATTTGTAATGGTTATCAGCACATGCTTAAATCTGCTCATTGTAGTTGAACGTAAGAAATCCCACATAAATTTGTTAATCTCTGTTAATTATTTATGCTTATCATTCCCCAGTGATGAAATTCTGCAGACCTTCAATTATTGGGCTACATCCAATTTAGGAAACTCATAACCATCAGACTGTTATCGCCACAGATGGACACAATGACCCCTTCATGTTGTTACACCATGCAGGGGATGGAGCAGCAGGTTCATTCTGGTGGATATAAATAACCTCTCCTGTGGCCCAGGGAAGAAATAGACATAAAATCTCTTTGGGCATTTTATGTAGGGAGGCAGATTTTGTGGCTTAGGAGGAACAGAGATTTTTTTTGGGGTAGAGCAGCTTTATTTTTAAATTTATAATTAATGCCTTAAAATTTTCATAATTCAGAAAAGCCTACCACTTAGTTCCAAAATTGGATGTTCAAAAATGGGAATAAAAATTAATCACATGTTAATTTTAGAAACGAAGCTCACAAATGTACACATTTTCCTCTCTAATTTTGTCCATGTTTATCACCACAGGTCATTAGATTAGTTAGGACCACGTTACTGTGGCATGAAAATGTACAAGTACAGGTCTCAGAAGAGAAAGAGAGTGATGAGTAGGAGACTGCAAAATACTATACCATATTCTGAGACCTTTAAAAAAAAATGAATTGCAGTTCTTTACAAGAGTAGAAGTTGCTGCTTGCACAGACAGAACACAAGAGGTAAAACAACAATACCATCCTGAAGGACCCACAGCATGGATTCTTGTAACAGAGAATTCCAATGTGAGTGAACAATATCAGCTTTAGACAAAATACTATACTACAATGTCCATTCTGCACAAATCCACGCAAAAACAACTCAAATCTCCCCAAATAGTTAAATTACTTTCCTCTATGATCCTTCTGTTTTGTTTCTTGGAGAATGCATCCCCTATAGTAACTTCACAATTAGAAGGTGCATTCAAGACCTTTTGGAAAACTGTGTTCATTAAAAAAAAAATAAAAAAACACAATGCAGTTACCACATTGCAGACAACCCATTACATCAAATGGGAAAGTCTGAAGTAAGAAGCTGACTTCCCCAAAGAGTTACTGGAAAACACACAAGCCAGCCATATGCCCATTTGGGATGTGAAAGGGTTTGCAGTCCCTTTCCACTGCCAGAAAGGGACTATCTGACAGAATGAATGAGGTGTTCCCTACCAAAGACAACCACACTTAATCACTGAAATATTTTCCTGACTATGAAATTACAATGTGGTTTTAAAACATTCAACTGATAATAGTAATAACAGCTTTCTATTTGGAATATGCATGTCTTTCATTGGAACACACAGAATAATTCTGCTCAGATCTTTACTTTTATGGAGAATATATATATATATATATGTATATATATCAGATTCACAGAAAAACATCAACAGTATTTGAATACTTTTAGAAAAATGATCCATATTTAAGATCCTGAAAGCTTACAAGAGGATGTTGAAAGTCATCTAGACTGGACAAAACCTTTCCATAAGACAGTTTGAGCAAATAGGATGTGCTACCTTCAGACCCAGAAGGCACAAGCTGCTAATAGCAATTTAGCCTTTTACACAGTTGACACAATCCCAGCTCTGTCTTGGTATTCCTCTTAGTGGCATATCCTTGCCATTTGCCTGTCGTTCCACTCCTTTTCTGTCTCCAAAGTCTGACCTGGCCCTAATGGTTTTAGTGAGAGCTTTGCCACTGAGTTCAGTAACCACCTGCTTTTTCTCTTTACAGTCTTTAAGAATTTTAGCAACACCTTTTAGTACTTGTGTTTCTAATGACTTTTACTGCCCGTCTTACATTTCCCATTCCCAGGATCATAATTCTAGTGGAATCAGGGAATCTTCCCCCTTTCTCGTTCCCTGTATACTGTACACATTCTTCAATCTTAATGCATTTCTCACTGTCTTCAATCTGTGACTCTCAGACAGTTTGTAGTCACCTTTGTCTCTGATTATAGATAATTTCCCTCAGTCTCACTGCAACAAAGACTTTGCAGAATGTCCAAGATGCACCTATTTACTTGTTTTTCTGTCTCAACATTACTGTCACTTGTCTTCATCTAAATCCACCTACACAATGTGTTTCAGATTTAGTGTTAAGCTCCTTCTGCTTGTTTACAAAGCAGGTGGATTGACGGAGGACTCAAATGCTGATACACAAGGTAGTCTTGGGCATCAGCAATTTATGATCCCCAGGTACACCTTTTAATACTCTTTCTTCACCTACATAACAGGTGTTCCTTATTACATTACCGTTGGTCAGTAAACTATCCATAGGTGTCCTTTCTAATTAGTCCTACACGTCAGCATTCACTGCTTCATTCTCTAACAAAGGTGTTTATCTCTCTTGTTTAGGGACACAGCTGTAATTTACTTAGGTTTAAGCTGCCCACGGCCTTTTCCTATCTTACCACAATTCTCCCATTTTGCTTTTCAACCACAAATGCTGTGTTCACCATTTCTTGCAGGGCCCTTGCAGAAAAACAGTAAATATGGCACAAGCATTTTCTATGTCGTTTCCACCAATTTTTGAATGGAATCATGAACTAACAGGTTCAGGGCTTTGTCCCGGGGCAGCACTACCTGTGCCGCCTCTGGAGGCATTAGAGTGTCGCCATAGAAGTCCAGGGGATAGGGAAGCTCTCAGGCGAAACCGGTAAAACAGGTTTCTGCACTGAAGCATCCTCGGCGGGAGGCGAAGGAGGAGCAGGAGACGGAGGGGCAGCGGCTGCTGCCTCCCTATTAGCTTTTAATAGCAGCACCGAGTTAAAGATGTGGCATTCGGCTCGGGACGACTTTGTGGCTCTTTAATGCCCTTTTGTAGCTGCCTCCCATAAAACTTGTTCTATTTCCCTGCACCTTTCAACAAAAAAGGCAGTCTGTACATCCTCTCCCATTCCGTTTCCTTGACACCAATGAGCACGGTGTGTAACACCCGCTCTTGATATATAACACCTCTCTTGTGTAAAATACACAGCAGAATGTCCAAAGTAGAGTTTTCTTCTACTGACATTTGAACCCCTATTTCTGTGTTCCCAGCCACTCACCTGGGGTCAGGTGTCTCTTTTATTCCCCCTTTTTAAAGTCATCCGGATCTCTTCAGGCTCTCGGTCAGCCTGTTTGCTTGGCTGAGCTCCACTGCTGGCCACTCTCTGGTCCACAGTCTCGACCTTCCTCACACTGAGGCCGCTATGTGACAATAGACTCAAACGCTGACACACAAGGTAATCTTAGGCATCAGCAATCTATTATCCCCTAGTACCCCTTTTTATACTCTTCACTACATCACAGGTGTTCCTTATTACATGACCGTTGGGCAGTAAATTACCCACAGGTGCTTTTCTAATTAGTCCTACATGCCTGCATTCACTGCTCTATTATTTAACAAAGGTGTTTACCTCGCGTGTTTAGGGGCACAGCTGTAGCTTATTTAGGTTTAGGCTGCCCACACCCTGTTCCTATCTTACCACAGGTGGAACACGTTGCTTTCTCATCACAGCATTTATAAAATCCTTACATTAATCTAGCAGTTTACCGTTACAGGTTGTTTACATTTCACATTAACCATCTTATATTTGTTTCAGAAGCCTTTATTGTTTTGGTTAATCTGTTCTTTATTTTGGCAGCTCTTCTATGCAAGGTACTGTGAGATTTTGTTTGGTTTTAACAGTGTCTCTACAGTTCAGCGTCCCTTTGGATATTTAGGAACTATTACAGTATTGCTGACGAGCTCCATTACTCTTAAACATAACTCCCTCTATTGAACAACATTCCATTCTCTTACCAAGTCTTAATAATGCATCCCTTAGTCTTTATTTTTGACTGCTCAAGATGTTCTCTCTGGTAAATACTGAAAGTACACAAGAAAAAAGATAACATGCAAGTCTTCTTGTTTTGTTTCTTTCCCCCATGTTAATTCTCATGTTCAGTCCCATGTGGAAGACTGAGTTTTTCTTCTATTTATGTTGTCATCTGCTGGGAACAGGGGACAGTTGTATTTGCTATTTAGAAAAGTCAATTAAATTTATGGAACTACAGTATTAAATCTTATATGCATTTAGCTCATTATGATTTCAGCTCTGCAGGAAGCCCACAGGAAAAGCTGGCTTATTTTCCCAGCAAAATCCTGGGCTTTGAAGTCTTGAACTTGGCTTTTATTTTAGGGCTGTAGAACATAATTTCATATTTATATAAACAAATCCTAAAATGTTTACTGTCTTGGCAGCCTTTTCTTATGAATAGCTATTGCCAGAATGGGTGACCTAAATTTAGATGCACTGAAAAATAAAAAAACTGAAGGTAAGGTTGCCCTTTCTCCAATACTTGACTGATCTGTAGCTGCTTTATTTCTTGACCAAAGCCATAGTTTGCTTGATGTTAAAGACAACACTTCTACAGAAAACTGAGTATTTTCAGAAAAAACTTGAAGTTAGGCAGATGACCCTTGGCATTCCCAAGAAACACAGGAAGTGGAGGAACCACACACTCAGTACTTCCTGCATGGAGTTGACTAACAATCAAAATTACAATTTATTAAACCATTTCAAGCAAAAATTTGGTGTAAATAATCAGTGATGGAATTTATAAAAGCCCCTGTATCTTGCAGTACTAATGAAAAGACTGTGCCACTAAGTCATTGACAAAAGAGACACAGAGAACCTGTTCCCCCTTAAGTAACAAGTATTAGAAAATACATTCATTATTAGAAAAAGTTTTTCAGCAACTTGATTTACACAACAACTTTGATACTATCTTTATATAATCACAAGTCTGCCACATGCAGGAACAATTCCATACTGGAAACCTGTTTAACTGGTGATGTTGTTATCCCCATTTCCCAGCACTTTGGGGCTGTTTGCATAGCCAGTATGGTAAGGTATTGTCACACAACAATTATATTAACTTCAGCAAGCACTGTCAGCAAAAAGCTCCAATACAAAAACCCTGTAATTGCATCAACAGAATGCTGTACCTGACTGAAGACCATCTGACAGCAGCCTCACTTGGCAGCAGAGAGCTTCTGGCCAAAGCCAAGCTCTGACAGCACTTCAGGTAAGGGCAAAGGAGTTCATGTCTGTATTTGCTTGTGTTGCCATTCCAGTTCCTGGCACAAGAAGCCTTATAAATGCTGTTTAATCTGTGAACTACTCCAGCCTCATTTCTCTGTGCAGAGTTCTCAAAAACAGCTCAGAACATGCAAAATGCTATTTGAGTGGGTACCTAAACCCATGCTGGGTTGGTTCTCAGTAAGGAGACCTGAAGTATCCTGGAAATAACAACATCAATATTGATTTCAAGGTATGTCCCAAATGAATGTCCTTTCTTCTACTTGATTCATTTTGTCTCTACTTTTGTCTGACCTCTGATGTATGACACCTGTCTTGAATCAGTGGGCAGCAAGTTTGGGACCTATTGTCCTTTCAATGATACTACCAAAATCACCTTTTCTCCCACAAAAAACATATGCCAAAACTTATATACAATTCATGATGCTCGATGACACATCTACTTGATTAGCACTGCAGAGCAACAGGGAAAATCAGATAAAATGAAATATTAAAAACAAAGGCTTTTACAAATGTATAGAGTGTCACAAGCCGTTTGTTATTGACAGAGTTGTTATTTAAAATAGCCTCATTTTGCTTTGGTCATTAAAACTGGTTAACACAGGCATTGGATTACCGCTGCATAATAGTGTCAGACACGTCAAGGACTAGAAAGAATTTCACTGGGTCTTTTAAAAGAAATTTTCTCATGATGTTTTGAAAGAACATCTGGACTTGCTTATGCAGAGATGTGCAGGAAGGACTCAATTAGCTGTGTGAAACTAATGAGCATAAATTAAAGCATATTCAAAATCCAAATAAGATCATCTGCAAGGGGATTTAAGATACTACACCTCATGACCACTAATCCTCCACCAATCACTGAGTCATCCATAGCTGTCCTAAATATTTCCACAAAAAGCTAGCTACACTAAGAACAACTCTGTATTCGTCCCCTGGATTCTACTGATTTCCATACAATAAGAGATAAATTCTGATGGATTGCACTATTCAAACCACAGAATTTCACTTTTTAGACTGGAAAGACTTACTCTTCCCTCCAGTGCACATGAAACATGACTCACCAAAAGTCTGCATAACACTATCCGAAAGTAACAAGACAATATTTATTGTTGCACTAATATAGCTGGTCCTGACCCACATCAGAACCATTTCACATATTCTCCAACAAAGCTAAACTTCCAAAACAGGGGATGGAACAGTATTTACTTACATGAAACAACTATTTAACAAAAGAAAAATACGCATCCAAACCCACTCAAACACCAGCTTTTTGGCCTGCATTTTATGGCTGAAAGAACATTCCTTTTTTCATGTGTTTCTGAGCACAACAATCCCAACAAGCAGGGTCCAACAGGCTCCACTGAAATATAATATAATATTAGATTATTTATTTCTGAAACAAATTCTTTTGTGATACAAGCACGTTCCACAAAATGTAGAATAAATGGCAGTCCTAATAAATAAAATGCCTCTTACAGGTGATAGATTTTTGTGTTCAGAAAAAAAAAAAACAAAAATAAAAAAGGAGAAGAAGCAGGGTGGCTTCACGAACTCACTGTCCTCAAATGTAGATAAACAGAACTTTGACTGAGTTGTCAGTTTGCTTACACACTTTTCTATTGTATTCTCACTTGGTCAATGTAACTTTCATTCCTGCATTTAATACATCTCTTGCTCGTACTATTTTCATCAAAACTTGTGCTAAAGTCAATGCTTTATATAACAATGATAAAGTTTGAGAAAAGGACAGATAAGCCTCTGAGGTTTACCTTTCTAAGTTGCATGAGATCTTGGAAATGGCTGCTTATGCCGCCTTGAAGAGTAATGCACATTCTGTGAGCAAATAGTTTGACTAACCAGATGTAGAAAAATTAAAGCATCAACTGGCACCACTGTGTCTCCATATACGATGATATGGGGAGAATCAACAGACTGAATAGAGAATAAGTTATTTGACATGAAAAATGACAAAGGTGATAAAACCCAGCACATTTTTTTCCAGAGCTGTGGAATGGTTTTTCCCGGCATGGTAGCAATGCCACAAAAGGTGGCTCTTTTTTTTTTTTAAACAGCATGACTAAGCGTTTCAGAGTTTTGTACCAGACATAAATCAAAAATGAATTTCTAAACCTAGACTATTACGCTTGCATATTGAAATGGAAAAGCAATTGCTCCAACAGACACCTAAAATCTTTCTAGACTGACCTCAGCAGTATGTGAGATTCAGGACTGGTTTGAGACAATATTTTAAAACACTTACTGGAAAATGTGGTAGAATGAAACAAAGACCTCACAAAGACCTATTGCACCAGATTAAATAGGAAACTTTTGTAAGACAGATGGTATTCAAAATCAAAGGAAATTAGATAGATCTACTCTTTCTAGATTCTATTTAAGTATTCAATATTGTGTTGCACAGCATACTTCCGGTTTGCTGGATTTCAGATATAAAGGAGCTATGAGAAGGGAAGCTTGGCTAAATGCGAGGTAACTGCTGCTACTGTTGAAGGAAAACACAGGACTCTCTAGCTGGTTAGTTATGAGGCACAGTTTTATAATGTTTACACCAAACAAACTGTGGAGCTCAATGAGTTAAAGCGGGGAGTATTGTCAGCAAACATGCAGGAAAGTGACCTGTCATATTTGATATCTCAACAACAGGTACAACAGAAATGGGACCAAGCTAATTATACGAAAATGTAGACCCACACACCTCAAAGAGCAAATAGGTGCACATTACCATGAGAAACCTAAGAGTATGAATTCATAGAGATTTATAATCATTGATGGGGTAGGGTGGTGGGGGTTTGATCCATTTAGGAACCATTTTTTCCACATTATTCATTAGTAGTTGAATGAAAACATCAAGATGCAATCACTGACTCTGAGACCTTCTCCAGTCCTGTTCTACATGTAAACAGCTACATGTAGGAGTGCACCATTTGAAAACTAAAACATGAATTTTCAAACTGGGAAGAGGTCCTGTGTATAGGAAAAAGGAAGATATAAACCGGAAAACTCATCTGCATGATCAGGAAAATCCTTCCATTCTTATTCCAGTGTTGGCAGATGCTTCAGACTTGTGACTCTCATGTTCCAGATTACTTTGCTAAGAAATTTTGGCTGGCTCTACCAGCTAAATTTCCTAATAAAAAAGCTAAACACATATCAGAGCTCATGATGATGGCCAGGATCATGCCCTGAAAAACATTTCACTGTTTACAAGTGTTCACACAATGAACGTCTCCTACATTTGGATTGGCAAAATGCCAAAATTGCATTGGGTTTTGGTTGAAGTTACAAGAAGGTAAGCTTGTTAATATATATATATACCTTGATTTTTACTGCTTTCAGCTGAAAATTTTTGCACTTATATGTCTAATTAAATAATAAAAATATGTTATGTCTGGTTCATAAAGTGACAAAAAATTAACTTAGGGCAAGGCACATTGAAAAACAAACGTTTGATTTTATCTTAGGGAGTTGGAAGATATTTTGGGTCATTATTCCGAATATTGTTTGCCAGATTCTGGTTATTATATATTACTCTTGTTATGATGAAGTCAGTAAACTATTCTTAGCTTTCACTAACTAAAGAGCAAGTCATCATATTATAATAAAAGAAAGATTAATAAATATAATTATAGAACATCAAGATTTTTTTCAGAGTAAAAAATTCACATTTACTCTCTCTGTTCCTGACTCAAAAATCTCTTCCCTCTTTCTCTCTCATGGTCTTGATTGCCTATCCTCTTTATTTTTAGCCTTTTATTATTTTCATCTATGTTTACATGGAAAATCTGAATATTTTGTGTCTTGGATGATGGGTGAAAACCAAACACAAATTTCATTATGAGGCAGAATCGCACAGTGCCATAAATGGAAATCAAAATGGTTAAACATATTCATTAACAAAACAGCAATTCTCCAAGCTCTTAATGTTGTCTTAATCCTTCTCCCATCTGAAATCACTGGAGGACAATGACTTCCCCAAAACCAAAACAAGCCCACAGGAAGTTGGAAGCTTCTATTATAAAACTTCGCACTGAAAGATAACACATAGGTTAAGGTTATGTTTCTGTGTTTATCCTGTGGCACTGGCACATTGTTTTCTGTCTGTTTACCTGTTCTTTTACCCTATAAGGCTAAGTTTTTTAACAGCATCTATAATGCTAAACTTCAAAATGCATTTTTATTACTTAGAAGTCAATGGTTGACATTATATTAGCCCTGTTACTGTTTCTTAAATATCTCAGAGAAACTCAAATTCTGTCCTAAGAAAAAAAACAAAAGCCAGTTGCTGTTCTGGTTCCACAACTCTGAGGTTTTTCCAATAATCTTGGCTGCAGCTGCAATTATTAGGCCAGCTTTTAGTTGGAATTGCAGGTATCTCTCTTCACTATCTGTCCTACAAACATGCTTAGTCCATTTCTAACAAATACTGTAATGTTATAAATTTACATTAATAATCAGTCACAGTCTAAGAAAAGGGTAACAATGAGCTAGACATCTCCCGGGGCAGTATGTGCTCTGTGGCACTGCCCAGTCACAGTAATGACTCATTTTATGGATTCTTCCAGTCACAAGAGGCGTGAAATCTATGATCACATTCATTTAATTTGAAAATACTCCCTCTTCACAGACTGATTCTTCGACAATCCTAAAAAAAAAAAAATTGACTACCCTAACCAAGACAAACCTGATAAGGGACAGTACTGACAGAAAGTGAAATTCCTGAAGCAATTAAAGAGGCATACTAACATTTAGTACTCATGGAAGTGGTGCCTCTGCCTTGTTTGAGCTAAACCCGAGGACATTACAGCCAGAGGACTTTTGTGTAACGATTAAAGAGGTCACAGCCAAGAAGTGACAGTGCTAGCCCAACATAACAAAGATTTCCAGCATACTTTTCTTCAGGTTAATTCACTTGGTTCGCACTGTACAAACTCTCCTGATTTGGGAACCTCATGTAAATTTTGTGCAAGAGTTTCAAAACTGCATTGGTGAGTGAAAACACTAGGAACGGAAAAGGAGCATTTGCCATGACTGTCAATTTAACAGGCAAAATTGAAAGCTATAAATTGATGCCTTGATTTATGCTAGTCGTGGTGACAGCCTTGCAGAGAATAAAAGAAGGAATTTTAAATAGAAGAGCCTTCACGCTTTGCTTCGGTCATCACCAACACTGTTGGTTCCTTGGAACCATGGAACCCCAGAGTTAAAGTTTTGATGCACACAAGATAACTCTACTAAACTGTAAAACATACCAGAGGAAGTGACTATAGAATTTTTATGACAGCTGCAGTCTAGACTATGGTTTGTTCCAAAATTAGGGTTACATGACTTGAAACAAACCAAATGTTTAATGTGGTGGAATGCAGTAAAGTCAAAATGATTACACCATTCCTTATTTATTGGCTCTCTCTAAACTAATAATATGCAGTTACTTAATTGTATAAACAGTCATTAAGACAGTACTTCATGTGAGGACAGCATTCATATGTAATTTATGTATGATTAAGCCATTAATGGAAAAGAGCATTACTACTCTCGTGCAGCTGTTGGTAGATGCCACATCAACAAAAACACAACTGAAGATTCAGAGCATTAGAATATATGTTTGCCTCAGAACAGCGAGAGGAGTGAGGCTGGAGAACTCATCACTGCTAGGTTAAAAGACAGCTGTACTCTGCTGGCTTGCTGGAGCAGCTATCTGTGAGGTCAAGCATCATTTGCTAAGGAAGAAAACACTTGGGCTACTGATCCAAAACCTCAATTTCATATAACACCTTAACTACAAGAGCAAGTCCCTTTATTATTTAGGCTATTGTCAATATTCCACAATCTTCTGTGGCTTCCTGTAGCCAGAAGTTTTCCTTCAAGCCTTTCATGAACATTGCCAACAGGGAAGAAAAGGAGACTATTATGCAATTCAGAACAAAATGGTACACTAGAGTATTAACATAGATAAACCGAAGCCTAAAAAGGATTCATAGAATTTATATGTGTGGCATTTCTTGGTAGAACTACTCATGTGATCACAGAATTCCATTAATCAGAGTGCTGAGTCCTCACTGACACAAGAGTTGTGTTGCTTCTTCAGAAGCACATTGCCTGTGTGGTTATCACCTGAAATAAAAAATCTGTCACTAAAACATAACTGTGAAATGCTAATACTTCTTAAACCAAGACTTCTTCTAAAGGCCTATTTACATTTTTCACCATAAAAGACATTCTCCATTATCTGCAAGGGACAAAGAATTCTTTGCCAATAACCATGTCAAAGACAAAAAAAATCCATCCTAAAATAAGTTCCAAAGTACCGCAGTATATCAGGGTGTAATCCTCACACCACAGAGGATTATTCTTGAACAGTATTAGAAAACTTTCTAATCAACTTTAGCACTGCTACCCATGAAAAATTAAATGTAATCTATAATAAATCTTTTTTAAAAATTTATCTCTACATAAGTATTCTGTTGGCTTCCAAAGCAGTACTACTAGCTGCTGTAATGAAATAAACAGAAAATTTCTTCCAATCTCTATTTTTAACCAGGCTGAGTTAAAAAAATCCAATATTTTCCAAGAACATCACATCTTATAGTGATGTTTTCTTTAGGCCTCCTTCATCCTTCTGTGCTCTTACAGTATCACTTCTCTTTATATAAAACATGCTGAACAGTGCAAAGTTACTTTCCTGGATACAATATTTGGCCTTATATCTCCCACTGTCAACTTCAATGTTTGCACAAATACATCATTCCCATTCTTTACATATGAATTATCTCAGTGGTATATATATAAATTAAAATATACATATTCTATGTTGTAAGTTATTGTAGTGGAAGAATTCACATTATATTTTCACAATAGCTCACCTAAGTAATTTCAGAGAAATGCACACATATGGGGAGCTCACATAACATGTTCCAACATAATATGACCTGGTCATGTATTCCCTATTACTCACATGCCAACATTGATAAATGCTGAATAAGATGGATTAATGCTGGTTATGCTCTTATAGTGTGTGCCTAGAATGGAGCCATCAAAATAAATTAGATCTTTTTGTGATTTTTTAGGTTAACTTGATACTGTAATACCTTGAAATTCCTAGTATTTCATATTTTTAACTACTTAATAATTCCCAGTATTTCATATTTTAGACTACCTGTTCCACATAAATTATATCTGCATGGAAGTGGAAAGATACTCTTCATATGTCTGAGCTAGCAGCAAATTTCAAAATGCAATCTTTTTCACAGCTTAAATTTAGTCTTGCTTGAGAGGAAAAAAATGTTAACCGGGTGGGGTTTTTTTCCTATTGTGAATACATTGTGAAACTAAATATTGTAAAATAAAAGGGGTTTTTCCTCCATGATTTTTGAGGTCAGTTTTTTGCTACTGAGATTCTTTTGTCAGCTGTGAAGTGTTAAAGCCAGACAGCAAAACTCACAAGATCTGTGCTGAACAAAGCTTGAGTACGTTTTGTAAACAAAGCCTTTGAACTAAGGAATTATTTATAACATGCTAATATCAATTACCTCAACAGTATTAAAACTCTTGGAAGAGGAAAGCTGAATTTTAAAGTGACGTGGCTGATGTCTCTCCCTCCCCGTCCAAGCTGTGGAAGAGGAAAAGGCACCTCAGCGATGGGGCAGCACAAATCAGAGCTGAAGACAGCAGCAGAAGATGGCACAGAGCAGGCATTGAATAGGATGGGAGATTGGCACCTGGTATTGTAATGACCCCACACTAAATGCTTATCTTTTGGAGTTACTGAAGAGAGAGTTTTCAAGCACGAGAGAAAAGCATCAGATATTTTTCAGGACATCTTCGTTTTTTATTTCTTTTGGCCCTGCTCAGATGGATTTATTCTGATAAATAGCACTTTTTTGAATATTTTTTCACATTCTAAATGAAACAGTACATTGTTGAAGGTCCGCATTAAATCACCTGTAATGTCTCATTTTGTTTTATAAAAGCTGATCTTGACAAGAAAGAAATTTGATCTTATTCAAAGTGGCTTATTTACCTTTTGGAAACAACAGGAGTTGTAACTTGTTTCTGAATATGAGCCTTCTAATAATTTTTGTTTTGACTAAAGAAAAGGATATATGAATCTTAAAAACCCTAAAATTTTCTAAAAGGGTGATTTAATACTATATAATAGTATAATAATTTAACTATCAGTCTTTAGTGTTACAGAATCTAGTACAGCAAGACAGTGACTAAGGGGTCCCTGATATTGCAATAGGACTAATATTGATACAGTATTGGCTGAGTCTTTCAAAGTCAACTTTAAAACAAAAATAGAAAACAACAAATTTTTATCATTTTAACATATCTAACAGAAATAATATACTTTTCATTTTGGGATTGATAAAAACAATACAGTTTATTATTTATGTCAGTCTTCTTTGGAGCTTAATGAAGTACTATCTGGGGATGTTATTTTGCAGTGACAACATGTGGACGTGAAAAACACACTTGCTACAAGCCTAAACTAAGTCACTGGACAAAAGCATCTCTTCTTGCAAAGCTGGGTCTCACAGAAACCTGGCAAATCTGCTATGTCTGTACCCTCTTAGTGCCTCTCTCCTGCTGCCAGAAGACTCTGGCTGTATTTTGTCTACATCCACAGCAGCTCTGAGCCTGGCTTCTGCCACATCCTAAGAGAGATTCTATTTGTGTTCTCAAAAGTGAACCACAAACTTTGGGAAGTAGCAGCATCTCCACAGTGGAACATATGAGAGCCACCTCTGACGAAATCACATTGTGATACTTTTATAAATTCACCGAGATTGATTGAAAATGGATGTTGGGTAGCAGAAAAAAGGGAGAAAGAAGCTCGTCACCTGGAAGTGATTTACAAGATTGTGCTGCGCTTGGTAACAAAATCAAGATTTCCCCAAACAAGCAAACATCTATCTGTGAGCTGCTGAAGTCATAGGTTCCATTTTTCCATTTTCTTTGGGCAGTCAGGAGAAAGAAAGCTAGTCATTGTTGAATCACCATAGAATAGAAATTACTTTGCCTTGCCCACTGGCCTGCTGTGCAGGTAATCTACACAACGTCCAGGCTGCACAGTTCTTCACTTCATATGCAAACTTCCATTATTCAAGTTCCAGTAGTTTGCAAAACAGATTTTTCTCCCTTTGACGTACAGTTTTTAGCAAACCTATATTTTAAGAGTAAGAGATGCCTAAGCAAGATAGAAGCTGCCAAAGGCACAATGTTACTTGTTTATACCAACAAGAAATGTATGTCAGCATCAGAAGTAAAGGCAGAAGCTGCATAATTCTGAACTGTCAGCAATATTTTTAGATTTTCCTCAGACTAACCTGTTCCATACATGCTGTGGAAGCAATTTTATTGCAACTGCACTAAGAAATCACTTTCATTAATTTCAGCTGTTGTAAGAGTAAAAGAGATATTTTAACAGCTGTTTTACAGCTGGTCCTTAATATAGAGAATAGTGTTAAATAGAAGAGGGCAGCTTTTTTAGAAGCTGAAGGTGGTATGATCATGACCACTGGAACGTTGGTGTCTCTGGCTTCTCTCTAAACCCCACTGTGAGAAATAATGCATTTGTTACTTCCAATTTTGCTTGAAGTGTCAATTTGTTTTCATTTTTAAAATAATTTTTAGTTGTAAGACTGTAAGAAAGTAGCTATACTCTGGGTAAGATTGTTGAAACTCATAAAAAAAAAAAGTTTATTAGTGTGTGCAAAAGCCTTTGGGGAATACTCATGAGGAAACAGTTCTGCAGCACTTAAAAGAGAAAAGCTGCAATTCCAGTGGAATTGATTGTTTCAGTCTTCAAACCAGGATACAAAGGACCACGGTTTGCAGCAGTGTAGTTCTGGCAAACAAGGAGAAGCATTAATTGTGAGACTACGTGAAAATAATCCCTCTTCTTTCTCTAAAAGCAGCAATAAAATCCTGCCTGGCTACTCAGTCTTTCATCCTTACTGAAGAACAGCTACAGATGTCTGAAGCTTTAAGTGCCCAGGTTTGCTCACCAGGTGTTAAACACCAAGTTTCCACACAGCACAGACAGTTTTACTCTCTTGCTGTTCTGAGTGTGGGTGGGAGGGAGTCAGTTTTCTTCAGGACAATCTGTAGGGTGCTGGGTTTGCCTTTTGTGATCACACCAGTGCTGACAGCACAGAACTATTTTGGTTCCTGCTGAACAGTTTTCCACATCTCTGCTGCACCAGTGAGTAGGCTGAGGGTGAGCAAGAGTTTGGGAGGGGACAGAGCTGGGACTGCTCAGCCCAAAGGACCAAAGAGATATTCCATCCCATATCACGTCATGCTTGGCAATAACACCTCAGGGGCAGAGTGGGAAGCGTCTTTCCAAAGTAACTGCTGCTGTCAGAGAGCTCCGCTTGCGCGATGCTGTGATAAATTCTTTGGACAGGCACACGCTGTATTCAGCATCCTGTTCCACTACCTATTTCCTTTTATGACTTCAAGTGCATCACATAAGCAAAGTTTTATACCCTTAAATGCAACAGGGACATGGAAAAGAAAAAAACCCAAACCTATAATTAATGTAGCTAGACTGGCAAGGCACTTAAACATGCAGTAATTTCCATTTTCATATAATTACTTGCCATGAGGGAAACCCAAAGGAAATCTGTCATCATAAACAAAACACTTTTTCAATGTTGATGGTGCTTCACTTTTCCTGGCTAAATACATACTGTCCTGCTATGACTGCTATATCAACATCCCCTTCAAAGGCATTCTAACAAGCTTCATTCCAGCTATCCCATCCAGCCTTACAGCTTCCCCACAAGTCCCTACAGAAATTAAATCGCACTTAACTCTACTAAGATAAAATACATTGTCACCCTTGAACAGCTATCCATGACTGCTTTGCAAGAAAGGGCAAGAGGGAAAAAATTGTGAACTGCAGTGTAGATCTCTGAGTGGACACCATGCCATACAGGTCCCTCTCTCCACCTACAAGGCACAAGAACCAGCAGCCACCAGGAAATTAACTGCTCATAGGCAGCAAATATGTTGGAAATAGATTCCACCCCATGGCTTAACTGCCTTAGTTAGGAGACAGGCAAATAAGATTTTCTTTGGAAAGACTCTGGCTAAGGGCACTACTACAATCATGTTTTGATATTATTTTTACAGGCACTCCACCAAATAAATTATACAGCTGAGAAATTCCCAATCGGATTCACATAAACACTGAACTTGAGCAGAAGAGCGCATGGTCTACTTAGCTATTCCAAATTACTTCCTAAATCAAGATTAAGGGCTAAGGATTATGACAACAGAGGACAAGCTACCCTCAAAGAAAAAGCCCCCAAAAAGAGGAAGTCTATTAAAGCCTTCTATTAGGACCTGCAGGCCTGATTTAAGGTGGAGCTTTTAGATAAGCTGATTTTGGAAAAGGTCCTACAGAGATTTAGAATGGCCTGTTATTAGACATGTGTCTGTTCCAAAAACTATGGATCATTACTTCACTCATTTTTACATCATTTGAGCTAAAATAACCTGAGGCAAAAGAGATGCATCCACAGATTCACTTTGTGTTATAGCTGCACTTCTCCTCAACAACTTTGTACTGAGTCCACTGCTAATATAACCCCTGAAAATGTTAAAGACCCATGCTGTCTGTACTGTAATTACCAATTTGGTATGGACAAATTTAGTGCCATTCAGTGCATTGCAGGAGTCACTTTGCCTTACATTTCCCCACTATAATTTAAAGACAAAAAAACCCCCAGCATAAACTGCATAACAGTCCATCAAACCACAAGAACATATTTTCAGTTCAAACCTGGTCTTGCCACTGAGATCAAGAAATCGATTTGTCAGGTTACCTAAACACGGAGCACCTGGATTGGGATGACATATTTACTGGTTTTTGTGCAGTATCTTTCCTTTTCTTAACACAGAGCAACTTAAAGAGAAACCAGTGAGCAAACACATGTAGTAAATACAATGGGAGAAAAACTGAAGACACAAACAGGACTTGGTTCTTTCCAAGAATATTTTGAATGATTCCATTACCAGAGCATTTGGTGTCCTAGAAAGCAAGGAATAGGAAGTGGAAGGTAATCCTTGGGAAGTGGAGTCTGTTTTCTCCCTGCTGTTTCTGGAGTTTCTAGGCACTAAAAACATTCATTTTCTTGAGCTGAACTATTTTTACTCTGGGTGCTAAATTTTATAGCCCGAAGTAGAAGCTCCCAAATGCACTCTGAGTTTTTCAGTTATTTTAGCATTTCAAGCTATTCTTTTACATCTTTGAGAGAAAGAAGTAAGTCAGAACAGCAGGGAGCCTTTATTAAAACTATATATTTTGTCCTCTGTAGTGACTTCCACAGGTATTTAGTGTACTTTTTCTTTTCACTTATGCGATTACTCATGTTACTTTTATTAGAACATGCATATTTTTTCCTTTGGCACAGCTGGAAGTTTTTTGAATCTTTTTTTCAATTTTTAAATCAAAATTGGAGACTATTGAAAAATTAGGTTACAAAGAACTTTATGAAAGATATTACCATGTCAGGGAATATTCAATTGTGGGATATTGCAAGCTTCTGATGTTGAAGAAGGGTAAGCAGATTCTGCAATATCTTGTATTAGCCCAAAAGCACTGGCCATGGTACAATGAATTTTCAATCAGATGCAACATTGCAAGCTGAAATTGAACCTAGAGAGCAGCGGTGAGGGCCCACAGCAGACATACAAGTGTAGGTGAAGCAAGCACCTCTATTTGCCATGTAATTGTTTTAATCATGGACTGTTAGCTCATAAATCATTCTGTTCCAGCATTTTGCATTCTCATAAAATACTGGTCACTTTTCTGGATGGTTCTAAGACACACATGAATGCAAGAATACGCAGAGAGAAACCCAAGAATGCAAGAATAGCACAGGAAAGAGGCAAGCACAGGTGTGATAAATGTTATTAATCAGCTTTAGATGAGAAGAAAATGGATGTGTTCTACCAAGTGAACCACTTAAGTGTCTGTAACATGAAGCAATTCTTCCCAAGATTTTTGAATAGGAAAGGGAACTGAAAACTGTAAGTTGATGGAATATTCCTGGAAGAACTTAGCGCTAATTTTATCCTGAAGTTACATGCTACCTTTTTTTTGGAACTTGCCACCTATAATTAAATCACTATGGACCATCTTGAAAACTTGAGCATGTGTCAATTGGCTTTTACCTTGCTGATATTGATTAGTTAAATCTGGTTTATCCTCAGAGAATGAGATAAGCAGAGAACGGTAAATGGCAGGCAGTAATGTGGAAAGCACTTGGTGAGAACGCTCAGCTGCTAATCTGAGTGTTTGCCCAGAACATATGGGTATTCTATAATAATCTGGGCAGTCTTGCTAGAAGCATAAAATGTAGTGTTTTCTTACTTTAATTTTGGCAGAAGATGCGGAAGTTCCCCTCTGAATTCAGCATACTGTATTATTCATGGTCAGAGGCGGATAGAAGAGTTCATTCACTTCTATGTATTTTTGGAGTAAATTATCTTATGAGTGGTTTCTCACTTCTGTGAATGAAAATAAAGGCAGGTGACAGCTCAGATCACACCACTGATTGCTCACTTGTCTACTAATTTTGGAATGACGTATGGCTCAACTTGCTCTAGAGATCATTAGGCTTTCAGTGTTTTGAGTTGAATATTCACCTACTCTGGTCTTGCAAGAATGCATTCTATTGGCACTGTTTGGATTATTAATTTTCACATTTAAAATATGTCATTTGAAAGTTAGCAAGAATTTCCTGTAGAAAAACAGTGATTTCTCTTTATTTACAAATCTTTTAGAATGTACTGCCATGTGTCATTTGGCAGTGAAATCAGGTGACACGGGGCAGGAGAAGAAAACAGTTCATTTTTAGTAAAACTGCTGATTTTGACAGATTTTAATTTCTCCTTTCTTGGGCAGGAAATATTTAATGAAAGCAAGAAAAATGGCACTGAGGCATTTGCTATCTAGAAATAATATTTTTTTGTCCTATCCTATCATCTTTGCTTACTTTGGATTGTTTTTTTCTCGCTGATTTGATTCCGTAAACAAGAGAATTTCACGAACAAGAGAGGAGATGAGAGAATAATATAACTCCTTCTTCCCTCTGAAATCTTTATTAAATTGTCCTCTCTCACATGTATTTTGCTATCATGAAACCTTTCTATTTTTGAGGGGTAGATACAGGGCAAAACTCAGTATTTGTGTTGATTACACAGCCATTCACACCTAAAAGATTCTGTATTGTCATAAGGACAAAGAAGTGACCATCCAGATGTTGAAGGACATTTAGTTTCAAATTGTGTGGGATGATCAAAGAGATTAAAAGCCCCAAAGGCAGGAGACAGTGAAATGGGGGAAGTGGCAGTATTCCACTGATCACAAGTGTTATTTGTTCTAGACTACAATTACCTTATTCTATTAATGCCTTATTACAGCAACTACGGTGACGCAGACAGCATTAGAAACAGAAGATGACTTCTGGCACCTGGAATTATTACTACTGCAAACAAAAAATTTAAAATAAAGTTTAACTGCTTATGAAAGATTTCAGAAAAACTGCAACTGTGTTGCAAGGTAAGAGCAGTGCAACCACTGAAATACTGATCTTTTCCTACTTATTCATTCAATCCCATTAACTTATTTCCATGTATTCATCAGCTCTGTATAGCAGAATCTGCTCAAGCATGAAGCTTCAAAAAATCTTTGGTGCTGTTTTTTCCCCGCCCTGGAAAAATGCCGTCCTCTTATCCAGCAAAGCATAGCAAAGTGTGAAAACTGTACTTTTTTCCACACTTAAATATACTTGGATACTTTTCCTGTTGGGAAATAGCATCAGAAGAGCAATACAATGTTTCATATCCTGCAAATATTCAATATTAAAGAGGACATGAAATTGATTTCTGGAGTTGCATGTAGGAAAAAACATAACTGTGAAACGTACTGCAGCATCAGTCAGAAATAATTCTGTCTTCAGGGGATAATAAACACACTGAAGTAGTGAAATAATCAGTTACTGGTTATTGTGGAACCCTCATTCATGAGAAATTAATGCACACAAGCCCTCTTCCCCCACCATTGCTTTTAGTGAAAACATGAGACAGTTTCACTGAAATACATAGAAAATTAACTTCAGGTCATGCAAATGAAGCATATCCCTGCCATGCTTACCCTAAAACTCAAATATACTTAACAAGATGATGTACAGATCAATATCTATTAGTAAGCCAGATAAAAATTGATATCTGTGAGCTTGCTAAGAGTACAATGATTTCAGCCTTCTCCTGTAATGTTCACTCTCTCTCTTATATTCTGTAGAGAGCACTCACACCCCTGCCTTAAGGTGCTGTAATGTATATTTTGTACTATGGGTTCAGTATTGCATTTGGGTCAGAATGGACCCATGGCAACATTGCTTTCTGACTATACCCTGAATTTTTTCAGAAATGGTCAAAGCTTTGTCAGGGCAAGAATTTGATCTTCGGAAAAAGTTGAGTACTAAGCCAGTACTTGTTAAAAAGAAATAAGATTAAAAAAAGAAAAAATTGGCTCCAGAAAGATGTACTAAGTTTCCTGAGCTGCTGATTCATCTTGGTGGAGCTCCACGCATGTGTTTTGAGTTCCAAAAACATCTTCCCTGTGTATACAAGCCCTGGCCAAAGGCATTACAGAATCCAAATTTCAGCTGACAGCATCCAGAAATGTTTTGCAAGCTTGAAACCCCGCACTGAAAAAACAGCATTGCAAACTTGTCACAGACTCTGTGCTGTGTCCACAATGCAAAGAGCAGTCTATGCTGTGAAAACCTGAGAAGGACTTTGTCTCACACAGTTTGTGTGCCACTTTGGGGCACCAAGACCACCTTCCCTGACAAAATTTTCCTCAAACTGCCTCTGGAAAATTCTTGCAATATGCCAGTGCTATGCCACAACCCCAGGAACAAAGAAAGGCTTAGTAACACATTATTATATGTGTTCAGACTGTCTGAAACTAGCAGATGGTTTTTGGAGAATGTTCCCTGTTAGACATGCTAGAGACAACCCAAATCCATATCAATATATATGAAAGTAAAAGCAGAGCTCAGTTAGGCCCAGCTCTAGGAACTGGCAGTGACTTCTTGAAGTTTGCTCTCCAATTTTCTCTGGAATTACCAAGTATTTACTGCTGCCAAGATCTCAGCCCTGGTACCTCTTTTTCAACTGCTTTTTCAGTTCTGTAGGCTGAGGAGCAACCTCACTTGAATATATAATTAAAATGAAACTTGGAGCATAGTAAACCTAAAAACTCCTGCAACAATGACAATAAAGAGCACTTATAAAGAAAAAATTACATATTAGAATTGTTCCACTTAGAGACCTTGCACAGCTTCACCTTACACTGCCTAATGCTACAGTAAGAAAAAAAATTACATTTGCCTAACCGTGCCTTGGTGATGGAAAGAGCAACCTTAGAAATGTCATGGATAGAAAACTACCCATAGCACACCCAGTTATGCATTTGAAAGACGGGTTAGGTCAGGGCAGTATTTAACATTGTAAAAACCTCAAATTAACCCCACATTTTAATGACAGATGCAACATTTCTGCAGTAAAAATAGTTTGGCTGTGATTAAAATGTACACTTCTAAATAGCATAGACCATTTTCTATAGGCCTCTTATAAAATGTCACAGTTTTCAGTGACTTTTTACTTGGTCAATAGCTCTTTTGACTGTAAAAAAGGTTTGCAACTGGAAAACAAGTTTGTCTCATTCTTAGAAGCAGAAATCACTTATTCCACTATCTAGGCTACAGGCTAGGGCCAGACCCAGAAGATGTTTGCATTTGAATGACTGTACACATAAAAAGAGAGTTCCCGCCGAGTCTGTCTGCCCAGTTCTCTTCCACAGCTAAGCCATGCAGTAAGAACAGTTTTATAAGGGAAAACTAGGTATCAGCATTAAAAAACCAGCACAGCAATAGTATGAAGTAAAGACCTTTTATTCCATTGCTTCCTTAATCATCCGAGCACCAGGCTATAGATTTGGCACAGAGATGACTAAAGAGATAGAATATAAGAAGGGGGCAGGGGAGGTTGGCTTAAAAAAAATATTCTTAGTAGTCAGGGAGAATGAAGAGACACCTCCTAAATATTTATATTCACATCTGATTCACTTTGAGTCTTACCATTTAATTATTTGATTAATTTTTAAAATGGTCAGTCTCTCTTCACATTCTACGTTCTCATCTGTCAACCGTAATTTTATTCTTCAGAATGGTTCAGTCAAATTACTCCCTTTTTCTACGACATCAAACCATATTCATGTGGAGTACAGACATTTTAATCTTAAAATCTAAGTGCCATATGCTACGAGTCTGTCAGTTGAACCAAGAGAAGATTGGGATAATTGCACTGCAGTGCAGATTTGCTTTACTTTTCCCAATTAAAAAAGACCATTCAGAATAAACCCCCAAGCAACCAACTCCCTGCCCCCAAACCCCCCAACAAAAAAAAAAAAAATGTGTAATAAAGTTGTATTTTTCCCTAGTTCTTACATTTTACAAAAAAATCCCAAAAGCAGTAAAATCCATACTCCACACAATTCATGAAAAATTCTGGGGATTTACTGTTAAGTAGTCTCCAGTTTGTTTTCCCTCAATCTTTTATCGGGCTCTTCCCAAGATGGCACACCAGCTACACAAACTATTTTCCTTATATTCGGATCTGATATTTCATGAATAGAACAGCAACACTGCATCTCCTTTAGAAGCATTCATACTTCTGTTTGGATATAATTTGACTTTTTTTGCATATTCTATAACTCTCTGGCATATTGTCCTCCTGAAATAAGATATGCCATTCATGTTTATTGTTATCACGTATGCAACCATTTCATTTCTCAGTCCAAAATCACAGAAACTCAGAGGATAGAGAAAAAAAACCTCTGCATTATTATTTTATCAGCAAGCAAAAATCAACTTCTCTACTCTAAATACCACCCTTCTAACAAGTGAACTAAAAGGGATAACTGTGTTGAAGTAATTTTTGAATCTTACCTTTCAAAGACATGAAAACGGCAGACCACTAAGAGCTTAAGTTTATAAATCACTTTAGGGATATTACAAGAAAACTGGCATTTTTTTTTACGTCTAGTTTTTCCAAGAAATGTATGCAATCTATGACATAGTTTTGGCATTCTCTTTTTCACGCAACTAACTCGGCCAGAATGTTACGTGAACATTGTATTTTAAATTTAATTTCTCTCAGCTAAAGAAACTGCATCTTTTTGTGCAAGTTCCTTTTTTTTTTTTGGCTGCATTATTCATGCTATGCTATACCTAAGAATACTTCATTACTTGGATTGCCTACATATAACCTTCTGTCCCTTGGCTATTTTCCTTGTTAGGAAATACCTTGCAAAGACATCTGTGCTCATGGCACTTGCTTTAGACATCTGATCCATAAGAATAAATTCAGATATTGCAGTTTCTCTCTGGATGATGGTAACAGTCTTATCTTTTATTCTATATTTCAGTAGACAAAATTATTATTCTTTTAGTGTCGTGACCAACAGACAGAAAAAAACGCCACTCCTTAAGATGTGAATTTGATGGAAAATAAATTAACTTTTCATTCCTCTGTATTTTCCATTGCTGTATTTCTGCAAGTGTGGAGACTGGAAATCTTTCTTTGTAAAGCAGAACAGAGTAACACATACAATTTACTATGCCAGAAAGACAGTTCTCAGTGTGATGTTTAACTCATGACTAAATACCAAAAGTAAAAACCAGTTTTTGCAATAGTTTACCACGAGCTAGATGAAACATATACCCTAAAGTGAGTTTATCCCCTGCTGAAGAAACACAGGCAGGGTATGGCTACAGAAATAAATTTCTTGAGCAAAAATGCATGTCTCGAGTAAAACTTCACCCAAAGTCACTCCCCCCCAAAAAAAAACCCCTCAAAAACCAAAAACAAACAAAAAAGCCACCATGCTGTGTCCCACTCCCATGCTTTTAATTAATTTTAGACTGTTGCAGGAAAAGAATGGAAATGCACAGAATATGCTTTCAGTTAATAGTGTTGTAGTGCCAGTTTTTGAAGTGACAAAAGTGTTTCACCAAAAGGAGAACAGCAAATGACAGTACGTCTAAGGATGTTAATGAAATATGACAAAAAGAATCATGTAAAACAGACTTGGCATGATACAGAAGAAAAAAATATGTATTTATATATTGCTACCTATTGCACATAATAAAGAAGAGGAGGATTTTATTTAAAAATACAGATTACACTAGTGCTGTCAAATGAACAATCCACAGAAAGTGGAACTCTTATTAATTTGATATTTTGTTAAAAGAATGTTGCAGGAAAATAAGTTCAGTATTATCAACTGAGATCAAATAACCCAAACTCCTAGAGTACTTAATGCAAGGAAAGATAATTCATGCATTTGGACCAATTAATGTATTAATCTAATCTCATCTGGCCTAGAAATTGAATTACCTCACTTCTTGGAGATCCACAGCATACTGGAGGTCAAGGACTGTCAGGGTTTTTGACCTGGCTTGCTGCAAGGTTATATAAAAGATTGACATTAAGTTTAGACTCAGCTGAAAAAGTGTATTTACCAACAAAGTCTGAAATAAAGGAAAAAAACTGAAAGACAAACCTGCCCATAACAGTGACCTTTAGAAACTGAAGAGGATCACCTGAACACTGCCTTAAGGGTACACTAAAATTTTCACTTCAAAATGCTGTTGCTTAAAATATTGGACATTAATTTATTTGACACCTTCTAACTGTTGTTGGGAGCCAGCCTAACACTGGCTCGTAACTGTGCTGGGAAACAAACACAAGACACCTAAATTGACAAATGCAGCAGCACCACTTGCACCCTGAGTTAAAAACCAGTTTTGGTCACAGGTAAAATTAGTCTTTTCCCTGCAGGTTTATGCCACTGTTAGTGAAGGAGGTTGGACATTGGGAAGAAGTTCTTCACAGAAGGGGTGATTAGACATTGGAATGGGCTGCCCAGGGAAGTGGTGGAGTCACTGTACCTGGAGGTATTTAAGGAAAGACTGGATGGGGCACTGAGTGCCATGGTCTGGTTCACAAGTTTGTGACTGGTCACAGGTTGGACTCAATGATCTCAAGGGTCTTTTCCAGCCTAGTTGATCCAGTGAGAAAAGTGGAATTTCCTAGGAATGAACTACCAGGTAAAGATCCTCCAAAATGAAGTAGGAACAGGTAACTCGGCTAAATTGCAGAAAGCTAGCTATAGAAATATCAAGCCAGAAGATTTTGCTGTGAAACTCACTATTTTTCTTTTGAGCTCCACATTCAATTCCAGAAGAGCATTTTTAAAAACATTTTCCATAGGCTTCTCTTTCTTAGATTAGATCAGCTTTCTCTGGTACTCATTATATTTAAAACCCAAACAAATAAAACTTCTGCTGTGTGTTTTGGAGAGAGCTGCAGCAGGAAAGTGGTTTGTATCTAAGAGAGCAATAAATACCTCTGTGTGCCCAAACAGTGCTGTAATGAGGACACAAACAAACCCCCTGAATTCAAAGGTGTCTATAAGTGCATGCAACCCTCAGCAAGCTGAGTGTTAACAAGGCAGCACTACAGCAGATCTGAGTGGGAATCACTCTTCTGTCAAAGACCTTGGTGGACACTGCCATCAAAGCTCTGTTGACAGTCGTCTGGATTTACACCAGGCTTTTAAAGGAGGTCTCCCTTTGAATCAGAGAGCAGCAGGCCCTGTGCAAAGGGCAAACTGCATAGCAGAGAAATGTGGTGACTCATTTATGCCACAATCAAATCATCTATGGTTGAAAGATGAAAAATAAATTGAATTCCTCTTTGCTAGTACAGCAAACTATAGCCTTTGCATAGTGCAAAGGCACTCTGCTCCCCCAAAGAACATATGCCCGAAAGACTTCTGAAAATGACTCACATCAAAGGTGCAAATGGCATTATTTCCAGCACACCACATGAGCCCGATGGCTGACGTGAGGAAAGAGAAATCCACTGAATAGAGATTTCTAGGAATTTCCCATCTGTGTCTTCTCTGATTAATGGGATAATACTTTTCTAGCCCTCATCTATGCCAGTTTATTCTCTCCAAGGGTTTCCAAAGTAAACAGTGTATTTCTCTAAATCTGGGCTTCAAAGCATACTGATCTGTTGCCTTAATTTTTAAGTCAGTGTGAACAGACCAGAAGCAGGTAAGCTCCAGAGAAATATAGGAAACTCTTAAAGAAATATTTGCAAAGTCTGGAGGCATAAGTGCTAACCAGAATATAGATTACATAGACAGTATTCCCATTGAAACACAGTTCAAGCAAAGCTCTTCCAGTTTGGGCCCACAGATTAAAAGCAGGGTGTGAACCACTTCATGTTCCTGGACTTCCACATTCCTTCCCTCCCCTCCCCACACGAGCCTTCCAAATTTATCTGGAATGCAGATATTTTTCTACAGTTAGCATCCCATGAAAGAAGGAATCTTGAGGCTGGAGTAAATACATACACTGTAAAGAGATTTTGGCAATCTTTCTACTGTCTGGGTCTTGTTAAACTCCTACTGACAGTCATGCTTGCATTGTACAAGGGAACAGAAAAGGTCAGGTGCATTCTTAAACAAAAGCAATGCCAAGGTTTCTTTTAGATAAATTTATGGTCAACGGTTTATGCATATAATTAATTTGTTGAGCTTTTTCTCAGAATTGTTGAAATCAAATGTCAGTTATATAAATTATGAAAAAAAATTGTTTGTGTTTATACAGTAGAGAATTCAGACAAATAACGCTCAATGCTACAATGGCATTCCTCAGACTCAGTACTCTGAAGATTTTAAACTACAACATTGTCTATGTTCTCAAGTCTGATTTTTTGAGAGTAGGCACCTATAAAATCCAGGTCTGTTTTTTTTTTAGTGTAAAAATTACCAGGTTTTATGCTTAGACCTCTAGTATTCTTGCTGGAAGGATCCTCCAAAGAGGTTTGAAATCTTGCTTTTGCTCTTCAGATTAAAACAACTTTGATCATACAATCAGGGAATCATTCAGGCTGGAAAAGACCTCCAGAGTAATTGAACCCAACTGATAACCCAGCACTGCAAAATCAACACTAACACATCCCTTAGTGCCACGGCTCCATGGCACTACATGGCTACATGTCTTTTAAATATGTCCCAGGATGGTGACTCCCCCACTTCCCTGGGCAGCCTGTTACAATGACTGACAACCCTTTTGGTGGAGGCGTCTTGCCTAATATCCAATCTAAACCCATCCTGGCAAAATTTGAAGTCATTTCCTCTGGGCTTGTCACTTGTTACACAGAAGAAGAGACCAACCCCAACCTGCCTACAGCCTGCTTTCCAGTTTGTACACGTTCTTGTGCCACCCTTCATCAAGGGAAAAGTGTCCTCCAAAAAATAGCTGGCAACTGTACAAACCTTCTCAGAGAATCACAGACTATTTTGGGTTGGAAAGGAGCTTAAAGATCATCTAGACCCAAGCCCCTGCCATGGAATTCGAACACCTAGGTGGGTGAACTTGCTATAAAAGGGAATTAAGTTGTTTTAGCAGGACTTTCCCCTCATGAACTTGTGCTATGACCAATGACTGTGCTGTCTCTCATACTTATACTTTATTTGTTATACATATATATATAATCAGCATTACCTGTCCCAGGTGGAGAATCTGGCTCTTGCTCTCATTAAATTTCATATGGTCACTGGCTGCCCAGCCCAGAATATATAAATATATATATTCTAGAACAGGTGGCTCAGAACCCATCCAACCTGTCCTTGAACAGAGACAGAGAATCCACAGCGTCCCTAGTCAGCCTGTGCCTGGGCCGCACCACCCTCACAGGGCAGAATTTCTTCTGTTCTCCATCTCTAACTCTGTAGCTGAAGCAAACCAAGGTGTTCTAGCTTCTCCCATCCCCACTGAACATCCTGGCAGCCCCTCCCTGCGCTGGCTGCATCTTTCTTTTTTCTGTAAGGTTTTTAAACGGTATTCGGGCTTTCCAGGTCATTTCCCGAAGGTGCTTTTTAGCACCCTGTGCTCCTGTGCCGAGCCGCGGTCAGCGCCTCCCTCACGGCGGGGCTGCGGGAGCCGCGCCTGAAGCGCACCGCAGGGATGCTGCCCTGAGCGAGGGAAAGTGCAGCCTCTTCCCTCATTCCTTGCTCTTCCCCGGCTTCCTTTACCTCCCCACACTCATCCGGGACAAGCACCTCCTCCGTCTGGCCGAGGGGAGCCGCGCAAAGCCCGCGGGGTCCCGAAACTTTGGTGGCCCGGGGGGCGCAGGGACCGGGCAGCGCCTGAGGGAGCCTGAGCGCGCGGGGAGCGCGAGCGGCCGAGGCGGGAAAACCGGGACCTCTGAGGGCTTTTCCACCCAATTAATTGCGTGGGAACGGAGCTCCTCAGGGAGCGGCTGCGGCAGGAAAACCGGGATCTCTGAGGGCTTTGCCCACACTACTAATCGTGTGGGAACGGAGCTCCTGAGGGAGCGGCCGAGGCGGGAGAACCGGGATCTCTGAGGGCTTTGCCCACACTACTAATCGTGTGGGAACGGAGCTCCTGAGGGAGCGGCTGCGGCGGGAACTCGGGACCCCAGCGCGGCTGTGGGGTGTGCCCGGGGAGAGGGACACCTCTGCTCCGGGAATGAGGACAACCAGGGAAACAGATCATTAGAACTGCGCCTGCCTTCTCTGGGATGGGTGTGTCAGGCGGACTGTGACAGGGGCATGATCAATTCATGCACAGAAATTTATGGGAATTCACCCCAGGGTAGGGAAGGAGCTGGCCGGCATCGTCATGGAGCCCTCAGCATTATTTTCAACAGTCTTGAGAGCCTGGAGACGTCTCACTCGACTGGAAGCTGGCTAATGCTATCCTGGTTTTCAAGAAGGGTAAGAAGGATAACCCTGTAAATAGAGTCCTGTCAGTCTCATATCAGTTCCTGGTAAAATTACGGAGGTTATTTTGGGAGTTATTGAAAAACGCTTGAGAGACAGCGCAGTCACTGGTCACATAGCACAAGTTCATGAGGGGAAAGTCCTGCTTACACAACTTAATTCCCTTTAGTAACAAGTTCACCCGTCTAGGTGGTCGAGTAAAACCAGAAGATGTGGTGGGTTTGGGATTTTAGCCAAGCTTTTGGTGCTGTCTCACACCATCCTCCGGATAACCCTTCCAGCTCACAGTGAGATGTCCCTGGTGTGTTTGCTCAGCAGCTGGCTGACACGTGGGGCAAAATCGGGTACTGTAACCGCGGTCAGGCTGGTCACCAGTGGGGCTACCCAGGGCTCCATCCGAGGGGCAGTGCTTTTTAATGCTTTTACAAGTGATCTGGATGCAGGTATCAAATGTGCATTAAGTACATTTGCTGATACCAAATGAGGAGGAGCTGTGAGTGTTCTCAGAGATAGAGAGGCCTTACAAAAGGTCCTGAATAGGCAGGAGAGCTGGGCAGCCAGTGACCATATGAAATTTAACAAGACCAAGTGCCAGATTCTCCACCTGGGGCAGGTAATGCTGGTTAAATACACACACTGGGAACAAGCTGATAAAGAGTCCTGTGGAAAGAGATCTAGGGTTTTGGGTCAACAGCAAGCTGAA
This sequence comes from Grantiella picta, assembly GCA_013397955.1. Lineage (NCBI taxonomy): Eukaryota > Metazoa > Chordata > Aves > Passeriformes > Meliphagidae > Grantiella > Grantiella picta. The sequence goes on from VZRM01001471.1 coordinate 173,157, forward strand.
TATGAATAAATAACGCTCTGGCAGCCAGGAGAACCAACTGTGTTCTGGGGTGCATCAGGCACAGCACTGTCAGCCTGGCAAGGGATGGGATTTTCCCACTCTGCTCTGAACTGGGGCAGCCTCACCTCAAGTCCTGAGGGCAGTTTTGGGCACCACAATATAAGATGGACAACAAACTCTTAGAGAATGTCCAGAGAAGAGCAACCGATTTGGTGAAGGTCCTTGAGGGGAAGACCTAGTAGGAGCAGAAAGATGGATTTGGTGATTCTTGTGGGTCCCTGCCAACTTCAGTTACTCTGATTCTGTGAGTAAGAGTCTGTGAGGCCAAAGTTAACACAGGTACTGCAAAGAGAGCTTGGCACAGCCAAGACCTGGCACAAGATGTCAGGGTGCCCACAGGGCACACTGAACACCATGATGTCAGCACCATAACACAGTAATGGCACATCATCAGGGAGAACACTTTTAACCTTTTCTGAGCAGATTTCCATGTCAGTGGCTTACAGACATCACAGGAATAAGGAATAAACCAAGTCTTTCTAAACTACTTTCAGCAGGAATTCCTTGCACTGTTCCCCAAACCTGTGGCAACGCACTTTATCCTTTTACATGTTTGCTTCTATTAACACCGGTCTCAAAGATCATTCACTTCTTTTTTTATTCCCAAACCCTTTTTTCACTTTTCTGGGATACCAAATGCTCATTTCTCAGAATGATCTTTGTCTGAAACAGGAATTATACAGGTGTGGCAGGAGAGAGCAAGTGAGTTGCTGTCTTGGGTGCCTGGTGTTTAGTCAGTGTCACACTGCTACACACATAAAATGATTTTAGGAAGAACTTATAAGCACAAATAAGGTGTAGTAAGTTTTCTGAGATTCTTTTTCCTTACACATTCCTTATAGTGAAGATAAATATAAAATGCAAAAGAAAAAAATCCTAAAAAAAATAAAGCAAACAATCTAAGGCACATTAGTTGCTGTTCTTCTAATGAAACACAGGTGTGCTAGTCCTAAAAGAATATATGCACCTTTTTAAAGAGGAAGGGGTAGGGTATTTTGTTTTGTTTTTAAGAATAAACTCTAGATTAAGTATTACTATTCCATCTTCTTATTCTTTCATTGTAGCTATAGAAAGACTATACTTTATGTGCAGATATTCCAGTATCAACCTCCTGCCCTCCAAGCAAATGCCACTTGTAGTAATCTTATGTCACTAATTGCCCTTACAGTAGTATATTCTAGACAAAAGGGCAAAGGCAAGAGGGGTGACAAATGAAAGCAGCTGTTCCTTAAAGTCACATTAGTATGGCAACAACTGAGCATTTGAAATGTTGGGCATTCCTTAGTATAAACACAGCACACTCTGGGTGCTTCCAAATCACCAGGGCCTGGTCTTGTACCGTCAGCCCTTGTCTACATTGGAGCACCTGCAAACTTGAGGTGAACTGATAAGTGCTCAAAGTCAAACAAGCATGGCTTAAATTTATCCAGCTCCACTGTGGATGCAGTTCTGAAGTTATGCAGCCTCTAGTGTCTGTTAGCTGAAGGATAATGAGTTACAGTAAAGAAAGGCAAAAAAAGTACTTACTAAAAAAACAATAAATCCATCTCTTGGGATATCTGCTTAGCCCTAATTCAGAACAGACACTTGATTTAACAGATTACCCTGAAAAACCTTGCAAGACATTTGTTTCTCAAAAGTAAAAATCTGTCAAATCTGTTTCTGTAAAGAACAACATTTGGCTTTTCTTTCCCTTGCAGAACAGAGGTGGTTTGAATCAACTGCCTTTCAAAATTGATACGTCAACAGAAAAAAAAAACCCAACAGTTTCTAAAGGACTTGATAGTCCTCCTTTGGCTGTAACTAAAACCACAATAAAATGCTGACTGGAACAGATAATTAAGATTGTTAAACTTTGAATTTTAGCTTTTTGGTGGGACAACTCTTAAATTTTTTACAAATTAAATCTAACATGGTTGTGAAGAAAGGCTTCTTTATTCTTAAGGTTTTCCAGCATTTCGAAAAAACTGTTTTAGTTACAATTTTGTTGGTGTTCTGACTCTGAGGCCTAAAGCAGAACTAAGCAGGATTAAAACATTTAAAACATTTCGATTAAAGCAAACTAGTACAAAATCAATGCTGCCCTCAAAAGTTTGAGTCTGTTCTTTCCCTGCAAATTGACACCTCCAATTTCAAGTCTTGGATAGATGAGGATGTCACAGTGGTGTTTTGGACATCTCCCTGATGGAAAGCCAAGGTCAGTAAAGGTTTTGAGAACATGAATTGCAGCAGAGGGATTTCACATGTGCAAAAAAACCTGACAGCCACGTCTTGCATTATATGTAATTGCTTCCAGGAGGTGTTTAAGAACAACATTCCCTATTTGCATGCTTCACTGCTCTCCAAAGGAGGGAAGCTCACCAAGGAGCCTGATGTAGTGCTGCTTTGTAGCATAATAACGTCTCTGATACTTAATTGCAAGTTCAGAGCTTATTCAGACAAGAGAGGATGAGTGAAAAGGCAGCCTTTTCACATGCTACAAAACCAGGACTCCTTGTCCAAAAATCCAGAAATTAAAGGGAATCAGACCTGAAATTTGAGAAGCAACTGTTCTACCTGCTCTCAGAAAACCTTGGTGACAACCTTTATGAGAGAATATTAATTGATGGCACCTTGGGTTATAATTGTCACGAGTTGCGAAGCTCAAAAAAAAAAAGGGAAGAGAAAAGCAACACAAAAAATATCATACACCTCTAAAAGGCTGGCTTTTCTAGGGCCAGAGAATTGAGATGTGAGTGCTCAGAGAGGGCAAACGGAAACACAGAAAGAAAGAAAACTGTCGTTAATCACTAGCTAGGCAGATAAAATTAATTTGAGATAGAAGGCAAATAACAAATTGACAAAACATATCAGGAGTCAGTTACAGGAAGAGCATTCAGTCTGAAGCAATGATTCCCCTTAACCTTCCATTTAAGGAAGAGCAGCCAGGTAGCTAAAAATCAGTCCTGATGGTGTGGAGGTCCTATTTTTAGCTAATCAGGCAATTAACATTGGAATAGGCATTTTCAAAATGGAACTCTCACATATGTAGAAAACTGGCACTTGTTATCTCAAAGCCATTAACAATTATCTTTGAGATCAGGTAGAAATTAGAGAAGACTGGAAAACGCCAAATATAGCACTAAACATTTAATATGATGCATATGAGAACTCAGTTCCAGGAAAAACCAGGGAGTATTTAAAGCATACAAGAACACAATGATCTGAGTAATATTCAGGCTGTATTTTTTGAGAACAAGTGGGGTATAGCCCCTGCAATATTTTTGGGGTATAGTACTGTAAGCCTTGTATGGAGAAATGGAGAAATCTTGATTTTAATAAGGCATGTCTTTATTTCACATGACAGTCTGAAAACTGGGGAAAAAAGTTTTTGGCAAAGCGAGTAAATGGTAGGTGGAAAACTGAGTTTTTATTATTGACCCTCTGTCAAGACAAAAGCAGGGCTGGGTGTGTAGGATGCCAGGTTCTTCTGTCTGCCCTGGAGCCAGGGCTGCTCTGTATTCCATTAATGACCTAGATCAAAGAACTGACAGCAGATTTTCAGGAGCTGACTCTCTTGTAGGACAAGATAAGAATTAAAAAACACTCTGAAAAAGTGGAGGTAAGGACTGGAAAAGCAGAATCCCATTAGACAGGAAGAAGAGCCATGTACTGCATCTAGGAAGTCATACGTGAGCTCTGTTTTTTGAAGAAAGATACATGGGTGTTATTTCTCATCCTAATCAGAATATGACTCACTGGTGTCATACTGCTAAGAAAAGACAAGCATTATACTTGCGGAGAAACAAAAGGACAGATTATAAATCACTGATTATAAATCAGGAAGAATTATTTCACCCAGGCATGAGAGCATTTGAATTCTCAGAACTGGATTATTTTGAAAAAGTTAGAAGGCAAACAGCATAAATTATTTGAGATTAAGTATAAATATATTTTTAATCAATGACTTAAGAGGATAGGAATTTTATTTCACACTGTACTCCATAACTTAGAAAATTAAACTGAAAGAAATTGAGATGTTTAAAGGAGAGATTGATTTAAAGGGAAGAACATTTAGAAATACTCTTTAAATACATGAAGATAAGTAGAATATATTCTCAGTTCTCTGTGGATAGAAGAAGAAATGGCAGGCTTGAAGTGGGAAGAGATGTGGGGGGACAAGACAATATTTCCTAAAAATACAGGTAGCAAAGTAACGAAACAGATGGCCTTGAAAGACGGTACAGTGTTCAACAGCAGCAATCTTCACAAAGAGGCTGAGAAAAACAAACCCAAACTCATCTCTGCCCAGAGTTACATAGATAATGCTTTTGCTCAGCTAACTTAGGAGCCTTTCATTTCTTTTTCTGGGACTCAGAGATAGATGTGTTAGGAACTACCTAATTAAACTTTATAAGTTAGTTAAGCTGGATGAGAACGTAAACTTGTAATTAAAAAAAAGGTACTTCAGAATAAAAAGTAATTTTCCTATAGGATTTATTTAGCTACTAAGACAGAGCCAACCAAAATATCACAACAATGACCAAACTTCAGTGTACTAAAAGCATATACACACCAAAAAACCTGCAAGGGCTTGCTTTTCCCCCTTTGGAAGTATTGAAAAATATATCGAATGCTAACCATCTGAGAAGACTCTGAAAGCACAAGAGTAACTAATGTACAATAAATTGTGTTCACTCAACATATGGGTAGACTTTAACTGCTTAGAGCTAGAGTCTTCCAACCATAAATGGATCAGTTCCTGCAGGGAATCAAGAGCTAAATATTTCCTGTAGTCTCTTCAACACTGTTTGGAACCAGCCCTGTTCTGGAGAAAGGCACTGGAAAAAAATCTGGTTTAGTGAGAACCAGGGAACCTCCTTCCTACTCTTGGCTCTTCTAGCCAGTTTTCCTAAATTGTGCTGAAAGCTAAAAATAGCCCACTGAAAACATTGAATGGCAAAATGAAATTAGGTGGTGAGATTTGGCTGCACTGAGAAAGAGAATTACCTATCACCAAAGGAGTTTAAGTGGATTACAGAAGAGCAGAGAAGTCTCTTAGCACTCCAGCAAACCAGGCATTGTTTTAAAGTGTTGTGCAGCAAAAATACTGCCCTGGGATTAACAAAGGCTACAAGCAATTCCATGTGTTTTTAAGAACAGAATCCAGAAAAAAAATCAGGCAGTCTTTTAAATTTTGAAGTTGTTAGGCCTTTTGAAAATCTTAAATTATGGTTTTCTAAACCAGCTGTGGAGACTAATAAGCAATGACAATTTTCTTGGATATCGGGTGAAGATTTCTTTGGTCCACTTTTAGGCACACTCATATTTATCAGGCTTAGTTCTCTAATAAATATGGCAAGATGTCATTTTATTATAAATGTCAATAATAAGAATGTAGGATTCCTAAAAACCTGTGTCCAGTGACCAGCAGGTCTGCTATCAATTTGGAGGTACACATCATAGAATTGCTAAACTTGGAAGTGACCTCTAAAATCATCGAGTGCAACTGTTAACTGACACTGCCACGTTCATCACTGAACCATGTCTCCCCCAAGGCCACATCTACACGTTTTTTCAATGCTTCCAGGCATGGTGACTCCACTACTTCCCTGTGCAGCCTGTTCCAATGCCTGACCACCCTTTCACTAAAGGAATTTTTCCTGATATTCAATCTACATATTTCCTGGTACAACCTGGGACCATTTCCTCATGCCTATTGCTTGTTACCTGGGAGAAGAGACCAACCCTCACCTTGCTACAACCTCAAACAACATCATATGTGTATCAGACACTAAGCTGCTGGTTTTATCTTGAACAGAGATGTTTTTTGCCCACTAAGTTCCAGAAGAAAGTAGCAAGAAATTCACCCCACACATCATAGTAAAAGTGGAAAATGTTTCGACCTAAAAATTAGGGGTTTTTAATGTAAACAATACACAGTGTGTAGAAATATTTCTTGAAAGCCTATGTCTGAAAAAACTAATTATCTGTATTTCCCTCCCTTCTATCACAGCCTATCAATCATCTTTACCCTGATGACAGTGTTGAGAAAGAACCATTAGATTTTGTAACACGAGTTACACAAGCAGCTCAGCGCAGGTGCAATCTTATGGGAGAGAGGTAAGAAAAGTCAATACCCCAAGGTTGCAACTAATTTAAACTTCTGATGACTCAAATAAAATTCTGGTATTTTATCTCCTTGCAGCAGAAAGCACTTTAGCCTGTAATACTAATCTCCCAGTACTACAACTGGTCCACGTCAATTGGGGAATCAAATCCTTAACCTGACATCACAGAAAAACAGAAAATCTCAGGTTACTTCGTTGTCAGAATCATGCAATGCTATTCTTTCATTATCCTGGAAGAGAAAAATAGTTAATTTTATATACATTTCCAGCTCCTCTGCAGTAATAAACATACTAAGAAACATTCCAATTTTTGTTTTCAAAAATATCAAAACAAATAATTAATCTAACAGCAGATTGTCATGTCACAACTGTGAAAAAAATACTACATTACTCTTGCACTTGACATACCATGACAGAAATTAAATTTTTCTCCCTCATCTATTTTTCTACTGGTGAAATGTAATGTAGACTACTTCATCTATATCCCTATCCTCCTTGGAATCTAGTCAAGAATTTCTGTCTTAGTTCAAATTAAGAAAGCTTTTCTTTTAATCATATGGCTGCACAAATAAACAAAGTGTGATTTTCCCCTTTGGGAAAATCTCCTTAGGTACAAAGGCTGACTTCATTTAGGAATGTCCCAGCTCGGTAACAAAATATATTTCAGATTACATTAGTCCTTCCCTCATATTTTGATGTCTGATCATCTATTGATAAGAAAATGTCAATTCACAGTTGACTCTGAGTAAACCTTATTTCACACCAGGATGTGTTGGTGCCAACTGCACATTTTGAAGATGGTGTACTCTTGCACTTGATAGTTGCTGCAAAGTCAACTTCATCTACAATTTTCACATATTCTCAAATATTTGTAATAAATAAGTTTCTGAGTCTAGACATCTTCCTTACTAATTAATAAAGCAGATGTCCTTTACCCCACCCATCCCCATCAGGTCTCTAAATAAATTGGGTTTGCAGTGTGAACTCAGCTCTCTATTTCCAGTCACAGGTGTCAATTTGAGTGAGTCTGTCAATCAGACACCACTGAGTGTACAGAGAGAGTGGGTTGGGATAAGACCAGAAAATATTTCTTTCATTGACATACGAAGTAATTAGTTTTTAATTGACTGAGAAATCCAACAATTTTTCAAGCCCTTTTTAATTTTGTATGCAAGGGTCCTATTCTTTTTTTTTCCTCATTGCATGAAGGGATCAAAGCTGTTACATACAATACAATAAGCATTGTGTTCACTGTTGTTGGCTTAAGGGCTTATCTAAAAATATCAAGACAAAAAAAGAAAAAACCCACAGAGCTGCTACAGTAAGATAATTCAGAAAACTCTCAGAAAATTAATAACCCAAGGGAGTCATACATGATTGATCCTAGTGTATTCTTATGAAGAAACAGAAAGCTTGTTACTTTCCAGAGCTCAGAGCCCTAAGTGCAAAGTTCATCAGTTTGCTTTTGACTTCATTCCCTCCACACTGATCCTCACTTATGACTGTCCCAGTGTTATGCTCAACAGATGAATAGCCATCCCTGTGCCAAAATATTCCACTAAGATTACTCTCATGCACTCACACTCCCAAAATGTCTCCATCTCACATGTAGTGTTCTTGTGCTCTGGTTCAAACCACATCCTTCTGAGCATCAACACAAATACAAAAACCTATGGAGACCACAGAGGTATTACAGGATTACTCTATGGCCATAAGTAGGAAGAATAAATAAGATTTAACAGCTACAGTTATGCTTCTTCTGCATAGGAGGATATTGTGTAATCATGTGCAAGGAATGTTCATAGGGAAGCCTTCCTAATGCAGTTTTTGATGGAAGGATGAGAAAGTTACTGAATCCAGGCTATGGCAGAAACATCATGCTAAGGATTTGTGCATACAATTTGTATATTAAAAAGTTTTAGGAAAGAATTTGAATTCAACCTCTATCAAGCAGCAATGCAACAGAAGCCTGAAGGGAGAAGTGTTAGAGGAAGAAATGGTTTGTGCTTTTTAATTTCTGGGAAGGCTGTGGTGCAGAAGAGTGTTAGTTCAAGGCAAAGGTCATGATAATGTCTCATTTTATCTTACCTGAACATACGCTGTTCTCCAGGGGAAAAGTCTTAATCCAGAATACATGAGCAGCAATTATACTGCCGTGCATGAATAAATAAAATAATTTTGTTTTCAAATGAAGACATTAAAAATGTAGGAAAATGATGAAAATTTGAATATTCTGTTACAAGGATCTGACTCTTCAAAGAGGACTGTAAATTCTACCTTAGACCTGGTAGAGGAAAACTCTTTGCAGCTTCATTGGTACAAATATTTATACTTACTAGTGTTAAGATAATTATATTTCCATTTCATTGAAAAAAAAAAATTACTTCTTTTTTTCCCCTCATTATATCCAAAAGAAAACTATTCAATAGAGAGAAAAAAAGAATTAAATATAAGAATGATATAGACTTTGGAGATAAAGAAAAAATAAAACAAAAAAATTGGCTTTGAATTACTAGTGATGCAAATAAGTTACAGAACAAGCAATTTATTGATTTTAATTCACTTCTCTCAGTTAAACAGTACGCTTGCACTAGCAATTACTCAATATGTTTAAACAGAGATAAAAAGAAATACTAAAGCTACAAGATGTTTGGAGATGTTTCTTAAAAAATAAAATTGCCTCTTAGCAAGGTAAAACCCAACAAATTAAAGAAATAGAGTGCTTATCATTTGAAGTTATCATGCTGTCAAGGTAGATGCCTTCACTAAAATCACAGCATAGCTGGATCTTTTGCCCTTTGGCACAACTTCCCAAATTGTTAGGAGTTCCCACACCCTGAGCACCGATGAGTTTCATAAAGCAAATAAAGAAAACTTAATTTCAACTGTTCATTAGAGTTATTACTCAGACCTAATTCAGCACCTGCAGCTTCTTGCAGCTGTGGAAGAACCAAGATGAACAATAACACCAAGGAGCCAGAATCACACACGAGTATAGAAGATACTGTACCCTACTTATTGGAGATTTATCTACCTAAAATCCATCAAGTGATGTACACTGAATCCAAAATTACATCGCTTGAGATGGCTGATCCTGGTCTCTCACCCACTTAGTAACTCGCCACAACAAAACTTCAGCAAAGCAGTCCTGAATCAGACTGAAGAAAGAAAAAAAGATAACAAACCCCACCACAAACAAGGAACTTCTGCTAGCCAAGCTAAATTGCTTGCTTGCCTATGAGGGCAGAAAACCACCATATTTCAAGAGCTTAATGACAGAAGAGTGAAGCTACAGGGTTTAAACCTACAGAATCCAAAGGAAAGCATATTAGCATTTCGGTTCTCCTCTTCACCAAGGGTGAGCTGGTGATATTTCAAACATCTTGCAGTCCAGACAACCATCCTTAAACCCAGCTTTAGGTTTCAAAGCAGTCAGCCTCTTGCTAACGTAGGCCAACATTCAGCACAGCGCAACCCTGCACTCCACATAATATCACCCTGTAGAAACTGCTTTGCATCACATCTGCTCTTAGCAATTATCATCTCTGTTGTCACACAGGTAAATTTGAATCAAGACCACAGCAAAAGCACACAGCAAGTTATAAAATTAATTAAAAGAGAAATGTTACTTCTAAGGGTGAGGAGTCTACTCAAAACCAGGGCCAAAATCAACAGATTTAGCCTTACTTCATGCTTCCTGACCCCCAGCCCGGTCTTCCTGGGATCAAAGCCATTGTCTTAGTGCAGTTCCTTCTCTTCCCCTGGCTGTGGGCCCTGATTGCTTGATAGATCCCAGCTGCTTTGATCTCTTAACTCCCTCCTCCCCAGTGCTACAGCAATAATGACACAGCTGGGGACAGTTATTATTTGCACATGTGACAAACCTGGTCCCAAGTATCCTTTCAATAAAGGGAGCATAAATAAATGTCATAGCAAAAGAATACAGGAAAACTTTCAGAATATTTTTGTGTAGTTGGACCCCTCTAGGCTCTGGGATGTCAACATCTCTGAGAAGCAGCATTTTACATAAATGTGGGTAGAAGGAGCACATATTGGCTTAATCCAGCAATCTGAAGTTTCTAGAGCAGCAATTTTCCCCAGTCCTCCCCTCAGTGTTATTATTAATAACAGAGATGGCTTGTCTAGCCCTTTCCGTACTTCACTGTCCTTCCTCTGGCAATTGTGAGAGAGACACAGAGAGAGGCAAAAGGCAGGGGGAGGATTTTCTTCCTGTTATCACGGCTTAATGGGTAGTTTGAGATTCATAGCAACATAAACAGGCAGAAAACCAAGAACAAATTGCACACGCAAACTAACTGAGGCTCTGGAATTACGACAAGAGTTGCTCAGTACGTGTCATGTGGAGAGGCAGAACACAATGCAAGTTACCTTCCAGCTCATTTGCAGACACCAGTGGGTTTTGGTCCTTGGGATGAATAACTCTAGACCACTTTTTCTATTTACTGCAGAACTATATGCTATGCTCTGCTACTGACTACAGTGGGGTTACACAGAGTTGAAAGGCAGCAATTTGGGCACAAACATGGTACAGATTACACTAGCTTTTGGCAGCTTTAGTCCTGTTGCTGCCCAAGAAGAATGATTTCCACAAGCATCACTATTACATAAATCACTGAATAGGTGCTTGGGGCTGGACAACCCATGCAGAAATACATGCTGGCTTTTCATGTCTCCAATTTTTCCTCTATGACACTTTTTTCCTTTGAAATTTGGAAGAATGGAAACTATTTTTGCAAATTCCTTTCCAAGTTGAAAGATTCAAATGTTCCATATTTTTCTCACTGTAAAATTTAATTTTCTTCTTAAAACGTGGATTAAAAGTGACATGCATACTGAACTCATGGAAATCATACCCTGTTAGGGAGATATTAAAAACCATATGTCACATTACCTGTTAAATCCAGAAGTCAAGTCACGGAAACCAGATCCTCAGTAAGATTTGAAATGCACATGACATATGCAGGGCTCAGAAGCAACAAATATTTCCCATAGTCTGTTATGGGACTGGTGTTGCACTTGTGTCCTCTTGTGAGCTCTGAAATATACTGTTCAGGACAATGAATGTATCAGACCTGCCTGTGCACAAAAGCACATTTTTTCAAGCTCTCTTCAATTATTTTGAGAGACCTTGGTGTATCATGGGGTTCTTGAAAGGACTAGAGGCCAATTAAGAAATATAGGCATGGGTGAAAAGTTGCAGCTGGTGAAAATTGATTTCACCTGCACTTTGTCATCTGTTCTGGCATAAGAAAAGTGAATTCCATAAACACTGGTATTATCAGTGTGTACTTGCACAGATCTTCAATAACATCAGCAGAACTCTCAATAGAACCAGAGACAATACAGCAGTACATACACTTCCATTTATTCCAACTGTTCTTTTCTGGAGGAAGCTCCAGAATATTTCAGTGAATACTTCAGTGTGAAGAATAGTTATCAGGAAATGAGATTTTAAAGATGCTAAATTTTGACTGTGACCTCTCAATGATCAGGTGCTTAGTAGCATAGTTCTACTGTTCCCTCAAGAAATTACAATTTGCACTTATGAAGAAGGAAGATCAAGTAGATCAAACCTGCCCTTTAATGTAATAAAAAGTAGTTATGGACAGTTACATACATTGCAATAGGAGAAGCTTAGAAATTCAACTGCCTACTACAAAACAATTAATTTAATTCTCTTGGGGTTCTGCTGGATTTCAGTACTGGCTTTTCCCTTAGTATGTCCTGATGTTGTTATCTATTATTTTAGAAGTTGGACTATAAAAATTATTTTTCCCGCTTTTGTTCTGGTAGCAAGTTATAGAGGCCTTTGGAATCAAAAGGTTTCATTTCACCCTTACCCAAGGCAACAGATTTTTTTTTTCTAAATAGGAATTGCAAATACATTATCTGCCATCTCAGCCCAGAGGTATGAGGGGCAACCAAGTTTCAGAGTCTGACTTATTGGAGCAGCTCTTACAGCATTATATTATTATGAACTTCTTGTTATACAGCTTGCTAGAGTAAGCCTTATGTCAGCTGAAAAGTGATGTCTGGAACTGTAAGGTTTCATTTGAAAGTGAGAAAATCTGCATGACAATAAATTTAATTCCTGCAGTACGAATTCTCAGAGAAAAAAAAATCAGCTATCTCCACAGAGTATAAACAACCACAAGGAATGGGTGGAAAGAAAGATAACCAGCTTACTATACATGAAATAATCTAAAATGACCTTCACACCTTACCAACACAGATGTCTGCTGTTTATAGCCAGTTTAACTCTTGCCCAGCCAAACTGAGTAATGGCTTGTGCAAAAGTCTGACCTCCCTGCAGTGGAGGGTCCTGCACACCTTAGTATTTTCGCTTCCATAGCACAGGAAGTCTTACAGAATTCTGAAATACAAATCAAGATTAAGAAAGGCTGCTAAGAACAGGACTCACATCAGCATCCTGGGAAAGGAGTTACTTAAAATCAGCCACAGGAAGTACTGAATGGTTTAAATCCTACTCTTGTCACAAGTTCCTCCTCTCACTAAAGATTCACAGATGAGAATCCTCTTCAGGATGAGATTTAACCTGCATTCTGCACAAAGCACTTTAAGAGCTAGTCCCTCTCTCTAATTGGATTCTGCATTTCCTCCTTGCTGAATTAAATACAACAGCAAATGACTCATAAGTATATAGTGTATTTCAGCAAAGTATAGTACTGGCTGCTGCTGAGTCTTTGGGAGAAAACATTAAAATGGGTGGAGTGTTTTAAGGTCAAATCAGTTTTGTGTTTTTTGAAATACACAAAATTGACTTATATTTGCTTTTAAAACCTTAGGATTGACATGAATATGAAATAACAGCGTAGTAGAAGAAACGTTTAAAACAATTTGTAATTGCAATTGGATTTTTCATAAACAATTATAAATGAAAATATATATCCACACCAAGGGTAATTTATAATTTACCATAAAACCACAAATGACAACTCCCAACGCAGATTCTTCAGTCCACAAAGGCACTGATGGATTACAGTTTATAGCCTAAACCAAGAAAAGTTGCTGATTAATCTGATATATAAACAAGTACGATGATTTTACATGGACTAATCTGTACATTATTGTAAAATTACTGGATATAACTTAGCCAAATGAAACACTTACAGATAAATCATAGAGTGCAGGGAGATGGCTATTATTCTTTTATATAAGACAATACAGAGTCTATCCAAATATCATGTTACTGGAAAAGTGCACCAGGGCAAACCCTAGAGATGAAGTAATAGGGTAAGTGAGCCAAGGTTTCTCTTTCCTAGCCTGCTTCAAGTGATGTTTTTGTCACAGATGTACCTAATGACACACACTATTGGAGTGAATGTGGAAAAACCTTCGCACAAGGAATGTTATACTCTTATTTTCCTTGCCAGGCATAAATTGAATCCATATAGCGTTACCACAAATCCTGTGAATACTCTGTTCTGTGCAGAAACATACCTCTGTGGCACAGATATTCTGTGTTCTAGTTTTGCTGGTTTTATTCAATATTAAAACTACTCTTTTTTGCTTGAATTTTTATTAGAGGCATAGAGTTTGTATGACTAAACATGAAAGCTTAGCTTGTACCACTGCAACAGCTTGAGAATATCACTCAAACTAGAAAAGGAAAAACGCAACAAAATAACCAAACTTTTTCCCCCTTTCAGCAAAGCTCTTGTTGTTCAAAGAAGAGTTCAGCATAAGTGCATGTCATTTCTGTTTTAATACAAAGATATTGAAATCAGGGTCAAAAACTTACACCTTGGTTGTTTTGTGTTTGGGTTTTGGTTTGGTTTTTTTTTTTTGTCACTAAGCTGAGCTAAAATGCCTCCTAGGCTCCCCTGTGTGCTCAAAGGGCACTGGAAAGCTTTGCTTTTGCCCTTCCTTTTGCCTCCAGGTCCCATATAATTGATTCTGACCAAGTGCTAGCAGTTACATCCAACTCCCAGAAGTTTTTCCTGAACTACATCTATTCCTGGTGATTCATATGTCTGAGAATCTTTCTGAAAAATAAACTATTGGAACCTTTAAAATAATTAACTTGGCTCTTCTAACGCACAGGATCTTTTGAAGAGATTGCAGGGAAGGAAGAAATGTAAAAGAAGTGGAGGGCTGGCCCTCGTGCTTGTGGAATCCTGGCATGGGAAAGCAGTTGTCTTTATCTGCTTACACTGGGGACACATGCAGAAAGCCAAGGGCGACTTACCTCCCAGATGCAGAGATTGATGGTGTGTAAACATATCAAAGAGGTCTCCTCTTTTCCAGGAAAACAGAGGCCAACTTCATTTTTGCTTCTTGAGAGTGAAGGGGAAATTTAGAATAAAAACTAGAGGTACAGAAGGCTTGTACTCTTATCTAAACCGGCCAGTACCTTTCTAATAAATATTTTAAAGTAACTTTCCTTTGCCCCATAGGTATTCAGTCTTTTCCACACTGAGTAATGTTTTAAGCAGGGTAATAATCAATAAAAATTCAAAAGACCTGCTGCTAAGTCTGTTGCTGACTCACTCACAGAGGTTAGCAAGCTGTCTAATCTGTTCCTAGTTCTGTTTATTCACCTGGAAAATTTACGAGCAAGTCATAATTAGTGTTTATAAAGCACTCTGAAAAAAACCCTGTATAATTAGTTCCTCATTAAAAGCTTGTATGATTTGTGTGAATCTACACCACCAGTACCCTTGTGTGTCCTCCTTACTCAAGGATGTCCTTCTAAATCAAATATTATAATTTCTGAAAGACGTGCATTGTTACTTTTCTGATCCATTTTACTCCTCTGCTTTCTCTGGGATTTGGTACTCTCCAAGCTGTATTGTATACTGGCCTTGAAAAAAATGAAAATAAAGGTGAGAACCTACATTTATTCCTTCAAATGCTGAAGTCTAAATATTGGGGTGTTCAGAGGACAAAAAGAGAATTTGGACCTGAGTCATATGCACAAAGGAAATTTATCAAGGAGAAAAGAAAATCGTACTAAGAGATATGAAGTGAAAATCCTGATAACACAAGGTTTTTTATTCCCTGAGGACTGGCTTGGTTTCCACAGAAATGAACTGGCAACTGATTTGAAAATTATTGACTTGAATCAACAAGTTTTAGATGAAGGCAGGTTTGAGAATAACAGGGAAAGCTGAGTTCAATGAGTTCTTTACTGAGAATAACTTTCTTATCTCCTAATACAAACTCTGTCCTCTTTCACAACCTCATGGAGTTTGCACTGGCTGGACTTGTGAGTCTGCTCTGTAGAGAAGCCACTCCAACAGCCAAGTCCTTTGTCAATAATAGCTTTCAGCTCCTGCTTTTGCTGTAGCACGCACTGAAGGGAATGAGTTCCCTGTTTCTTACAGTCATTAGAATTGCATTCCCTGTCCCAGATGTGCATTACCCAGGCTTGTTCTCCCTGTTCCCTGGAAGTCTGAGCAGATCTACTCTCAGATCTCAGTATTTATAGGGGTACATATTGATTGAAGACAAAAGGAAATTAGATTAATAGGTTTTGTCTTTCATTAGTTTGTTGGGGAATATCTGTGTGCATTCAGACAGACAAATGTATAAAAACCAGACTAGCAACTACTTGTCTGCTTGCTTTGCCTCAATACTCCTGAGCCTTCTTTTGGCTGTGCTTGGGTTCTTGAACTATTTGTGCTTGAACTGCTCTGAGCTGAGATTCCTTTCCTGTCTTTCTGACCATTTGGGTCAGTGCTCTTCCGCTCTCCTGGCCACTGCGTGCTCTCCCTCTGAGTCTTTATGTCCTACAAATTAGACATTATGTCTTTGTTTTCCCACCAGGGAAATTCCATTGTTCCGACTCGTGGCTCTAGGGAGGATGGGGAAAAACTAAGATTTCCTCTCTTTTCTTTTTTCTTTTTTTTCCCCCTTCTTTTTGTCTTAGGCACATTTATTCAGTGTTAGGATCTGACTGGGTCAGGGATGAGCCTGTAAATGCTCTCCTGCTCGTTAACTCCTGTACACTTAAGGAATCTTCCACATTATTTCTGTTTTGTTTCCATCTTAACAGAAAACTCAATTACAAACAGTAATAACTAAACTAAGCCATCTTCTCTCGCCCATGCAGTGAGTCACCAGGACTTTCCATAATAATAAGATGAATAAGCACATTTTTTAGGCTTTTAATAGTCGAATATGCTTCACAGAAAAAGGGAGCTTTGACACTTCTTCTGGACCTAGAAACTTCTGCTCCTGGTTTGACTTCAAGATTTTTGCCCTGTGGATGATAAAGGGGCTATGCACTTTTTCATCAAAATTGAATGTTGTACATCTTGGTCTTATGAGTCAACACAGCTTTTTAACTAAGCTGCCCTGTAAGGAAGATAGCATCTGCAAGATGAAAATGAGAAACAGCTGTATCACAGGACAAAATAAAACCCTCTTTAGACGCTGCGTGGACATGCATATGGTGACCCAGGGATTTTCCAAAAACTACACCAGCCTCCTGAAAATTGAAGGCCGCTATCTCTTTCATTCATTTATATGCTGGTTTGCAGCAAAATGTGGTACATGATCAAATCGATCTATCCATGGGATAGACACAGCATGCAGTGAAAGCTCACAGTGCTGCAGAAATCCAGAAGTTCTCTCTCTCTGGCAGGACTTTACAGGGATTTTGGTGAACTATATCATATCACTGGAAAAAATGGCAAGTGGAAATGTAAAGTTTGCTGAAAAAGGGCTTTCTCAGCATAACTGTAGAACTCAATATATTTCTGCATTTCATGTAGTATTTCCCCCAAACTGTGAGATGATTGTTCTTTGTAACTCAGTTCAAGCACATTAAACAAATCAAATTTCTATAACAATCAGAAGAAAGGAACTGAATCTATCCATATAACCGCTTAAATCTTATATAAGAAGTGGTTTTATTATTTATACCAACATTCTGTAAATTAACAAGGAATCAGTGAAATTAAAGTCCCAACATCACATACTCTTCTCTATCAAGAGCAATGAATGAAGAGCTCTCTGTAGGTGGTGTCATTAAGCATAGAGCAGTAATGAGGGGAAACACCATGTCTCTGGGATACAGAAACTGGTATTTCATATGTATTTGAGAGCCAGGCCTGCTCTCACATCTTTCCAATTTTGAATACAAACTGAAGGAATTACCGAAGTCCAGGGGAGGGAGGCAGAGCCGCTGGTAGGACCAATCAGTGATGCTGCCTGATTTCTAAGGGATTAAATGATTACAAAACACCCTAGAAATACCTGAAGACAGGTCATTTCATCACAATATCACACTCAGAATCTGGTAAAAATGTACATACCAGTATGCCACATAAGGAGAGAACACAAACTATCTGTTATTTTGTGCTTGTAGTCCTATGTTTTACACTTATGGTGGATTGGTCTGGGGCACACCAAACTTCCTAAGTTAGTGTCATTCTTACACCTCATTGTTAAGATGCCGTTTACTTCCAGTTTCAGATAATGCATAAAGTTATTTGTGGAGGCACAATATTAACTGCTTTTGTTTCTGAATATTAACTCTTAACTGCACATTCTAGTTGAGTCCTATTTATTAGTATTCCTTGTCCTTGTGCTTTTTTTGATCCAGACAATTCGGACCAGGAACAGAATTTTAAAAAGGTACAAAATGAAATAGATCGCAAAATCATTTACTCTATAATGTGTTCCATAGAGCTTTACTGTGCCTATAATAAGCACAGAGAAATTCATTTTGATATGTCATGCTTAGCATAGAGGCAAGTGGGCATGTAATTAACTCATTTATTTAATGTCTCTTCACCTAGTAATGCCGTTATTTTTCTTAAGCAATTAAGTTATTACAGCACAATTTAATTCAAACCTAGTGCATGATTTACCGTACCAGATCTTGTGCTTCTGTGATGGCATAGCAATTTCTCCTACCTGTCCACTTCAGCCCCCCCCCCATATCTGCTCTTTTTTAGCAGGTGGAATGAAGCCACCTGACATGCCACTTCCAAACTGAGACTGAGCAAAGCCCTGGAATGTGCAGATGCGTGAATAACCCTTTGCTAATGGAAGGGTGTATTTGTTGATGTAAAAGAGCTGTTGTACTACATTTTGGAAACCTGTATTTAAACTGAGAAAGAAAAAGAAGCCTAGCACTAACTTTGTTGGGTTTTGGTGTAAATCTTTGCTCCGTACCAAATCTGCTCCTGAGAGTTCAGATTTTCATCTGACGGGTACAGTTGCTATTTTCTCCAAAGACATCTTGGACATGTGCTGGATTCTAAAATGGAACATAAAGCCAAGCTACTGAAGCTTATTGTACTCTCACTGGATGATTTGGCTGGGTGGCTGTGTGACATATAAAATGACAAGTCTGCCTTGAAGACCAGAGATCCTTCATGGTCATCTTGGCTGGATGCTTTTCTGTGCCCGAGGAACTTGGCATGTGGCAGAAAATCCTGTCACATATGCTTCTCAACATGTAAATTGAGTACCTTCCCTTTAGAAATCAAAGCCATTGTGCCTGTGCAGTTGAGGAAACTCTGCTATGTCCTCAGGAGCATGACGTTATGTGAAAGGACTCTTCCCTTCCTGTGTGGCAGAGACCTTCTTTCAAGAGGAGCACAGTAGAAATGGGTGAGAGAACAGGACCAGTCAGTATCAATCTCACAAACACTTAAACTGCAAATAGCGAGACGACTGCTGTACATTTGCTTTGTTTGAGAAAACAGTGTCATACCCTGCAAATGCTCTCTTTCTGCCTTATGAAGAAATTTCAATGTTATTCCAGTTACTGCCTGGACAAACAAGTTTAATCTACAGTGCAGTTGAAGATAGGTGTCAAAACTGGTCTTTGTCATCAAGGATGTCAGTTTCTCTTGTGTCTTTGCAAAAACACATGAAAAAAACCCGTACAACCCCCTCTCTGTATGCAAAAAAATGCTGGTGATGTTTCATGTTTCATATTCCATTCCTGTAACAGACAGCTGCTCAGGAATCCTTACTTTTACTGTGAGAAGTGTAAAGGCAGTCTGTCTTATTACAGTTTCAGAATCACACTTCAAGAGGTTAGGAAACTCATAATTCATGTTGCTGGCAGCCACCTAGTTTTCATCTTTATATTGCTATGCAAAATTTTTATTCATGTGGCACAGTTCACCCCCCACCCTGGAGACTCTTGCATCATTCTGTGTTCTGTGAAATCCATAAGGAAAATGTAATTTGTTTGCACTTGCCTCACCCCTGGCAGCAGCTGTATGGAATCAAATGAATGAAGCATAAGATTACCTATCTCCTGGATAAAAAGCAGAAAGGATGCTGTCAGTCATGGCAATGCTATTCCACCCTAAAAAATAATATAAAACTCACTGCCACTGGATGGGCAGTGTCTGTGTCTGATCCTGTAGGCATCCCAGGTGTCCAGGTAGGGCATGAGCATATCAGAGAATCATTTACTCTGAAAAAGACCTTTGAGATCATCAAGTCCAAAATCAATGTGCAGAACTGCAGGCAAACAACAGATGAACCTACTGTTGCTGAAAGCCATACTTTGAAAGTGCAAATCTATGCCTTGAGAAAGAAACAGCAGTATCTGAGACACTTAGATGCTCTGATGTTGCATTGTTTGGTTCATTTGTGGTAGTCTGGGTAATACTTCTGCATTCCATTGGCTTCATGGGAGGCAATCCACAAAAAACTTCATAATACTCTATTTCAGGTAGCATCTGATGAGATCACAGTAATAAAAATACAGGTCACTGTGGGAAATTGCTTTTAATGGGCAAGCTCAATCCTCCAAACAGAATGAAACAGCAATCAAATATATGATATTGTAATGAAATGTATATGCGAAAAGAACTAAATGGGAGTTGGAAAGGCAACTTCTTCACCTGTGATTTAAACCCTTGATTTTGACACCTTGCACCCTCATTCCAATATGCTTTTATAATATAATGTGTGATTCTAAAATTACTTTTTCCCTGATATGTCATTCTCTTGTAAAGAACAGATGTGGGTACAAAGATTGATGGCAAATTCCAAATAAGCATCATGATTCTTCTTCATTATTTAGCAAACTAAAGGCAAATTACTAGTTGTAATTATTCCATTGATTTGTGAAGCAGAAACTATTGTACTTTTCTGCTTTTAAATGTGATATCCTCCAAGTTTCAGCTAACTTCACAGGAATGTATATAATACTATTGCCTGCTTGAACAATACTCAATATAGGCTTAGAGTAGTAAAAATTGTTTTAGCAAATGAAGTCTTTTCCTGACAGAGATGATGCTTCAAAAATGGAAATCCCTGGCAATAGGAAGGGAAATTCAGTCACAGTCTGGAAAATAGCTCTTCTCCCACTTTAAGCAAAGGGGTGAGCACCTTACCTGGCTGTTACATAGAACCTTCCCTCTTTGCAAATAACCTTTTTCAGTTAAAAATGTGATTTCGTCTTTAAATTAGGGGAGAAAGACGACAGTTTAGTTGCCCAAATCGCAACACTTCAAAACACCAGGGTCTTTTTCTAGAAAGGTGTTGCAAAAGTTTGATTATGTCTTAAGTCACATGCTCCCACGCATAAATCCAGCAGGAAATATAGTCCATTTAGCTTTCCCCTGGGGGTTGTGACTGTAGGCACAGTAGTAGAGAGGAAAGACAACATGCTCCATATACCTGCACAAAAGGAGCTGGCATGTTTCAGCCTGACAAAAAGTCCCTGTGTGCCAGCCAACAGATGTGGCCAGATTTATGATGGAGAGTATGCTAAACTTAAGAGACAGATGGAATAAATTACTCTGTTGTTCCAGCAACAGAGAAACAGCAAAAAGGTTGTGCTTAAGTCACATTTTTCTCCTGGTGCTTCTCCCCAAATGATACACTCTATAAACACTCTATTACTAAACTGATGAGCCTATCATTAATTCTGTTGCAGCACAAAGGTACAAATCACGTCCATGAATATTAACCTTTTCTGTATCAGAGCCAGGTATTTATATGTTTTGTCACTTCCATAAACCAGGAGCTCTTTTCATGTCAAGAATTTTCTACATCCAAACTGCTCTGATTCCTCTCCACATCTGCCAGATTACAGATTAAGCTAATACAGCAGTTTCAAAATGCAAAAGAGTTCAACAGTGACTTCCAATAAAAAGGAGCAATGCATAAACCCTTTCCTTTTTCTGTATCTATCATAAGTAATCGACAACATTTACTACTTGGCATACAGGTATCCGTTTCAGTGGGATTAACCAGTATTTCCTACGGTAACTCAGCCTTGAAAACCACATAGAGATTTTAGCTTTATCAGGCAACAATTCACAGTTAATGAGATCTCTAAGCAGATCATATGCCACTTCTTGCTCTTGAGAACATGAAAACCAAAGAAGAATCTTTTTCTATGGATGTCTTCAACATCAGATTATTTATTTCTTGCACGTCTTCCTGCTTCAAGGGACTATGAGCTCTTGGAAAGGGAAATAAGGTTTTCCTAGTGGAAAGCTTGATGCCATTATTACTGGACCTTGGAGCTGAGTGGACAGATTTCCAACAATTAAAACTTCTGTATCCTGTAATAAAAAAAGACAAGAATGTGTTCCTGATTTCAGGAATACTGCGCTCACAGTTTCACAGGAGGGAAGCATGATGTGGTACTCCTTCCCACACAGTGTTTTTGGCTTCTGTGACATAAACCCTCTATGGTCAGCACTCACCCATGTTAGAACTTGGCCAGGCACACAGTTCAAGAATTATACCCATTTTATTCCTGGGGACACCACCAGTTGTCTTGGTGGCTGACTGCAGGTTTCTGAGAAATTCTCTGTGAATCTAGTTAAATGCCTGTCATGTTGGATTCTTTTCTGGGAGGACAAAAAAGCATTCAGGCATAAAGATTTTCTTCTATAGGGTATGACATGCACAGATATATTTAGGACAAAGGCCATTTCATTTCTTTAAATATGAAGGTCATTCTTCAGCCACAAACTTAATCTTGTTTTGTAACTTTTCCTCTAAGCGAATATTAACTTTTTGCTGATTCTTTTAAGCTTGAATTCTACTTTGAAATATCCTGTAGTACAGTCTGGCTTGTACTCCTGTCACTTTGTCCGAGTCAAGGCTTTGTTGTCCCATTAGAAGGTGAAAGAGGATGATAAATTCCCACATGGTTAGTCACAAAATAAGCTCTCCAAAAACCATTTTTACTGAGTGTCAAAAACTAGCATCTTCAGACCAACAAAAGTGCAACTCTGCTGTCACCTACCTCTGCCACCAAACTACTCGTCTGAATGAGACAACTTTTCACTTTAGCTACAAGCTTACAACTAAATCCTATCATCAGAGCAGGACCTAATCTGGTCTGATTGTTTTACTTGGGTCTCTAATTCTATAATAGATCCCTCAACGTCTTGTTTTTTCAGTATTTTTCCACATTTGGCAAAGCAGTGGTAAATCTTTACAATCTTATTTTTTATGCTAGCTGAGCACTGCAACTGATTTCACATTTTCTTTTAAATTGAGTAACATCATTGATCAAATTTCTCTTTTCCATCAGATGTATAAAGTCCTTCAGACTGTCATAAAGTTAACAGCAAAAAAAAATTAAAATTCCTTGAGTTAGATAGCAATCACATGATGAACACTGATGCCTTACTCAAAGTAAATAAAGTATAAGATAAAATTTCTTCAGAGCAACTTGCACTGGACATTCATTTGCCCTGCCTTGCTCCTCTGAATTAAGTTCTGCATTGCAGAATTTGTAGCCTCCAAACTACCCAAAATGCAAATTCTGTTACACTTAACTCCCCTTTCCTCTTGCACCTGATTTTAAGGTATTCAAACTCTTATCCAGATCTGCCTACTCTCCAACTCAATTTAACATAAATTATGCAAAATGCCTGCAAAAGTGATGTACAATTGTTCCAGTTTCCCTGCTTTGAATATGCATTTGAATGAACATATTCAAGTAAAATGTTACTACTGCTGTCTGTCCAAATATGTGTGACAAACTCAGTGTGTTTAAAATTACTTCATGACTGAAAAATCTTTGAATTGCTCCCAATTAGTTGAAGTCTTTTTCAATGCACGCCAATTATTTGGCATAAATTAGGTTTTGCCTCATTTTAGGTGAACAAGGAAGTCTGTACTTCAGCAGCAGGGAACAAAGCTTTCAAGGACATGCCAAAGAACTGCTTCTAATTTATAAGAGGAAGGAGGGCTTTGTGAAAATTATTTTTGAGATACGCTTGATAATGCATAAAATCCACCAGTTTTGTGTCAGCAATTTCTGACTGACATTTCAGAGCAGATATTTTGACATATTTTGACATATTAACTCAGAACAATCTCATGCATTATGAAAAAAGAACATTTTCATTTGGATTTTTCAGAAAGCCTGAGCAAGACTAACAATAAAAAAGTAAATATGATTGTTTTTTCAGTTGTTGAATGAAAAATGATATTTTAAGTTAAAACTATCCATAGACATTCCTTGAACAGTTTATATTTTTTATTTAGTGTTCTCAAAAGCATGGCACACTGAAAAGCTGAAAGCTAAGTTGAACATCATACACAGATTAACTCTCAATATTATCCAAGAAAAGTTTAAATTTAGGATTAGATGGGTATATTTCTCTTATATTAGTGATTATACACAATGTCTTAAGTATCAAAAAACAAATAGAGTCTCCTTGGTTTATTATAGGCCAATATTACACATATTCCAATCATATTTCACAAACTTCTTGGGCTTAAAGTATCAATCAAAAACCTGACAAATATCGCTACTTTTCATTCCTTGGGATTTTTTAATATCTGAAGGCTTTATACTAGCCTAATCAAAAAAATGCAACTTTGAAGTAATAAAAATGATCTTCTAGTAAATTTAATATTAAGCTGAAGGGTTTTATGCCTAATTTGACATCTAGACTAACCTGGACAATGTGCTGAACAAACTGCAGTGTGATTTAGGCTGTTGAAAATGTAGTGATTGGGATTTTCTTGAAGTCTAGATCTGGGTATTTCTGGTATGTACAAAAACTACAATCCATCCTGTGACTAAAAAAAAAAAAAAANGCAAACATGGCATTGACCTGAAACAGTTCAGGGGAAGAAAAAGAATAGATAGCAGTATTCTGTGGCAAGAGAGATTTTGTCCCCTTAGACCAAAGACAACAACCATCTGCACTTTGCTTTTGAAGAACCCCACCTATATGTCTGCCACAGACACAAGCAGCATCAGAATCATGCATGTTGACCCATTTTAGTCATCGGCAACTTGGAGATCTCTTCCCAGCTCTCCGTTGTGAGGAGTGCCCAGCACACGGATTCCACACGGAGCTCATTGACTCAGGAAGTTGGGGAAGGGAGCAATATTAAAATTTGTCTTGTCCACCTGATTAACTCTGACTCACAACTGCAATGTAATTTAGACAGTTCAAAACCTGGGCCACATTTCAGCCTGTGCAAGACGATTATGGTGCCACTCCAAACATCTGCAGCAATGCAAAGGCTGAGCTCTCAGTATGCTCCTCCAGCCTTTAGCCTTGGCTCCACTCTCTGTTGGTGGAGCCTAGAAGGGCTTCCCCGGGGAGCAGCCTGCAGCTGTCTTGCAGAGATCCTATGCCAAGGCAATTTTCCTTCAACAGGAAGCAGGCTTTGAAAATACCTTCTACATCCTCAGCCTTCTACTCATTAGGAAGACACTGGAACAGATTTGGGGATGTTACTCAGCCACTCTAACAGCCTTGTTTCTCTTAATACTGTACTAATGGGTAACACTTTAGCACTGACTTGGAAAGGTGATTGATATATATTGAATTGCCAGTGCTATTTCCTCTGCAGTTTTCTCTCTGAATGGCCTTTCCAGGCATTGTCTCTTGCTATAGGTTGACAGATTTGAAGGGATTATAGTGTTGAGAGTAGAGAATGAGTAATATCCTGTATGAATGACATCCTAGGTGCAGCACAACTATATATAACTGCTAAATAAATTACGGAAAGTGCATGCTTTTTCTTAATTTCTGCTCCAACAATGGTTATGTACAGAGTAATCACCAAGAAAGGACACAGTATAAATCACAGCTTACTCGAACAAGTTTCTTAGTATTTTTCTATTTCCTTTTCTGTGTTAAGACAAAATAGATTGTACCAAGTCCCCTGAACATGGACAACCAAGCTAATGAGACATTTTGTTACTTCACTGAAATATTAATAATCTTGCCTCACAGAATATCTTTACAGGTACATTTTTTTTTTTAAATAGACCAATTATATTTCTTGGCTGTGTAGAAGATGGGTGGAGTGACTGGCTTGGCTTTTTCTTCTCTTCCACAATTTCAATTCCTGTGTTTTCCTGCTGCAGTGCACAAGATCATTCCCTAGCTGCTTAGACTGTTATAGTCAAATTGAAGAGACTACAAGAAAGCATATATCATTCATACATACTTAACTGTATATATTTAATGTAATTTAGGAAACAATAAAAGCATGGGCACCTTTTTTAAAAAGCCAAACAAAAATATCAAAGCACTTCTTTGTATAGTGACTAACAATGACTTACCCATTATGAATTCCTGTGAAAGAAGTATTGGAGACTGGATCTGAGCATCTTTCACCACAGCAATACTTCACCATCCTTCTACTGTTTCTCAAAGACTCCTGCTGTACTTCAACTGAAAACAGAATAGAATGTTTCCTCCAAAATATTTCTCCAGGGCTTAGACCTCTCTAGAAAAGGAGTCATCCACACACTTTCCATCATGGAGCAGTGGAGGGGCACAGAAGAAATGTCCATTTTTCAAGCAGAGGAGCAAGTTACCTGAATATTCCCCAACCTCACCATGCCCCTGAAGCCAGGTGTTTCTACTTGTATCTGAGGCATGAGAGGCAAAATCAACCAATTAATCTGGTAAAATAGTAATGATCTTGTTCGATTTTAATCTAATTCTTATGAAAAGCCTTGCCTTGTTCTAGTTTGGTGTTAGTTTCAAGGAAGGATAGTTTACTAGCTCTTTGCTCTCTGCAATTAATACATCTGTGAGGGATTCCTCCATGTATCCCACAAGTGAGGGTGAAGATTAACAGAAGCATTTCAGTGTATATGCTTTGGAAAGTAGTTTTCTCACTTCGTGCTGATAATCTGAACTAAATATGAAAAGGTTATTAGGACTGATCTATTTTTTTCCCTCCTTGCCACCACTCTTGGCACTATTAAATAAAGTGAAAGCAAAATTCTGCTATGCAGTTTCTCTTGCACCTGCCCACTTCCTATACTGCTTCCTTCCAAGGCAGGGAACATTATGAGTGCATGGCTTTTGCTTTGAGTCCAGGAGGAAACGTCGTGATGCAGATTTCTCAGAATCTATCCGGGCAGACTGAACAAGCTGGGCTAAAACCTGTTTGGAAATATGTTTTTCCTGTCTTGAGAAAATGAACCCAACACCTTCCTCCTAAATACTGCATTTGGAGGCTGGAACTATAAGTACTGTTGAATGGTATGCAGTGTGTGTAGGAATATTTAGGCCTTCAGTGTATTCTTGGATGCTGGTCACTGGTAACAGGCTGGGAGCTCCCATTGATGCTGACGGTTGCCAAGTTGTACTCTGCAATGCCACTAGGCTGTGATGGGTTTTGCATTACCCTTCAAAGCACTGCTGGAAGAGACACCACACTGCTGGCTAGCAGTGGGATTTCTGCAAACGCTAATTTGGAAACGGAGCAAGCCTCCAAGCATGCCAGCACTCCCCCTTCCTCCCTGAACTCCTATTTCACCTCCAGACAGGAGTATACTCACTTCACATATCTGAATTGCTGCTGCTCCTAGCACACGCTTTCTGTGCAACACTCATGGACGCCAATAGATTCTAGGCACAGGGACAGAATGCTGCTTCTACTAATTTCCAGATTTCTTCCCCCTTTTACTCCCTGCAAACAAGCAAAAACATAGGCACCCATTTTCAGGGAAGATGGCTTCTGTGCCTCTGATGAAAGGCAACGCAGATAAAAACACTTTGGCCACGGCCTTGAGAGGAGTGCAGGAGCCAGTGTTGTGCTCCTGCACCACAGGGTACTGTGGCTACCCAGATTCCTCCCTGCACCACCTTACTTAGTCTTACTCTGGACAATGAAACAATGAGTTAAATTCACAAGAAAAAGGAGGATCCTGTTCATCTGTGGGCTGTGAGCAACCCTTGCACCAGGCAGAAACAACAACAGAGCTGAAATTTAGAGGGTCATGAACAAAACAACAGCATGACCAGAGCACTCAAAGGCTTGGGACTCAGCTCCTTCCAGCAGCAGCGATGCACATCTGGGAAGGCAGCTCACAAGCAGCAGGAACCACACTGCCTCCAGCTGGAGACACTTCTGCTGTCAAGTCGAGGATTGCCAATTTTTTAAGGGACTGTGGCCTTTTGGAAAGGGAAATAAGGTTTTCCTAGTGGAAAACTTGATGCCACTGTTACTGTTTGGAGTTAAATGGCTAGATTTCTAAACAATTAATCACTTCTGCATTCAGTGATGAAAAAGTCTTTCCCTTCCAAGATGTCTTCTCGGTTTCAGGAATACTGTGCTCAGATTCACAGAAAGAAAGCTTAATGTGGTACAGCATGGGCCTTCTTCTCACACAGTATCTTCAATATTTTGGCTGTGTTAAAACTGCTTTTCCCTTGTTTTTATGAATTTAGAGACATATTTCAATCTCTGTAGTTAACTTTAGATGTTTCCCAGCAGTGCAGTTCAGCAGAATTGAAGTGCTTAAAAGCTTCAGGCCATAGCTTGTGTGAGAGTTATTCCTCACCTGTACCTTAATTTCTGAGGAATCTGGGGTTCTTCCTCCAATGGTTTTTGACATCAAATGAAGAAGTGAATGAGAAATGAGAACGAGAAGAATGTGCGTCTTCCAGGAAACATTCAGCATTTGAGATCAACACAGAAAACTAAAACAAGTTCTGCACATACTGGCACCAAAGCAGAGGTGTGGAGGAACGCCACAATAAAGAATTTACTACGTGGGGCTTCCACAACATATGTTCCTGTAGAGCAGCAATTTTCTGTGGCGATGAGGGAGACATAAAGAAACAAGACAGAGCTGAACATAAGACAATTCTTTTATGTTATGAAAAGAGTATAAAAAGTTTGTGTTGACTGAACCTAGAGCTAAAACTATCAGCCTTTCTCCTTTTTGGAATCTGTCTACTGTCATGGGAAGAAATAGTGGAGGGACAGGAAGCAGAATTATAAATGATGGCCGAAGCCTGGCCCAAAGACCACTGCAGTAAACAAAAGGATGAAGTGCTGCTGCCTCAGCAGGTATCTGCTCAAAACAAGATCTGCAAATCCTCATAGCATTGGGTCAGCTCCATGATGTAAATCCAAACAATAAATGCAGCTTAAAACCACATCTTCCAAACAATCACAAGAGCTAGATATGTTATAAATGGTAGAGAAAATAGAAATTATACAATCAAAAGGAATGTTAGCATCAATCATCTTTTCATTTTAGCCTGACTTGGGGGAACTGCATAGATTCCAAAACCAAACAACATTTTAAATTTATTTTCTATCCCAGACTGAATTTAATATTCTTTCCTTAAAAGAAGGAGAAAGCAAGTTTATTTTAATCACTCATCCTATGTACAATAGAAGAGTACATATGCACTAACAAAGCCTGGCACAATTATAAGCCTGTTTAGAAGTTTCATTAGTGATCAAGGTTTTAACAGGCTTTCTACCTAGAGCCTGTGGCTATACAGAGGTTATATCCTGAAGCAGAGGTTTGTGGCCCACATTCCTTCACCTCAACCCTGCAAAAGCCTGCCAGCCCATTTTAGAAATGGTGTGGCAAATCCATTCTTCCCTTCCGGATTCTGAACAATGTACACCACTCTTGTTTTATTATTATTATTTTTATTGTTCTGCATCATATGAATGCCAGATGTAAATTGAAAGATTCATCTAACTGTACTTGGTTCATGTCATTATTAAAGCTGCCTTCCTTTCCATCGCTTTTGCACAGCTGGCAGACATGAGTAAGCAAAAATTCTGCTTATGGAAAAATTACTTCTATGGTTATTTATAATTTACAGTCTCTGATACAGTGAGTCAGGTATTCAAGGCCTGGTAGCACAGTCTAACTTATCTGGTGCCTGCTGTTCTGGGTTGAACATTCCTCCTTTTCCCCTGTCTGTCCTGTCTCCTGTAATGAAGAATTCATTAAGATGGACTGAAAATGACTGAATACAGGGGTGGGCTACATTCTGCATTTAGGAATTGAGTTCTGTTGAATTCTTGTCCTTTCTCTTATGAAATATTCATTTATAAATGCAAGTAAAGCATCAAAAGAAAGAAGAAAGGATCTCCCAAACCATTCCAAAGCTCAAGGCCTGATACTAAGCCTCCCTACTGGATAATAGGTAGCATCATTTCAAATCCCCATATTGGGAGGAAAGTTTATAAATAGCTTCATCAGATGGTTTCAAGATGAGAGAAAAACTTCCAGTTATTTAAACCAGATGAAATTCAAAGAATTTGCTCAACTTTAGCCACATACTTCGTGCCAGTTTTTCTTACCCACACAGACTAGGAAGGAGAAAGTAAATGCCAGTTATTCATCTTGTGCCTTGGATAGTTTAGAACTTGCTTCAGAGCTGGTCAGGATGCAAAATTGCTCTGACAGGAACTTGCTCTTTTTTTCAGCAGAGCTACCAGAAGTATCTTTTTTATTTTACTACCTATGCAAACCTACCACAGAGGTAAAACAAAAACTGTGCAAGAACATATTAAGTGCTTTATTAGGACCACTGAGCCAAAAGGCTGTTCTTGATGCGAGACAGGGGAGAGTTTAACAAGAGAAGCCCCCTTGGAGCTTGGAAATGTGCATAAGGACAGGGGAGAATTGATTTGTGGGAGCAGGGCCCAGGTCTGCAGTGCCACACTGCATTTCATTTAGTAATTGCTGAGAGCTGGGCAACATGGACTGAAGGTATAGCTACAGGATAACTTAATTCACTCTTGAACTCTATGAAAAAAAATTAACTTGACTCACATCCATTTACTTGCTTAATTTTGGAATATTGGGCCAAATCCAGCTGAGATCTTGGCACATCACCTCTGGGATGCTGAGATATAATAAATAACAAGGATGCAAGTCCTGAGGAAAATAATTTCTCATCACGCTCTGTATATGCACAAAGGCAGAGCTGGGGGCCAAGCTTATGGCAAAAGTACAATTATCTTTTACTTCCAAACTCCTGCTTCCTTCTTCTCAACTTCAGATAGTTCTAATCTATTACATCTTTCTGTTGTTTTCTTCCTGTTTTCTGGGTATTCTGAAGTTTTTCTTTCTACTTTTGCTCAGATTTGCCTCACACAACAGCGTGGGAATATTCAAAGCAAAGCTCAAGAAAGAAGAGCCCATGTTATAAGAAGTGCTGGCTTTCAAAGAACTTTATATAGCTTAAAAGAATTGTAAATAGCTTAAAAAAATTGTAAAGATCTTGAACAGAACATGGCCCTATGAATGCAAGAAACTGGGTCATCTGACACTGATAACCTATGACTTTACAAGTTCCAAGCATAACTCAAAGCCATTAAACAGTCCCATAAAATGGTTAAACGTGGAAGATTGCTGTGAGTAATGCAGCATTACAGAGTATAGTATTGAAAACAAAAAAAGAAGAAAAAGAAAACCCTACTAGTATATTCCAGACCAAAAAAGGAATAGCATGAAAAGTGGCATGTTGTAGACAGTGAGCCATAAAGCTCTCAGAAGTATTTGCATAAAGCAAATAGGAATGCAAATACAGTCAAATAGGAAATATTTTCCCTTTATAGAAGAGGCAGGGCTATATAGCCACAGATAATTTAACACTGAACACTTCAGTCAGCTCCAACACGACCCTCACTGTGAAGTAACAAGCTAGAGGGGCTTCTGGAGATCAGCATGGCAAAGTTAACATGTTAGAAAATACATTTAGGAACTGTAACACAAACCTGCTGGCAAATCCTTAAAATCATCAGCCACTTTGTTTAAAATTAAAAAATAAAAAAAGAAAAAGAAGAAAAGAAAAAGAAGAAAAAGAAAAAGACGAAGAAAAAGAAGAAAAGAAAAAGAAGAAAAAGAAAAAGACGAAGAAAAAGAAGAAGAAAAAGAAAAAGGAGAAAAAGAAAAAGAAAAGAAAAAGAAAAAGAAAAAGAAAAAGAAAAAAAAAGAAAAAGAAAAAGAAAAAGAAAAAGAAAAAGAAAAAGAAAAAGAAAAAGAAAAAGAAAAAGAAAAAGAAAAAAAGAAAAAGAAGGGGAAAAAAAGAAAAAAAAATAATGAAAGAAAGAAGGAAAAAAAAGGAAGAAGAAGTTGTAAAGCCTCCTTGATGACTTGCAGCATGGAGCCTGATAACAAAGTATTGCACTCATAAAGACACATGAGTCTTTAAACACATGCCTCATCGTATTTCCACATCACACAGCTAACTATCACCTATAAATTTTAGGGTAAATGGCCATTTACTAGTTTCCTTTATGGGATTTTGATTACCCTCACAGCCCATAACAATATTAATTCCTTCCAAACCAAAATAATTTCATCTGCATTGCCCTCAAGGCCCTTGGGTCTTTTCTAGAGGAAACATCTTTTTCTGTTTAGGCTGGTCTACAGATATTTATTTTTTATTTTAGGAGAGAGGTTTTATTGGAGACGTTGGAGATGGAAAGGGTCTAATTAGTCACTGAGGACTGACTTAGTCACAACCATAGTTCAGTCCAGCCCATTATCAAGTGGCCTTGGTTCTTGCTGTATTTCCCCATGTTGCTGTCTCCTGGCACTCATAACAGGGAGTTTCCCCTGAGATTTACAATGGAGTCTCCTTTCTCAGCTTTTTCCTTCTGTCCTTTGACATTGAGCTTTTGTCCCTTACTCTCTGGTGCGTGGTTTAACCTTCAAAAAGTGTTATTTTTTGTATTCAGCCTCATTTCTGCTTTTTCTGATAGCTGTGTTAATAGTGTACCCCTTTCCTTGTATGGGCAGATCACTCTTTGGGAAGTTAAAGCAAGCAGCCCTGAGAGACTGTTATGCAATGACGATACTCGTGTAGTACTCCACTTTAGAGATTAGGCAAGACTGAGGCCTTCAGTGCTGTATTATAGCTGAACTTATTGGACATCTTTTTCTTCGATCCTCTACTGCTTTAACTAATCCCTAGTTTGTAAAATGGTTGTCATTACAAAACCTCCTTGCTCCTTCAGCAGAAATTAAAAATGGTATCCTAACTACAAACAGCAGTTTCTACCTTTCCCTTCATGAGTGACTCTACATAGGATATAATTTGGATTTCAGACTGAATTGAGGGTAGGATAATGGCTTTGTTTTTGTGTTATCGATTACTCCTTTTCCATTAAGTTTTTGAGTATGGTGTGTGTTCAATTTGTTCTTCCCTTTGCACGTATGTTTTAAAAATCCCTGCTATATTTTCTTTCCAAATGACATAATTACTTCATGATGTCTTTACTTCTCTCTTGTTATTTTTGCTGGAAACAGTGAAAATGTACTTAAACAGCCCTTTGGCAGACATATATATCACACTGACCCAATTTATAGCATCTGCCTTGCAACTTTGTGTACCATCATTTGCCAAACATTCTGTAACTGCAAAATAATAAGAAAATAATAGTGAAGTGTTCCTACCTTTTCATGCTCTCTGTTCTGTATCCCACACGTCCCACAGAGCCTACATAATGAAATGTTTGCTAGGTTGTTGGGTCAGCACAGAGGAACAGAGTAAAAGCCATGCTGGAAGTACTCACCGAGTAGGGCTCATGGCTCCCCAGGCCAAGGTTCCTGCTGTTAAACACACTCTGTTGCAGCTGCTACTAAGGAAAGCTGGAGAAAAGTAGCCATTAAAGCTGCAAAGTTTAATGGCAGCACAAAGTCTCCTTCCACAAAAGTGAAAAACAAAAGGACAACGGAAAACATTTGTATAAAATAGTACCTAAACTTTTTGGATTATGTTTAGCTTTGCGTTATGCATATGCTATTTTCCTCTGATTTTTAGCACACTGGAATTAGCAATGGGGTTTTTTTGGACTTCTAAACCTGTATTTGTGAACAGCAAGGGTCCAATTCAATTTGGTGTATTCAGATTACAATATAGATGGCACTTCTTCTAAAGCTTTACTATGCATTTTGGACTATTAAAATAACAAACAAGTGGAATATTCACTGAACTGTAAAATTACCCTTTTCTCTACTTTTTACCTCCAACTTTAGTCTTCCAAAGTAAAATGAATTAATGCATTCTTTTCTGACAGCTGTAGATAGAATACTTCCATTCATTCCTCTTCTACCTTCCCAGAGAGAATTTGATTTTTTACTGAAATATGAAGAAGAGAATTGAAGAATACACCCCATGGGTTTCTGAGAACTGAATCCTTCATCTCAGCTGTTAGATTTGTGTCTTTTTTTTTTTTCTAGTATAGCTTCCTCCTCAATGGTTTCTGTAACTTTTCCAGTACAAAATGTGTTAGCCAGATTCTCAAGAATTTCTTCATTTCCCTAGACATTCTGCAGCATGGCTATTTTTGCTGGGGCATGTTAAAAATAATGGTCTGTGTGGCCTCAAACAGGAATGACCTAGTTGAAGCCTCAAATTAATTCTTTGGAGGATATCACTTGTCCTTATTTTGAGTGATACACTCATTGCATAATTTATGAGAACCAGCTATCTGGAAGAAATAGGGAGATGCAAAAATGTGATAGACAGGAAAATTCAATAGCAGAAAACATTTTTTCAAATGGACAAGCCGTAGGGTATGCAAGCATAATCATACTTTGGCTTTCTAGTCCAATATAGATCTATTTTTCAAAAGGATGAGTTGCAAGAGGCAAATCAAAGCACAGCAGAAGCCCTGCAATGAGTCTGTGAGTAGGAAAGTTCTTCAGTTCTGGTGCCCACCTCTTACTCTGGCCCATTAACAGCCAAAACATTGCAGGAGGTGCAGAAAACATCCCTGAGGCTGCGGCTGGCCAAGGTGCCTCTGTCACCGTGACCGTGAGTGCCACCAGCTGTGGGCTGTAGCAGCATGGGTAGCCAACCTTCCTCCACAGGAAGGAGTGGGGTCACTGTGAAACAGGAAAGGTAAAGGAGCTTTACCCTCCCTAGGGTAAAGGGCCTAGGAAGGTGTTCAACTCCTACATCCTGCAGCTGATTCCGTGGGCACCACACTGAAGGCACATTGTTCCCTCACCAGTGCTGCCCAAGAGCTCACACCAGAAGGAATGACTTCAGGAGTAGTGCTCCATTTCCAGACAGCTTGTGTCTGCCTGCCATTTGCATCTGCCCTAAATAAATCCTGTTTTCTCTTCAAGGGGCCTCTATACACCACAGCTCCTATAACCATATAAGCATGAATATTAGACCTACAATTTTCATATGGATATATCAGATTCCTTACTATTTTATTTAACAGAAAGTGTTTTGTCATCCAAATTGTATCAAAGTTTCACAGAAGGTGTTTACCAACTCAAACAGTCATATAGGACATAAAGTACTTGTATAATCTTAATGGCTTTGGTATTGTAAGTCAGCTGAATCATAGCAGGTGTGGAGAGGTCAGAGCAGTAGGGCCATTAAATCAAAATTAAGTCATCAGGTTTCCCTGAATATACAGGGGGAAAAAAAAAAAGCATTTTAAGCCATGGACCTGGGCCCAAACAAACTTACTTTTCTCTTTCTGCATGACTTGGATCTGCAGCTGATCAACTTGGCACAGAAGCCAAGATAGGGTGGGAGAAGTTGGCGTCTTGTAGCTCTCCCACACACACTGGATAACATTTCTGTCCCAAAATTGTCCTCTCAGAATAGTCTGGCACTTCCCACAACCAGGAATTGGGAGGTGGAGAAGGCCACGTATAATCCATTTTATTATCATCATCTTTTCCCCCCGTTCTTCAGATTTTGTTTCCATGCACAGTTGTGTCTAGAAGTCCCAGCACTGCACCAGATCGACTACTTTCATGGGTGTAGCTTTGTGAGTCCTTGGTTTTTGGAGCACTGTAAGTAGATCAGTCCAGAAGGGGTGAAAAGAGGTAAAAAAATAAGTTTCTCACACACAGAAATTTGGGCATGGCTGTTCAAACATGCACCATCTGATAACTACTGAGGAAATGGATTTGTCATTGTATGACAATCAGAATAGGGAAAGTGATTTCTGCAATGCTGAGATTCTGAAATATTTTCAAACCAGTTTTATTCCATTAAAGCAACTGAGTGGTTGAATCTACTGCCTGAGTGAAAGCACCCTTTAAAAATCTGTGTACTAAGTGGAGCATCACATTACTGCTTAGTAAGGATGCATAAAATAAGCAGAATGTGTTACAGGCAGTCTTAAAAATTTAAAAAAAAACAGTTAAGAATAAAAATAGTGGCTTATTACTTAATTTTAATGGCTTGCTAATTTTAACCTGTGAAAATGCTCTGGACTGAGACAAGAGAAATCCTATAGCACTTCTGAAAACGAACAGAACTCACGAATTGACATGAATATATCCTACAGCATATAGTAATCTCTATGAAAGAAAAAGCAGTGAAAACTTCTGGGGAAAAAGAATTGTGTTCTGCCTTAGTTTTAGGTTGGAATTAATGAGCACCCATAACTATTAGTGCCCTTGCCTTTAGAGCTGGAGACTCCGTACTCTCAAATCACAGTTATTTCTGCTGTACACCTGAGGTCTGAGAGGCTGAAAGAAACCCCTAGCTAACACACCTCCCTTCATTCCAAAGTGCTGTGCCATTGCACTTAGGGCTGGTATCAGCCATGGAGCACTTAGACACTACACAAACAGAAAGCACATTTTTGGATGCCTTCCTGTGAATACCTCACTGAGCTGTGAGAGTTTGTTTACAGAGTTGCTCAGCAGCTTCACTTTCCATTGACTTCAGTTGCTGGCTCCTCAGGTCCTTCGTTTAGAAAGGGAGGAGTGATGGAAAAGAGGGTATGGACATTGTTGCAAGACCTATACTGCTAGATTTTTGTAATATTTAGATCTCTTCAGGACAGGTGTTTCAGTTAATTTCTGAACATTCCACTTTAAAAGAATGATACATTTACTTAGTAAAAGCAAAGAAAATTGTAAGTCTCTTGGGATTTTCAAAGCAGCAGAGCCAGTTCTGTGTCCAGCATCCACTGAAATTTATTGGGATTTGACTGTCTAATTCCCCTAAATTTTACTGAAAATACCAGCTTTGTGTGCAGCTATGGAAAAATTGAAGCATTTATTGCTATTTATGCCATCATCTTAAAACACAATTAAAATATAAAAGGCAGGCCAAGTGCCACAAAATTGCTCAGAAAAGAAGAGAGCTCTGAATGTGGGGAGATTACATGGTTGGGAGTAAGGCAAGAAAAGAAAAAGTCATGTGCTATAGAAGACAAGAGTGTTTTAGCATCATCTGAACCTTTTGGCACCAAAATGAGATACAGAAAATTGTGAACAGCTTGATTTTGAGGAACTAGCCTATAAAAGGACCTATTTTGTAATGAACATCTATATGATCTTTTGCAAAATTACAATTATCAGCCACACTGACACTTTATGAACAAAACCTTATGTACTTGCATAGTTCCACTATTGTCAACATAAGGATTATTCTTACAAATGTCTAAAAATCTTATCACTTGCTTCTGCATTACACTCTCAGCAACTTTTCATTTTTACCAGTGTCATCAAAATGAGAAGAGATTTCATCCCTACATGAAACAGAATAAAATTATAGTGAATAGTAACTCTGAGGTTACTGATACTTAGAAGTACTCTGGACATCCCTAGGGTTAGAAACTTCACATTAGAAGTGAACTCTTAGGCTGCAGGACAAGTACAAAAATCTGATAATAGCTGTATTTTGGGCATTTTTCAGACAGTTTTTAGGATGGTTTTTAGACTGTGGAGGATTGCCTTGGGCATGTTCTTGTGGGAACTCATATTATGTTTATTGGTGTGAATTTAACTCAAGAAACCAGATAACTCTGTTTATTGTGAGAAGGGATTATGGTGAGAACTCTTATTCTTCTGCTAAATTATGTTGTTTCTCTCCATCCCAAGAACAGGAAGAGGATATACATCCAACTTGCTTTCTCAAAACTGCTTCCTGAGCCCATGATTCTTCTCATATGGAAGCAAGAGAGTTGTACTCCATCACCCATCTGGCACAGTAACTCTAATGCATCCACATGGAGAAACCCAATACCCACAGAGAGGAGAAACTTTTGTTTCAGGTTAACACTACACAGTGTAAAGCTGTCCCTAAGGCAAGGCCTTAATGGAGGGAATTTACACAATTTAACTATGTAAAAACCGTCATACTGAAAGTCATAAATAATTATCTAATACCACCAAAATTTTTCACATATTTTACATAAATATGAAAACTGGTTGTCTTAACCAGTATCACTGCTTCGTGAAGGGAATACCACATATCCAAACCAGCAATATCTCTAGTGAAAGCACAAGGCACTTTCTTCTAGATTCACTGAAGAAATTATAAAAGTTGGCTATGTGCATAAAATGGCAACCTTTGCAAGTCCTGTCTGACACAAACACACTTGGCCTTCTCAGCACTAGTTCTAAATCTGCATTTTCACTCAGAAAACGTTAGGCCATTGCCTAACATTGGCCCCCATCCTCCCCTTTACTCCAGATGAGATAGACTCGAGATAGCAGAGCAGTGTGACTCACAGAAACTCCTTCCCACATGAAATCCCCAGTGCTGCTGCCTAGTGTGCAGCATTGATTCAAAAGCCCTTGTAGGCTCCATGCCAGCCCTACAGCTCGCCCTGAGCTTAAGATCTCTGGTCAGGCAGAAAGGAAAGCCAAGGAGCTATGACTAAGCCTGCATTAGGAACATCTTTTTCTATCACCCACATCTAACCCCAGAGCACTAGCCCTTGCTGACACTGTGTGTTGACTCACACCCATTAGCACCTGAAAACTCATTAGCTACAACACAATGTTGCTAATTCAAAAAAATAATTCTTAGTTCCTCCACCAAGTGAAATTCTGACCCCTTGTCGTTGTCCTGTAGTTATCCATAAAGCAATTACTCTGTCATGAGACCGGTTTCAGCACTGGCTCACATCCACCTCCAGTGGCTTCCCAAGACTTTCGCAACATTGGTTAGGTCGTTGCTGTCCTGAGTCTTTAACCATAGCATTGCAGATAAACTAGACAGACTGGATTCAGGCAAGAGGCCTGATTTATCCACGTGAAAAGCTTTTTCCTTTCATGGAGTTATAGTTCTGCAGCATGTGACATGTCTGAACGCTAATTTCAATCCAGCAATATACTGATTTTCCTCTAATCTGAAATTCTTGGCAACTAAAAGAACCTAACTAGGGTGTTTCTGTTGGCACTTGTTCTTTTGCTGTGAGAGGGAAACATATTTCAATTTTGTGCAGTTCAAGCTCTTTAAACACAGCCAGTTAAAATACAAATTTGAACCTATCTGATCATCCTCTTTGGGCAGTGGAATCAGTTATAAATCCAACATTTTGACACAAAACTAGGCAAGCAGCTTCACAGGGAGCTGTTCCTTGGCTCTTGTCTGCATTAAACTTAACCCTAAGGCTAATCTTAGCCTCAACCTTAATCACAGGCCACCAGCTGCTACCACTACAGACAGAATAAACTCATTGGGTCCTAAATAAAAGCTATCATTTCATTCTGGGAAAAAAAAAATCTAGTTTTGAGGCTCCTCTCAGTTTGAGCACTAACCCCAATTTGACCACTAGTCCTAGCCTGAAGCTTTATTTCACTAGTCTCGTACAGGACATAAGCTTCAACCAGTCCTGCAGCTGTCTGTTTCTAAACCTATGTAACAACCTTGGTTTATAATCTCCTGCTATCTGAACCCAAAACCTCAGCAAAATCTCACCCACATTCACTGAACAATGTGTGTTAAACATCTTTACTCTTAGCACCTCATTAAAGCAGCTCAATAAATTGACTCAAATCAAAAGAACTATTTGTTTTGAAGAAGCTGCCTTTCAGATTCAAAGTCATGAACAAACTAAGCACAGGGAATGAAAGAAAACTTCCATTTATCTCACTTGTTTCCACCTCTGACAGAAACACCAGGGTTGTGCAGCCTGCTGAGACCTCAGCATCAGTGAGCTGACAACACTCATTGCTCTGTGGGCTGAGCCAGCACTGGAAACCTCCAGATCTGCCTCAGAGCCTTCAAAGAATGAACAATACCAGCTGGCCAGGGTCAAAGAAGTGACTACTTGGTGACTTAGCTTGACATAGTGACTTTCTGATTTCAGGTGATTTCTCACTGGAATTTTTTCTCCTCACTCTTGCCAATTTGAGTAGTGCTGATCAGACCAGCTGAAAAACACGTGGCTGTATTTTTTTTTTTTTAATACAAATGCAACTTCTTAGTTCTTTACACAAAGTAAAAATCCAAGTTAAAAAAGGTCAGGTGAATCATTAACCAGAAGAAGCACAAAATATAATTATTTCTGTTAAAAGCTGATATCCCAGCAAACCCAGTGCCCTTTTGGATCTTTAACAGGAAGATTTTAGGTATAAAATCTTCTAGTCAGCTACATTCACTAAAGTAGAATTAACTTCAGGAGAGTATACAA
Organism: Grantiella picta; assembly: GCA_013397955.1. Lineage (NCBI taxonomy): Eukaryota > Metazoa > Chordata > Aves > Passeriformes > Meliphagidae > Grantiella > Grantiella picta. Next base: position 212,924 of record VZRM01001471.1, read on the forward strand.
ACCCCTTAAAGTGTAATATTCCTTGAGTTCAAGAGCGGAAAAAAAAAATTTAAGTAACGACAGTTAAGCCAAGTCAGTTTGAAATGTGGTGACAGGGAAGCAAATCTATACAGTCTGAACAGCTGTGTCTAGAGTAATGAGAGGCCTGGCAGAAAATACAACAGTGTTCAGGTGTCCTTAACTGCCCCACTCCCCACAGTCCTAAGGGTGCCTTCAGACACTGCAAGGTCCAGACACATTTTGCTCTTTAGTACTCTAGTAACATTTCTGGTGCTTGACTACCTTGTGGATAGTTGCCTTGTTGTGGGAAACCCCAGAGCTAGAGTGGCATTGCTGACTGCAGGGATGGCCAGAACAGAGATGTCTAGACAGGGAAAGGATCAGTACCCTATTTGGCCAATAGTTGGTCCTCTGACCTTTTCAGAGGTGGGACTACTGCTTTCTGCATCTGATGCCCAGCTGTGTTCTGAGGCGTATCACAGTTTTTCTTGTGGTAAGTTGGTCATTAATACCATATTTCCTTTGCTGCAGCTCCTTTTCCTTCATTTGTAACTATTTCAGCCAGTGGCTCACATGATATTAATCATTGCACAGAGAAAATGTTGCACACGCCAGGTTCAGACTGTTCTAGTAAAACCACAGTGAAATGGTTTATTGTGATAGCAATGCTAAGTTTGCTTTGACCTAGTCTCATTTCTGAATAACACACAAGCACAAATTTCAGCACTATTTAAATTATCCCACAGAAAGGTGGTAGGCAGCAAAACCTGAAAATTAAATAAGACCTGGTAGAACTTTAGGTCATTACAGACGGAAAATCTATTTAATGGGGAATGTCCTTTTCTGTAAATCTTTCCTCTTGGAAGCAGGAACACTTCCCATTGAGATCAAAGGGAAAATGTTACTGGCATTGACTATACATACCTAACATCATCAGACCTTCAGGGTTTAATTAGATGAAGAATTTTGTCCACATGAAAAGCAAGTAGTCATCCAAACCGTGGTGTGTGTCACAACTGGACTCTCAACAGCTTCCCAGATATTGCTGAGATTAGTAGCCAAAGCCAAACGCAATGCTTAGATAAACACCAGATGCCAGGTGCTTGGTGTCTTTGGACTTAATATTCCCTCACACAGGGCTTTTTTTCAGTTTGTGGTTTCTGCTCAAGAAGGTCACATTTTGGCTTGCATTAGGCAATACACATGTGCACTGCTCTTAATGAATAAATCCCATCTGGAAAACTGCCATGGTAAAGCTCTGTTAACAAGCCTCTCCCTTCAACAGAAAACAAAACTTGTAGGGTAGGACGATACCTGTAGGGTGCCTACAAAACCAAACTCCGAGCAGTGGCTTCCCTTGTGCAATAGTCAGTTCACAGTAATTGTTGTGACAGACCCTTTAGATGAGGAAAGATCATCTCTCCATTGCATTGCTGCAACTTATGTGCATTCCAGTTCCAAGAGGCAACAGATGCGCAAGGTCGTATTACGTGCTCAAGAACACATTCAAAACTTTGCACCTTTCCAAAATTCTCTGAGTCACTTCTGAGTTATTCCAAAATGTTATCAATCACCATACTGCTAGTGAAAGATTGAGAAAGAGATTTTGCATATAATGAATTTTTCAAGAGCACATTATACAAAAGCACATATAAATTAAACAGATTGCAGAGTGCAAGTCTTTGAGGGATGAGATAATGTGGAAGACAGAAGAACAAATTATTTACAAAATATTAAAATAAGTTGTTTCAAACTCCTTTGATTTCTTTTACCTTTGAGGAAGGAAACTTGGACAAGGAGTTCTGTGAGGAAAAGCAGATATGATAGGCACAGATTAGGAGGAAGATGAAGAAGGAGTTACAGAAGAGCAGTCAGGAAGGGAGGAAATTATTCTCCTGGAAGGAAAAATAGAGAGTGACAGTTAACAGGAGTAATAAAAGATACGAAAGACAGAAAACAGTGAAAGGCAGAAATAAGCAATCCTGACATGTCCTGAAAATAAATTATGACAAATTTGCAGAGAGCAGTCCAAAGTTGAAAAAATAAGGATTGAATACACTCTGCTTAGAAGATCCAAAACGACCTTTACACTGTTAATGCTGCTATTGGCCCCAGAGTTTCTGAGTCCTGCTAGCACTAAAAAGGAGTAGGAGGAAAAGGCATTTGACTGCCCCTTGGTCTGGAAGCCAGCCAGCAGCACTGCAGGACTTCTACTTTCTTTTTTTTTTTAATTGTTTTTGCTCATGATTACAAATATTTCTCATTGTGTCTTTTCTAGGACGAAGCTTGGTGTAAGAAACCCAATTTTTTTGCTCTGTAAATTCTTCCTCTTACACTGCCTATGTTTTGAGTTTTCTTCTACTTCTTCAAAAATATTCTCACTAATTGTGTCCACCCCTGAAGCACGAATTACTCCATGTCACTAGACTGGACTTTAGTTGGGAATTTTGTATATAACAAACATTTAAAAATATTAATGTATTGTTTAAGTCACCAGCGTATACAACCACTTACCCATGTTATATCAAGACTAGATTCTTCACTGATTTCTGTGGGTGATTTTTCTTGTTTGGTTTATGACAGAAGTCTCCAAGTGGCCAATCTGTTTAACTGGTTTTTGATTTGTTTTGTTTTGTTCTTACCAGAGGTAGAATATATCCTTAATCAGTTAACTGTGAGTCAACATTTTCCATATTCGTGAGGATTTACACTTACTTTGTGAACCTCCAAAATTCTACTAAAAACTTTATGTGATTTTTATCCTTTCTGTTACCTACTCCTTTGAGGTCCAAGTGTATAGCCAGAGTGATGAGTTTGTTTTTCAAACACATCTTGCCGTGAAACTGCAGGATGATTGTAGTTTTTCCCTATTTCTCATTTACAACAACAATGGAGCTCAGCAGGTCTGTGGGAAACTGAAATAAACTGGGACAGAGGCCGAGATGGAAATATTTCAACTGAAAATCTGTTCTCCAAAACGAAGGATCAGTTGCAACCAAGTTGGAGAGAGATCACTTTGTTAGTTTGGTACAATACCTAATATCACAAAAATCACAAAGGAGCAGATGTTCCTTATCCCAGAGACTAGGTGTTGGGTATTTCGTTTCCAAAATAACCTTCCATGACAGCACAAGGCCTGGGGAAATATCAGTTTCTTCTGGTTCTTGTAGAAGTTCTTCTGGCTACACCTGCTCCAGTACATTAACTTTGCTGAGACTGTGATTGGGTCCAAGTGGACTGGGACGGCCTATTTCAATGATAAACAACTGCTTTCAGTCTCCAAAAGAAGAGGTTCCAGGAAGTCTGCCTAGAGGGAATGGCCACTGCAGTCATGTAATTCTCAAAACACCAAAAAGTGCCCAGGAATTCTTTGGGTACAGCACAGATGTTCTCAGCCCAGCACTTACAAATGTTTCCAGGCCCACTTGGATTATATAGACACATCCTGAAGGTATAATGGTGTTTCAAGGGAGCCCGTGCCCCTTGGTGTGTTTCATGGCCCTCATGTACTGTAGATCTTCTCTTACTGGTGTCTTGGGATCTCCATGGGAGCAGCTAAAGATATAAAGGCATTATTCCATCTTTGTGTAACACAGAAAGGAGGGAATAAACAAACATGTGGTGTTTGGGCTTTTTAAGAAATCCCTAGTTTGCATGAAGTATGTTCCAGCTAAGCCACACAACGGGCAAAATAGAAATCTGCCAGATTAAGAAAAATGTGATTGATAGTGGCCACTAAACAGGTCTTTTCGATCAATTAAGTACTAAGATTGCTCCTGCTCACCCTCAAAGCAGTTGTGAAATGTATCATCTTATTACATGCAAAAGTTTCCTTTTGTGGATCCAGCAAGTACTGCTAAGCCACCCACGCCACACACATGCTCAGAGGCTCTATAAATTCTGGGATAGTGCAAGTTCAGATCCATTCCAATTGCCAGAAAAAAACACTAAAAAAAGAGCAGCAAATATAAACCAGAACAGAAACCTAAATAAAATACTTCAGAAGGTTCCCTTATCCCATTGTATTCCAGTAAATTATGTGTACTTTCCTGTGTGTTTTGGCACCAGAAAAAAAAATACAAATCTGTCTCTTAATTCTGCAAACACAGGGAATATGCAAGTCCTTGAAAACAAATCTCTTGGGTTCTACTATGAAACTTTTTCAGCAATTCATGTCACCCTGACACCCTGTCACTTCAAAGCAAGAATGTAATATTTCATCACAGGAAAACTGGTTTGTTGAATTGGGCTTTACAAGTTATAACACAAGCAAAGTGCTGTACAGCATCTTTCAGGATTCACCTTGAATTTTTTTTAAAAATAGAAACACTTCAGAGAAATGCCTTGGCAAAGCCTCATTGGTGCAATCTGGAAATTTTCTACTATGAAAAATGACATGCATATATATGGTTTGTGCCTGAGTGTGGGACCTACAGGACATGGCTGAAGAACAAATAGGATTAACTCAGTGGATCATCATACTTAAGCTCATTAACAAGAAAAATTAAATTATTTATTCTACCCTCAGCCTGGTTGATTAGAATGTTCTGCTAAATGCAATTGTCAGAACGACAGGCTAATTTTTAAAAAACAAGCTGCAATCAGTCTGGCTGCCATTCAAATGTATATAATTATTTCAGAATGAGCAAAGAGCACAAGGCCATGTGAGGCCAGCAAGAGGAGAGGAGGGAAAGTTTGGATTAGAGGCTTCCTGTATGGAAAACATCTGCACTGAAGCTGGAGGAGCTGCACTTTCACTGGAGCCTGGCTTAGAATGACAGGCCTGATGCAGCACCCATTGCTCACCCAACCTGTGCAGGGACAATGCTTTTGGGTGATCCAGATGCAAGAACACATTCAGAAGCTTGTCCCGTTTTCCAAACGCTGTTACTCTATTTAGCAGTGCTTACTCAAAGCAAACTTTTGAAACTGTATTTTGTCTTCATATCAGCTTCCCCTTGAAAATAAATTATCCACTTTATATTTCAGTCAGGACAGATGTTTAAGACCTGCAGGTCTGTGTTTACAGAAATGTAATTATAAACTGAAAAAGGAATATTTTTTGCTACACACTGTGCCCTGTCAGCTCCAATGACCCAGGGAGAATGGTGTAATTAGGTCAATGTTTTTAAGAACTTCTCTCATGCTTGTCTCAAACTCAGAGTGGCTCATCAAAAATCAACTCACCTACCTTAAAAAGAACCATCAGCAAAAGAAACCATAAGAACCAAAGCAAGAGACTTACAAATCTAAAATTTTTCCAAATTTCTCTTAAGAAGGTATTAACTTATTTTGAGTTATCATAGTCCTTATACTATCCATTATCCATTTCATAGATAACAGATTTCTTTTCTGGTATAAACACCATTTGTGAGCCTGCTTGGGAAGAACATGTTGAAAACCCAAATAATTATACAATATACCTCATCCTGCTGACATCCTGCCGGACTCTGTCCTCCTAAAGATCATTTTCGTTTCTATCTCTCTGTAAAAACCCTTCCTACTCATGCTCTCCCCTTTTACCCCAGCACCTGCTCCCTACTCCATCCAGGCTACCAAAGTACCAACAACAGAAGGCAACTTGTTGAAAGTCATGCAGCACCTAATTTCCAGAAGACAATCCCTCAATTACATAATTATGTAAAAACAGGATAGGCAAGACTGAGAAGTGCAAAATAAGATCCCATCAGTGACTTTTAAAACATTAAAAATTTAAAATAGAATAAAAATTAGTAAGAAAAATACCTATTACAATTGATTTTCATTTTTTTTTCACATATGTTCAGGTCTTTGGAGACATTGCAACAAGACTTGGTCTCTCCTAGAGCTGATAAAGCTGCAGCAGAAATCATGGACTTGCTACTAAGTGCTATTAAGCTCACTCAGAACAGGCTGCAAGCAGAATTACCGCAGTATTCACTTTTGCCCTTACTCTATGCATAGGCAGTGAATCCCAAATAAAAGGCAGGATGCAGTCTGTCCAACAGGTGGGCCATGTGAGCCGGAAGGAGCACCACACTTGTATGAAAGGATAAGGTCACATCCTGAAGGAAAAGGATTAGGAAGGACATTAAGAAGGAGCAGGACAGGCAGTGGCCATTCCTGCACTTCTATCTTCCTGAGGCATTCAGACATGTGGCCAGAGCAGGTGCCTATTGCCAGGGGGAATAACCACCTGGTGAGAGGAAACTCAAGGAATCTAAATGAGATTTAGATGGTTAGGGTTAGGATGCCACGAGGTCACAGTGGAAGGAGCAGCTGGTTTCTCATACACAAGAAATGTACCTGAGAGCCTCTCCACCCTTTTTCCCGTTGGGTCAAGTGAGGCAGAAGCCTGTTCTGAGCCAGCTCCTTGTGGCCTCGAGTGACCCTAGCAGGGGAAGCTGATCAGGAGGAGCCTAGCTACGCAGAGCTTGCCAGTGGGTGCAGCCACTGAGAAATTCCGTGTCTGATTCAGTCCTTGACTGTCTGCCAGGGATCCGGCATGCCTGAGCACTGCCTCAGTATAGTGCTGAGAGGCCTCGACTGTTGGGAAACAAGATTGATGCAGCAAGAGATGCTATAGTTCCCTGCATCCAATCTGCTCTGAGTCCTCTACATCCATCTTGATTTGCATAGAACAAATATTCTTCTGAGAACACTGCGGAATTGTTTCTAGCTGAGACAAACTATTTTCATAAATTGCATTGTTCTGGCATAATCCAGCTACTAAAACATATTTTATTCCCTTTATTATAGATGACATTTACATACTACACAACTTCTGATTAGTAACATGAAAATAAAACCTAAGATTGATTTCTACTAAAAATCTTTATTTACTCTTGCCATTTTGTGATCATCATTCTAACAAACTGATACACATGCTTTTAGGCTGGAAGCATTTTTGTTTATATGGCATGGATAGTTTTTCTGAATCATAAAATCCTATGAGGAAACCTCAATTTCTGCTATAATTGTTTCCACTTTAAAAACCAGGTCATCGCCAGTATATAAACATTCACTCTGACTTTGATATTGCCTCGTAGGATGAAATAATACCTTGTGTGTTTGGTACATAAATCACTTTCAAATATATGACAGCATGATATTCCCCAAACACTGGATTACTGGAGACCAAACTGAGATCCCCATTTGAATTTCCTTTGCTTTGGAATTCAAATTTATCTCCTTAGGAAGACACAGTAATGAAGAATTGAAAAACAGCATTGCATCTAATTTTTACTTTGTTAAAAATCAATACACATTAGTTTCTATCTGGGATCTTGAGACCTTTCTTTACGTTCCCTGTGACATTACTTCTACAAATCTAGGGACTTTTGATTACTCTCCTTGTGCATAAATTGTAACTCTTGGAAAAAACCTCAGGAGCAGAAGTTACAGTATTAAGAGAGCTGTAAAACTTTTATTTGCACTACAGCTCCTCCCCATGCAGCAAATGTAACCAAATGATTAATCTCCACTCCCGGCAGTCTCACAAATTGCAACCAAAAAGGAGCAGCAAGCTCTCTGCTACCTGTGCTCTGCAACATGTCATGTCACTACACAGATTTGATTTGCGCTGACTCTTCTTGATCACATTTATCCATAATTGCTGGGGTGAAAAATCTGATCCTGGAGAAAACATATTGCTAAAACTGGAAGAGAATATCACATATGATATGTATGTTTGTCAGTTTAATCATGGTGGGTTGAGAGCTTTAAATTCTGTGCACTTATAAAAGGCATTATTTCCTTCATCAGAATGAGGAAGATATCAGAAACTAGAGTGGACAAGTTTTTATGACAGCATAGTCTTTCATTTACCTTAACAGAGAGATGTAAATATTATTTATATTATAAATATATTATATTGTAAATATTACAGAGAGATGTAAATATTCTTTGTTCCTCTCTCTGATAAAAGAGGATGGACAGCTTCTTTTTTGAAGTTTCTTTATTTACTGGCATCTCTTGTTTTCCATGGCAGATGTTTCCCTGTCTATTTTTCATGGAAACACTTATTTTCTGCAGCTTGTTCTGTTTTGAATGGAAGACTGAAGTGGAATTGTCTGTGACCAGCAGACAGCATCAGGAAGACCTCTCCTGCTTTCTCATGATCCCTATTGTAAATCAGACCTATTCATTAGATTTGCAGCCTAGGAGGAGGGAGACTGGAACTGAAGAAAATAAGGCTCAGGAGTTGAAACAAAATATTGTGCAATTTGGTCTCAATTCTTAAAGAAGCAACATCCTTAATACCTGATAACTGGGAGGATAAAATTCCTGCAGAGATTATTTCCTAGGTTCCTTCTACAAAGTCAGTCATTAAAATGTATTTTTATCTTGGTGAACCTTTGCTACCTGAAAAAAATAAAAACCCCAACCATTTTTAAATAAGGGAAGCAGAGTTATGAATATCTAGGTAAGATAAAAACAAGGTTTTGCAATAGAAGTGGCTCTAACTGTACTGGCAGAGTGTATAAATCACTAGCAAGAGCCTTGAAGGTTGGCAATTAGTCCATATATTACTACATCCCTTAAAGTTGTCCTTAAATAGCAGCAGAGAATGAGTCCAGGGACACAAAACACACGGGCAATGCTTTCCACGTAATAGTGCTCAGGAAAGTGATCTCAGCCTTCTTACAGTAAAGGTTTCAATAAAGCAAAGTTCCTGTGCTAAGGACAGCTGACAGTGAGCAAGGAAAAGCAAATGCAACAAATCAGCAAGATGTTGAAATAACCTTTCCAGCGGGGAAAGAATGTGACATAGCACAAGTTAAACTGAGTAAAAGTGTCTGTTGCGTGTCCTGCGGGTGGTTGAAGCTAAAAGGCTGAAAGCATCCTCGGCTCAACAGTAACTCTGGTTGTCAGCAAGTGTGAAAGTGCAAAAAGCTGCACAGCCCAGACAAAGCCAAGCCCACCTGAAGCCCAGCACAAGGCTCACAGCCTCTCAGACTTAAACCAGCACATCCAGTACTGTGGAAAGATAACTGCCCCAGCTCAGATCAGAAGCAGGACAGCTGAATTCCTGCAGAGCTGTGCCCAAACCCTGCCTTTCTGGCTGCCGGAGGGCAGAGCTGCTCTTTGTCCTCCTACACTTTATTTGCTTGTCTGGAACGCCACATGGGTCATGGTGCTCTCACTGGAGATGCATCCTGACTCTCTGAAGACCTCAGCGTGAACATGCTGAGCATTTAGGGCCAGGATAGGTGCCTGTTGTAGGACAATTGTTATGACCAAAGCACTTAGGAATGTTTCTCAGCATTCATTTAAGTTGATGTGGAAGCTTCTAAATCCTGTTATCATAGGAAATCTAGGGAGGCAGGACATCATTTTTACTGCAGGACTGGGCTCCTCTGGACTCTATTGCCTCACTTTATTGTTTTGCATGTGGAACAAGCCTCACATACCAACACATATTGGTTTGGCTTGGTTTTTTTTACAGAAAAGAGGTCTATCCACTACAATGTCGTCTGTCATTGCCTGGGTAGCACAGCCCAAAAATGAAACCAGAATGTTTACATTAACTGTGTGTTTCATTATTTTCAAAAAATGGACTAATGGACTTCACATACTGCATAGACTATTGCAGAGAAAGATACCATGAAGTCCAAAACAAAGCACTATTCACAGTAAAAAGGGCTATTTTTCTTGTGTTCAGCACTTTTTGTGTTTATAGGGGTGGTTGGCTCACATTAGTTACTTAATAAGATAAAGCTGAGTTGGAATTTAACATGTCTGGAGGGATTTCTGGTTTCCTTGAAGTGCCAAGCATATTCACTCTTTAAAACTGAAAAAAGGAGAATGACATTCATGATCCTATTGGGATCTGCCTTATCCACCACAATTTTTCTGATGCCAATCCACCTCTTCAGCCATGAGTTACTTTGTTCTTTACAGCACCTCATGGCTGTCACCCCTGCAGCAACGCCAGAAGATGCTGTCTATACTCTGTGACCATTCTCCACTATTTGCTGAGGTTAACAAAGAAGGAACTGCCCCAGCACATATAAAAAGTAAGCCACTTTCCCCAAATTACAAGGAAATGTGTAATCAGACATGGAAAAACACAAAAGCATGGCATAGACACAAATGATGGCAACTAATGATTCAGCTCTGTGAATGTCATTGATGGTTTCCAACAAATGCCTTTTTGCTTACTCAATGAGCTACTCTGATTAATTAGGAAAGGACTAATAAAATTGATATCATGACTGAATGTCTTTCAAAATACCATGTGATTGGGCAGTCACACATTGTTTCAATACATACAAAAAAATTAATTAATGAAGTCTACCCCATTTGTTCCATAAACTACAGTACACTATTTTAGTGCTATCTTTAAAGACCTATGACATTTACATAAATTAATCTACAAATGGTGGTATCTATGTGTAGGGTGTGCTGTTTTTTCATTCATAGCCAGTATGCACCAGTTGAGCATTCCCCACATTCCTTTTTTATTTATATTTTGTTAGCCTGATGTTTTTTCCTCTGGGAAGTCTGTTTTAGTATGTTAGTCAGGGAATGGTTGCCTTAGTCAAACAGAGAGGTGTGGAATGACTCTCTCCTATTTCTCTTTCAGTGGGGAGGAAAGGAAATATGAAGTTTGTTTTCATTTCTTCTGACCCTCCTTCTGCTAGTTAACAGGTTTTGTTTTTATGTATGCATAAGGCAAGAGATAAGAGAATTAAAGTCCTGAACTTTGCAGCCCTCGACTACAGAGAATTGTTGGAAAATATATATATAAAAAGAAGCTTGGAGCTGCAGTATAACTCAAATGCTTTATAAGATATTTTTAGAATGGGGAAACAAATGAAGGACTAACGAAAAAATAAGATACATTTGATAATAAAACACCAATATTTAAATTTATGATCTTTCAATACAGCATTCAAAAACTCTATACCAGGAATGACAGAGTCTGTACCACATCATTCAAGGAATGACCTGAGTTGGTAATTAGTTCGCCTAAGAAACAAGTGCTCTTAATTTTGAAAGAGTGCTGGGGAATGCACTTCAGACATGAATCAATTTACTGGATTAAATTTATTTAAAACCTATGCCTTCAAAGATATTTTTTTCTTAATACATAACAGGAAATGATTTATGAAATATTTATGTGTTTTTATGGCATTAACTGAGGTTCAAGCAAGGATTTCTTGCAGATAGGGAATTTTACCTTACTGTAATTTAATGGAGGCAGCCTGGTTAATGTTCAGAGAGAGACATTTTCAGTAAAGCTGAGACAAGAGGGGAGCAGTACAGGTCCAGACCAGAAATATATTTTATATACTATATATTTTACTGTAGTTCAATGATAGCTTCTTAATTTGGCAATTACTTTTCAGTCTTTTAAGCATGTACTTTTTGAATTAGTGTGAAAAACCTGCCTTACACTTACTGGTCCATTTTTGCTCTTTAATCTTTCACCTTTTTATTCTATTATGGTAAAATGTAGACCTAAGAATATCCTCCCAAGCTTTTTCTTCATCACTGACTTATATATACTTAGATATACTTGGGTTTCACCCTGCTCAAAAGCATATACTCTGGCATCTCATTTATCAGCACCTGGGAATGTATCAGCAAACCCTGCACCTGATTTCTCAAACAGGTTATTTGCTTTGGACCCATATGAATTTTGGTTCACACCACTACCATTCACAGCTGACACCTCTGAGGTTGTTGGGGCTTAAGTAGTTGAGTCTCTTAGGAGTTCTTTGCTTGCTAAAAGTAATCCAGACCAAAAAGTACTTTTCCCCTTGTTTGCCTGACTAGAACTTCCTTGTGGCTTGGAAAGTCCTGTGCTTTACATGTATATATATATATACACACATATATATACATATAGATATATAGATATACATATATATATATCCTGTGAAGGTATTTAAACCATGAACATGGTGTTCTGCCACAAAAAAACCCCCACACCAAACCAACCTAACCCAAAATACCTCAAATCATTCTTGGTACTATATATTTCCTCTTGGTACAATATATTTCCTTTTGGATGGTCATGATAGATTGTGTCTTGGCTGTCTGGCTGTGTTCATAATACTACTATTTTCATTTATCAAGGGTATTCTTATTCTCTCAAAGTTGTGAGATAAATAAAATTGTCATTAAAAGGTAAAAATGAAGATTAGCTTTAAATCAGATGAAAGAAAAAAAAGAGGAGACAAAATGTAAGCTAAGTGCTGGGAATTCTCTTTAGGTATCATAATTGCTTCAAACAGTTGAACAACATGATTTAAAAGAAATTCATAGGATAATTTTTTGTATCAGTGCAATTGATCTCTGAGATTCATCTCTGGTTTTTAAGACCTCTGTTCATTTTGGGAAGGAATGATACACTGGAGAGCCCAAATATCTACTTTGTGAAACAATTTTCTGCTGTGGTGGCAGAACGAAGGACAGAGCTAGTGTTCCCCTAACTGTGGAGAGGTCACAGTGGGCAAAGAGACCTCATCATCTGCAGCTTCTGCACTGAAATGTTTTATTCTTTAATGAGTCCACAGTTTTGCAGGTTTAACACTGAATAGTGTAGAACTGTCAACAAATAGTATCCTTGACACTATTAGCTATGAAATTTTACTCTTACTCAAAAAAATTCAAGGAAATGTAGGAAAATACCATGTTTTAATTAAATTAGCACTCACTAGCAACTGGAGGATGACTAGAGAAACTAAAATTACAATAAAATACCATTTAGAGAGGAGGCTGAGAGAGTGATCTAACCAACTGCACATAAAATTGGAACATTTTAGCCCTTCAAATGCTCAGGAAATAGGCAGATATGTTCTGTGCTGATTACAGCATTAAAGTTTACAGCATGATACCGATAAAACTATCACAAGATTTACACCAGAAGTGGGATGAAGCAATTCTGCTCATTTAATTAGGCAAGTGAATAGCAATGAGTACTTGGGAAAATGTCTGTTGGCAGTTGTGCTGGATGTTCCTGCAGAGTGTGAGGATATTCATGGGACAAGGAGTTGTCCTCAGCAGAAGCCACCCTGTGTTTTACTCCTAGCACTGCCAAGAGGGGGCTAGATGAGAGGCACAGGCCAGTAGGCAGCACATTTCTGTCCCGAATAAATACCCAAGGACAGTAAGCAACAGCCATTATCTGTTACATCTTATTAGTGCTCTGCGGATGGACAGAGAAGGTTCCCATCCTAAGCACTTTGCCATCTCTCCATAGCTCCTGCCTGTGTATCCAGTGATAGCTTCCCTGTTGCTCTCAGGAGTCTGGCACAGAACACTTTGCCAGGTGCTTTCACACCTACCTGTTTTGAGGCTTTCTTGGCTGATTTAACTCAGGAAATTCTGGGTGCTGAAGCTGCCTTCCATGTGATCCTCTTGTTTTAGGGAAAAAGGAACTCCTAGCTTCAGGAACTATTCAGTTCAATGGGGCAATGTGCTCTTCCACGCTCGGCTCCTTGGCTGCCAGGCACCTGGATAGAAACAGGTTGTGAAACAATTGCTGTGAAAAATTCCAGGGTCACGCCAAATGTAGCTGTCCTGTGCATGTCTTTGAGCAAAATACTACTCAAATGAATAATGGATAACCTTTCCAGCAGGCTTGTCGTGCAAGATACTGGAGACCTTGATGAAGCACTGCTTTACCAAGGAGGCTCTTAAACATGATTTGTAACAGTCTGATGTTGGTGAGTGTTGCTGGCAGCAATTCAGTATTTGGTGGCCATAAAGGAAAAGCAGGATACAGAGCAAACTCAGGATCATTGCAGGGATCAGTCCATCCCATGAGACCTCAGAGGTGCCTGAGAAGATACATGAGGTTAAACTGGGCTCTTGGAAACACCAGATCAAACAGAAAAAGGTGCACAAGTTTCATCATCTCACTGCTAAACTGGGGACCTGCAAACATAGGCAACTTCAGAGTGGCTCAGACTGGCAGTCACAGTGTTGCAACCCAGGAAATTCAGCGAGCAGGTGAATAACTTACACTATGTCTGTGGGCACCAGGAACAGATGCCCAGCCCTGGGGCACCGACAGCTCTGCAAGCCCAGGCTCCATCTCTCACACAGGCCAAAGCTACCATCTGGGTGTGCTTCCAACCTTTCAGGGAGTTGCACATTTGAGCCTTACTTTTGTAGCTCAAAAATATAAAATCTCGGTCATGCACAACAGAGTTAGAAGTAGCAATAAGCCATATTTCCTATAAGCAGCCAGCTATTGTTCCTTTCTTATGCTATTGTTCATCAGGGTGGGCACAGATTATCTGGGGAACTGGATGACTTTATCACAAATTATTTGTCACATACTCAGCACTCAGCAACCTGCTCACTGATGCAGGCAGTGATTCCCGTGTTGACCAATTCCAGTAAAGAAAATTCCTTCAGGTCAACTTGTAATTATCACTGAAAAAAATTTTCTCATCAAGATCCCCTTCCCTCCTTAAAGCTTTTGACTAGCTATAAGCCATGGAATATTTCCATAGTCATCACAGGACACAGTTGTGTCCACAGATCCCTTTTTGCTAATATCTTTTTCTGTCTTATTTTTGGATTTTGCTACTGCATGTCACCAATCTGTGACAGCATCTGGTCCAAAATGGGGGAGGAAAAAACGCCCTGTTCTCTCACCTTAGTGTTTGAGGTCCTACAAGTGCCCTCCTGGTCCAATTATCACTTTCTGTGTGCAATGAAAGCCTCTTAAACTCTTCTCTGAACGGGGCAGCGTGGGGAGGCCAGTGGCTGTATCTGCATCCACCATTGGTTTGCAATGTGATTTAAACACAAGTGATGCACAGGATTAAACAAATGTTATTTTTCAAAGCCAAAGGCAAACAAATCCCAGTGTCCTGCCCTGCCAGTGGTGGCTGGATTGGATAATCCAGTTTTACATCTTTATACTTTGTCATTTACATTTCCTCATGCTTTTAACAAAACAAACTGGAGAACAACATGTGGATTTTGTCACAAATGGAACATGAACATGTAGATTTTTTCATCCTGACTAGAATCTCCTATACATAAATGAAATCAGCTGAGGAGGGTTCTGACTTAGAGGTTTGAGTTTGTAGCCAAGACTTCTCTCAGCTCTAGGACAAGATTTAAACAAAAGAAGTATCTAATTGGCTTTTACTACATGAAACTACTTAAATTTTATAAACAATAATATTCATCCCAGATGGCAGGTTTGGTTTTCTAATTTTTTAAAAATATTTATTTTTAAGTTAAAGAATAAAACTGAAGTATCCAGTTCGTTAGCAAAATACAGTTAATTAAGTGTATTTTCATATCTATCAAATTCAATGCATTAACCTCCAATGGAAATTAAGTAAAGCACAAAAATTACCATAGATGAAAAAGAAAAAAGTTGAATTCACTGTCTGGAGTAAAAGCTGAGTTTTCAATATGAGTCTTTTCCAGGAAGTGATCTGGGGTCTCTTAGATCAATTTCAGTGGAAGCTGCAATACATGCAGGATTCTGGTGATGAGGAACATTTTCTGCTTATCAGATGTTGCATTTGGTCCCAGCAATCCAAGCTGGCACAAAATATTTCATCTTTCCCATTGCTGGGTCTGGCATCCTACACAACCAGGACAATTATGGGGTTTGTTGGTTCAAATTCCTGCCCATTTTCCATAGGGTCTGACCCTTTCTATGAGGCTGAAATGTTTAGGGAGGAACTCCATCAAAACTAAGTTGCATGTTTATGCATTTCTACTCATAAAAAGCTTTAGTGGCCAGAAAAGTGTTTTATATTTACTTCATTTCCCAGTTTTCTGTGAAAGCCAAAATGATCTGGAATTAAATTATCTGCATTCAATACAAGTCATTAACGTATCCAAGCACTGTTGGATGCTGAAGCTGAAAATAACAGATTTGCCTGATAATAATGTCTTTCAGAAAATAGACACTGTATTTTACTTAGCTGTGGTTGACAGAAATAATTGCCATTGTGAATAAATGCAACTTCTCACAGAAACGTTTCCTTATGCTTTTATCAAACTTTGAGGAAAAGATTTTCTGGACCAACAATGCTTATATCTTCAAGTCCTCATGTAGCTTAAGTAAAATGAATTAAAGGTTTTAAGAAAGTTTCATTAAAGCTACAGACCTAAGATCATAGGGCCACTATACTTAGCACAAGGATAAAACCCACAGTTCCCTTTTAATCACAGAATTCCCATCTACAAAAGAGAAATAGACCTTTTACGATCCCTTACTCACATGAGTAACATGCACGCACGTGGACAGGCCTTTTATTTATTCAGACTGCAATGGAAAACCCTCAAAACTTAAGGATTTGTTTCCAAACTGACCCCTAAGCCAAACCCATTTGCCTCAGTCTCCCAAATGGTGCTGCTCTGAGTTGTGCCACGAATAGAGGACTGAGCAGGAGACAAAGCCGGAGTGGCTATAATTCACAACATGGAACACTACAGCTGAAGACAATAAACACTATTTAAATAATAATTTTACCTGTTCCCATTTGTAAAATACCCTATTTTACAAATGGGAACATGTAAATTTAAAAACGTTCTTGTTTCATTAACAAATTAAGCAGAATTACTTTGGTTTATGAAATAAGAAAAGCAAAACACAGGAAAGGAAGGCACTCTTCAAACAACACACACCTAAAGAATGAGACACCACACCAGGCTGTCAGAAAAGCACAAGAAGATTTTTGAACTACCCTCTTGAAGTGACATGTGTGGCTTTCAAAGTACACACCAGGTCTATCAACTTGCAAGTTTGCATGTGTTTGAGATGGCCATGTCAGCTAAGGTTAAACAAAAGCATTCAGAACGCACATCTCATGGGTATTTTCCAGAAAGTACAGTTGAGGGAAAATCAAATAGATAAATAAATAAATAAATAGCCCAAATGAAAGCTGACTGAGAAATAAAATGGAACAGGCTTTTTACACATCCTTCTGGACTTTTTCTTAAGAAGTTATCTACAGGGCCACAAATTATAAACATGCAAATTCTCATACTAATAGCTGTCTATTTCTTGATAAACAATAGCTTAAATACCAAGGAAATAACTGTGTACATTTTTAGGTAGCATTCTTTGGCCACATCAGAATTTGTCTACTGACAATTTCAACACCTGCACTTGTGTCCAAAGCAAAACCGATGCTTTGCATCTGCAAACATAGAAATACTGCAACAAGCAACCTACAGTACAAATACTCTGATTATCTGATTATTACAAGTTTGAATTTCTTTTTCTTAGTTTTTGACAAACTAGAGCTGGTGATCATCCCCTCAAAGCTGCCCAATCCCCCCTTGAAACCTGACCACAAACAGAACCAGGTGGTGTTGAACTTTGTGAGTTGAAGGGTGTTCTATTTCTTGTGTTAAAGTATAAAAATAAGATAACACACAAAAAATTATGTCAAGTTTTCAGTGCTTTGCTCTTCATTCCTCCTCCCTGGCCCTGGAACCAATGCAAAGCTTACCCCACTTGAGACATTTATTCCTTGGTTATGAGGTGTAGTGAGGCTCATTCCCCCCTTACCCACTGGGCAGCATGGCACAGGCAGTGTTTAGTGTCATCAGCACTCATCAGCATCACTCCTGTCCTGGGATGCCCCAAACACGGGGACACGCTACTTATGATGTGACTCCATCAGTGCCACACGGAAAGGAGCAATGGCTTCCCTCAGCTGGCTGGGTATGTCTATACTCCAAATATTGTCTGCTTATTTGAGACTCCTTGAGGATCTGGGAATCAGCCTGGGCTATAGTCCAGCTTCTGTGTTTTCTGCTTTTCTTTCAGTGTATCTTCCAGCACTTTGTAAAAAAAGAGGAGCTTCTCCCTATCTGCCTCCTGCCTTGGGGTCCCGGCAGGCATTTATTTTTCTTTCTCCAGCCTGACCTCTAGCCTGTCCCTTCTGGAGTCACTCCCCACATGAATTTTTAGCTTTTATCTATCTGACAGGGTCCCAGCCTCATCACATACTTTGCAGTCATGTTGTGTAGCCCAGAAATTGCAAACGACTGACGTGCTTGCTTTATGGCCACACGTCACATGTTTGTGCTAAAGCATGGAAGAACTTAGTTAAAGATCCAGACAAAATACGGAGGTTCCCAGCACAAAAATAATGTTTGTCAACAGCTTCCACACAGTCCCCTTGCATTAGAACAGGAAATGCTGTGGTATCTCAACAATTGCCATACAAAAGATTTTACTAAGATCTTAATTTTTAATACTCTTGGATAGTCACCAAGATGCTATATTCATCCTGGCAGCAAAGCGCAGTTAAATTCCCTTAGTGTGATACATGTGTTTTTGTGTCGATATGGAGGACCTTAGGAAAGAGTCAGGGAAAATAGGTACTGTGCTTATCTGTGGTGATGTTGCTTCAGAAAAGCTTTTTAACAGAAACAGATGAAATGTATTCGTACTTAACCACACAGCAAATACATCTCAGCTGTGCAGTAACTGCAGAAAAACACAATCTCTTTGCAATGCATCCTGGATATTGATACTGAGATCTGAACAGAATCTGTCCCTTCACCAGCGAGTTGTGTTTTCCTATGGGCTAAAACATGCCTCTTGTAAATACACAAGCACAGCTATGGAGGATAATTGTAGTTTTCTTGTTAGCATTAATGTAGCAAAAGTGATGCCTACATACTCAGCCCCAGGCTGTGGACAGAAAGGCCAACTCTGTACCTGGCAGGGCTTCATTTCCTCCTGCATGGGATGAATGTGCTAATCATGGTTATGTAAATCTTGTACCAGGTTTGGAAGGGTTTTTGGTACAGTACTGGCACCACAAAGTGCTGCTGATGTTTTCTTAAGCCACCAGAGTTTCCATTTATTTAAAACCCAAGCTTTCTTATTTATAACTGTGCTGTTGGGGTAAATTCTAGTGCAGTCCGTCCTGCTGGCTTCCTCCACAAGATTTGCCTTATTAAAGCTACTTTTGTCTATCTACTCTATCCATACCTGTGCTCTAGTTCAAAAACTGGGAATATGCCCTTTGTACAACCTGCTTTCCTGCTGTGCAGAAACACAGATGTTCACTCTTTCTCAGTCTTTCCTGCTCACAGACATAAGTGGGCCACCCTTTGGCTCCACACAAACCAGAGCCACGCGTTCGGAGCAGAAGCTGCTCGTTCCTACGTGGGTGTTTGAGAAGCTCCTCTCTTGCTCGCATTTCGCCTGCTGTTTTGTAGCAGCAGCTGCTGAGGAAGAGCACCCAGGCAATTACTTCTCATAATGAAGCCCCAAGAGCTCACATGACTCACACCCTCCGCGTTCCTGCAGATGATTTCCATCAGCAGCCGGCAGGGATGTGTCTCCAGGAAGGCTCCCAAACAGATGCTCCACACAGGCTGTTTCTGCCTCTCCGTCAAGTCTTTGCCTGGCAGGGTGCTCTGGGCTACACACGCCTGAAGGGGGAACAAGGGCAGGGGAGAGGCAGCTAGAACTTACCAGCAAACCTCTTCAAATCAACGGGCAGCAGATCTCACGGGCAAGGGAGAGGAAATCACAGCATGGCTTGGAGGGATTACTAGGCTGCTGGTTAGAATCAAACTTCCAGGAATATCAGGATTGTCGTGAGAAAACTGCAGAATAGTGACAGATTTCTACACTGCGTTAGTCAGAGTGCCTGTACTGCAAATTTTGCTGGCTTTAATGCCAGGTTTGGTTTTGGCTCAGTTAGAAACAATCTCCACTCATTACATATTTGAGGCATGATTCTATCTGTCTAATCTATCTAAATCCATTCATCCATCCATCTATCTATCTATCTATCTATCTATCTATCTATCTATCTATCTCTCAAAATGGTTTAAAAATACTATTGTTTGCCCTTTGCTATAAAATGAAGCTATAAAACGTCGGAACTGCACCTCAAGCTGCATGTTTTGGAGCAACCTAAACAATACACAGGCACAGATTTTTCTAAACTGCAGTTCCTCCTAGGACAGTTTATATTTCTACTTTTTAAAAGCTAGCCTGCTTGCTTTGTTTAAATTTCCAAAATTCAAGCATTTTAGTTTTAGAACATGAATATGATATTTAAGTAATAGAAAAAATTCATTACTTTGCATTTGGTTTTTTTCTTTTGCCATTACACTGTAAGCTAATCTTGCTAATTAAGTTTCAGTTGCAATAGAACTTTCAAAAAATATGATACATGATTTAAACACCAATTAAAATGAAATCAAAGTGTCAATATTACATTAGTGGTTTTTCTCCCACCTACCAATATTAATTTCCCTCAATATTAATTTCCTATTTTAAGTAAGATTTACAATTTAAGGGGTACAATAGCAAATATTTTCCCACACAAGTTTTTACAGTAAGCCAGAGCATTTCACTCAGTTTTCTTTTCCCCAATGAGTATTACTAGATGATGCTTTTATGTTAGAACTGATACCTCTAGCTTTAACCATCAGCAGGCAAAAACTGATGCATCTAAATATGAGGCCAAAAAGTCAATAGGCAAAGTCTCATTGCTATTGAATGATTTAGGATCAGCCTCATTCCCACCTTTCTGCAGACATTTGACAGCCTGAACTTTCATCAGTATTGAATAAGACTACTTACAACATTTGCTCCTTATATGCTTTTTCCTCCCCAGGGACTCAAGAACGCATTTAAGCCTGAATTATTTGAAGGCACTTACTGCATTTGATTTTGACTGCAGTTCATCTATCTGCCTCACAATGTAAATTAGAAACCCTCTCCTGTCTAACAAACTCGTGGAAGGCCTTAGAGAAAGTTGCTATCTGCATGACACCACTGTCATAATCTGGTTTATTTGGCAGTGCTGGTCTGGACAAGCCCTGGATGAACTCTCCCCTTTAATGTAAAATAACCTCTTTCTTCTAAGAGTTAAAGTTGAAAGACAGGTCAGTGTGGCCCAGACAATCTCTGTGCTATCACATGTCATTAATTATGCTTCATCCT
The DNA here is from genome assembly GCA_013397955.1 of Grantiella picta. Taxonomy (NCBI): domain Eukaryota; kingdom Metazoa; phylum Chordata; class Aves; order Passeriformes; family Meliphagidae; genus Grantiella; species Grantiella picta. Next base: position 233,823 of record VZRM01001471.1, read on the forward strand.
TTATCTCCTGAGTGATATGTTCATTAGGCCAAAGCATGTATTGCTTAATGAGACATTCGACTTTATTACTGTTTCCCAACTGTTCAGGGAAATTTATATTTGCAAGTTTCAAGCACAGCCAAATTGACAGTGATAGACAGTTTGGCATTAGGCACTTTTTTCCAAGATTTAGTCCAGCACTGTCTTATTGAATACAGCTGCAAAATTCAGATCTTACAGATGGTCACCACAGTTCTCAGAGACTAGAAAGCCAAGACATTGGTGCCAGCTTATGTAATGACCCTTAAAGTACTGACATGGACAAGAAAATCCACGTGTCTTTACTGTGACTTTTTTCCTAAGCAGGCGTGGTTGAAAGGGGGACCTTAACTGTGTGATGTTCATGGAGAGGTTGGTGTTACCCGAGATGGATGTGAGGGTATCCACTCTGGATCTGTGCCTGGGAAGGAACAAAGCCAGGTTGTTAATGACAGCTTTCCCATGGCGGTGGGAAAGAAGGACAGCAGAGTCTTTGCTAGCTTTGTTTCTCTCCAGGACACAATGACCTTCTCACGGCAAATCATGATAATTTTTTTGCAGCTGAACACATAAACACTGTTTTAATTTTCTGTGTGCTGTACTGCAGGGAAAGGGAAAAAAAAACAAAACCAAAAAACCAACCCCAACAAAAATTAAGCAGCAGTCAGTAAACCAGTTTTTTATTCCCCTCATCTTTCTGCATGCATGGCTCCTAGGGCTCATATTTCATGGAAGACCCAAACATCACCTGTGATGGTTTGTAAAAAGAAGAGGGGAGGTTTTTCCAGGTTTCTTGTTTTCCTTCACTACAATTTGGAATCCAACTTCCAGTTCTAATGCTCCCACTCCTTACCCAACCCCTGACAGCTTAACGTGCAGCTGGTTGCTGATTTTGACGTCAAAAAGGGACAGTTCAAGAGTGAAATGAGTGAAATAGAAAATAAGAACTGGAAAGGTATAAACTTAGGTTACAAGAAGCAGATCCGATTTTTATACAAATATAAAGGTTGGCGAACATTTGGAAGGGACAGAACTTCCTCCTGACAAAATATAATGATCTCATTTTGTCTGATACTTCTTTGAGGCATCAGCACCTCCCTGAGAAGAAGGAGGAAACTGCAAAGTATTTTAGATGCAGATGATCCAGCAGGCAGTCACACCAATGGCATAAGCCTCTCCTACAACCCCCATACAACACTTTCTCTAGGTTTACACTAAGCAAATTGGTATGAGTGTAGAATTTATTTCAACATGATAAAGTTATATTCTTTTGTTTGCCTAGCTGCAAAGATCTTGTTAAAAAATTATAAAACTGAATTTCTTGGTGTGTTTGCATTAATTAATTGTATGTGCTTTAAGTATGATTACTAAATAATATTTGGGCTATTATTAAAATATAATGTTCTATTTCAATGACATTTTTATTCTATCAGTAAAAATGTTAGAATTAAAAATAACACGGTCTCACCTAATCTAATGTGGTCTATTAATTGGAAAATATATGAGTTTTTTTTTAATCAATGTTTTGATAGCAGGAAGCAGGATGGAGAGATCCTAAATTCTAGATGCATAGCTAGACCCTATTCAAAACTCAATTGAATAAAATCAAACCACGCCAATTTAAATCAGCTGCAAACCTGGCCTCTGACTATGTTGTTTTCTATTTGGACAGAGGGATGTGCAAGGCATCAACTGGTCATACTAAAAAAAATGATCCAAGGTTATTCAGCCAGAGAAATCATTAAGCTGTTTGATTTTTCACTGTGGGTGATCATACAAATTTTATTCCCAGAAAGAAAATAAGAAAATTGGTCTAAGTGCTATATCCTTCTCATCTGCCCTGTTTAAAAGATTTTAGTAGCATTAAAAAATCAGGGTTGAACAAGGGGCAAGGCTGAAGGCTTTGAGGAAATGATCAGTGCCTGGAGAGGTGAAGAAAGCCTGGGAGGTGAGAAAGGATGGGGATGTGACTATCTGGGACAAGGACAGCCCAGGCAAGGGGAGAGGAGCAAGAAAGCTCTAAAAGAAATAAAGGGAATAAATTTGGATGCAGGAGAAACACACTTTGCAGGTAACAAAAAATTAGACCTTAGAAGCATGTGCGTTCAAGAGGTTTGCCACCAGGCTGGCACAGATAGAACTTGCATAACATAGAAGCTCCTGGACCTCAGTCTCTTTTGTTTTCCTCTGCTGCACTCCCTGGAGATTGTGCAGAACGTTTTAACAGTGCTGACACTGTGACTCAGTGCTAACCAAGACATTCACCTCTTTGTCACCTTTTTTGTATTTTGGTAAGCAATCATTTGAACACCTTTTTCTTACCAACCTGCTAGACCAAAGATAAAAATACTTGGAATTTACCAACCTGCTACACAGAAAACTGTGAAGTTGTTCACTAAGCTGCTGCCATCTGCCAGGCACTCATTTAAATACACTGCATATAGCAAAAGTGGATTTGATTAAAGAAGGTCTTGAAAATATGTTCTTACTGTCTGAGATTAAGCCAAATACCTCTTTTTTTTTTTTTTTTTTCCCCCTAGCCTAAGCTTATCTGTACATATTCCAAGGAACTGTACTGACATGGTCTCCTTAGAGATTTTTTTATAATCTTTGGCACAAGCAAAAGCCTTAATAATTTCCTTGACGTTTGCTGTTTATTTAGGGCCAATGTAAGCCATCTATTATATATCCCAATCCTTAAATGACCCTTAAATGGCAATTTAATCACATTTTTCTCAGAATCAATACTGTTGTTGGCAAAAAATCCATCTAGGATTGCTTAGGACTAATATTGTAGTCTAATGACTGTGACTAGTCTAATAAATTCAATCCATTTTACTGCATCTTGCCCTTCACAGGGGTTCCAGAAATTGCAGTTTGGAGTCTAGACAGGTTTATATTCTTTGCATAAACTTGAGACATGCAGTTTCTCACTCCTCAAATGAGTACATTTTTGCCACACACAAGGAAGAATGTTTCTTCAGGCATCAGATATCTCATGTCCTTGTATTCAACTTGAAATTTCCACAACTGTGGCTAAAAAGCAATCCTTTTACAAGTTTTTTTGCCGGGTGCCCAATGCTCACTTATACCTCCAGTCCTGTTCCATTGCTCCAACCGAGCCCTTCTGTACCTGATGACTTTCTGATTCTCCTCGTCCTCTTAATTTCATTGTTCCCTCATCACCGACAGCACTTCAGGTTGCAAACCTCTGTTCAGCTTAAAATTTAAGAAATTTTCAATTTTGTTCTGGAATAACAACTCCAGCATGCCCTGGAGCTCATGACCATCGATCCCTGCAGATACCCAGGGGTTCTGATCCCCCCCGAGGTTGGAGCTGGGTGCTGCCTGCCACAGGGAAGCATCGGAGCACGGGCTGCACAGAGAGGGAGCCACAGCTGGGGCAAGGCAGCAGACACAAGGCAAAGGCAGGACACTGAGCCAGGACAAGGCCTCAGTGGGACAGAAAGAAACTTTTCCCCCAAGGGAACGGTATAAAATTTCTTGCAATAGAAAGTTTCTTAACTGACAGCTGGGAAAAGGCACATATGCTCTCTTTCAAAGTCAAAGAAGGCTGGCAAAGGCTATGCTCAGATCCTTTTATTTTTATCTGCTTTCTTTTGAATTTCCTCTGTTTCACGTATGACCTTGTTCCAGATATTATGCAAACAAACCCTTTTTTTCTTTTTTTTTCTNAAGGGTGCAGACAGATCTCAAAATCTTGGCTGCCTTGGGATCCTGTCACCCTTCCTGAACTAATTGTCACTCGTCTGCCAATGCAGTGATCTCTCTTCTGGCACTTCCAAAGCACCACAGGCTTCCCACAGAGGCTGACCACTGTTCTGTTCTGGTTTGTGTACGCTGTGACAACACAACATGTGATACATTCTGTGTTGTGTTCTCAAATTTCTTCAACTGGACTGTTTTGGAGTCTCTATCATCTCCTGGATGTGAGAAGATAATCTGCTTTCTACACCTTCATTCTGAATTGCACTGACTGGCCAACCTCTAATTATTTTATCAGGATTTTGTTCTGGTCCTGCAGTAGTATTCAACAAAATTCTGTCCAGGATCCCAGTTCCTGTCTTCTATTCGAATTTCAGCACCATCTTTTCACGTGGTGTTTAGAGATCCCTGCATTTTATAACTTTTCTCTTCTTTCCCTCCCCTGATCAACATCACTTAATTCTTGAACAACACACAGAAAACTGTTACTCAAAATGAAAAATGGGCTGTGTTCATTTGTTCAGTAAGGAATCTTCTGGAAGAAGATCATTGCTTTCATAAGGAATCAGCCTGATGATTTTCATGAACAAAATTTTGAAGAGGCAAGAGAAAACTGGAAAATAAATTATATAAGTTGAAACATGAGACACAACAAAAAGAAACCAGAAACTGCAATTTTCTTCATAGCTGTCTAAAACTTCTCCAAGTATTCATTTTCTAAATGGAGATCTGGATGAAGATGGAAGATTGCATAGGATGGCTATAATTATCTGTAGTAAACTCTGCAATGTTATGGAGTTTTTCTAGAACTGACTCCCCATGGGAACTTTCTGTGGTTTTATTAAAAGAATAATAAGGTTCAACAGAAATGTCATAAGAAACTACAAAATTTAATTTAGATAATCCTAGAGGATTTAATTCTTGCATATTTTTACTGATATATTTGAATACACCATTATGCAGAGTTCCTGTTTTAGTCATAAGATACCTTATAAAATTGATATAACAAGTACAGACTAGTTTTCTAGAAGCATGGGAATGTAAATGTCCTTGGAATAACTCTATTTATTATCTCACTTGTAATTTTATTTACTCACTGCATTTATTTACAGTACTTAAGGTGAAAGTAGATGCAACTCTAAGACCGCAATTTTATTTACTTACTTTTTTTTTACTGTATCTGTTTTGTGGTACTCTCTGGATATAACTCATCACTGCATGGTTTTCTGCTCGAATTCCTCCCAGTAGGTGTTCTCTGGCTCACAGAGTCACTCATGCAATATTGCAGTGACAGCAGCCTGAAAGTGAATTGGTGAGACAGTTCAGGTGAAGTTTTCTGATTCAAGCGAAATGGGAAACAAGAGATATGGAAAACAATTAAAGAACCTGAGTAAAATTGTTATTTAATGGCTATGTCAGGTACTGATAGAGCCATGGCTGGGGGTGATATATTGATATAAAACAGCAGGACAGGTTCATTAAGACAGAAGTTTGCACTGTGTGTCACAATATTTAGAGAACACAGAATTGCTTGAAGGCTCTGATAATGACTATTTGACAAAAAAAAAAATTGGAAATTAACATGTATCATGGGGGAGTTTTCTTCTCCAGATCTCCAAATCAAGAAAACCCTGGCAAAGTATCTTTAAGGATAACTATTTTATTACTACACTTTTTTAATTTTTTATTCCATGAGCTGTTGCCATTGTTATTTTTTTTTAATTTCATGTTTAATAGCAAGGTGCTCTTAATTATCTTGTTTACAGTTCTAGCGAGAGGCATAGATGAGTGGCACTGCTGCTTTTTCAATAACGCTTCAGTAATTTGATTTGAGGCATAATGCTCCATCCCTACCTCATGACAGAGAGGCAATCAACCATTTACCAAAAGAGATGGAAAAAGCATCCTCAGAATGGATTAAAAGCAAATACATAAATAAATAAATAAATAATACCACCTTTGGTACCTTCAGGAAAACCCAACACTTGGCACCATGACACCCTGTAAGGCTGGCTTTTAGAAGACTCCTTATTGCAGATGCTTTGTTTCCTGAAGCTTTCCCTCAAAATCAAAAACCTAAGTGTCCAGCTTTATCTAATCCCAGCTCTATTCTTTACACAGGAATTCTTTTTTTTTGTTTGTTTGTTTTTGTTTCCCCAGTGGGAAAGCATGATCAGATACAGAAGAGTTGAAATCACCTCCAGCAGGTTTAGGGGAGCCTACAAACCCTGAATCTTTGAGAGTGACCCTAAAAGCTTTTGTACAAATCAAAGGATTCTGTTCAGGATTCAATTCCCTCTGTCCAGATAGAAAATTTTCCAAGTGAAGCACATAATGTCACTTATAACTAATAAAAACATGAAGTTGCACTTTCTCTTAACAGATGGAAACAGCAGATGTGCCCAGATAATTTAATAATCTGTGGCAATATTAGTTTTAGATCTAAAGCAGTCTGAGAAAAAACACATTGGCTTTTCCATAAGGACATCAATAAAACAAAAATCAACTAACACCCAAATAGAAGAGGCTAATCAGCACATCAGTACATTTTTTGCCAATTCATGTGGTAGTTTGGTGCAGCGTCACCTTGACACAGAATGCTGCTGCAGCAAAGTAAGCCACGCAACAAGAGCCATCTGCATGTGATAGAAAGTAAATTGACTACCCCATGGTTAGGATTTCACCAGGAAATCCTTCAGAAAGGCTGCTCTGGAACACTGCAGGCTCCTGCTGGGACTGGGTGTCTGTAAATGTGTGGCCCCTGTGATTGTTTGAGTCTGCAGCTGTGTGATGTGCTTTAGTGCAGAGATGTAAGCAGAGGGATTAAATGGGCAATCCATCCAGAGCAATAAACACAAACAACTGCACTCAAGAGCCTTGGCCAGCTGGGGATTTAGCAAGCAGTACCAATAACTACTCCTTCCACTCCTTTCCCTGCTGTCATTCACAACTGTGCAGCCTCTTACTGAGCCTGCAAGAGAATTTCAGTGTGAAAATAAACTGCACTCTTCTCACATGTTACAGGGATTTTATACCCACACTTTAAAGCAGTAGGACCAAGTGGCCTACAGATATTTTAGTGTCTTGAAAGAACCAGAATTATATACTGGACTCTTCCTAAAGGAGTATTTCTCACTAATTCCTGTTCAATCTGCCATAAAAAAATTACAGGAAGAACAAGTATTTTAAAATGGCATAAAATCATAAGATATCTTATTATGACACCTTTTAATGTCATTTCAATTTTTTCTAACTTCATAAGCGTCTATCTTTAAAATTAAAATTCCTTGTTTAACAGGTGGTTTGCATTATCTTGTTTACAGCCCTAGCAAGATCTATAGATTGGAGGCAATGCTGTTTTTCCCAGAGCTCTTCCTAGCTTTCTTCTCCAACTCTCATCTTCCTTTATTTCTGTCCTCCCTTCCTGTAAAGGAAACATTCCTGCCCAGCTCCCCTCCCTTCAGACTGCTTTGTTCCTAATCCCATGGGAAGATCCCTTCCTCATCTGTTAAACAAAAAAAACTTACCCCAAATGCCAAACCAGCCAAAAAATCCCCATCACTGTAGCATCAGCAAACTTGGATGACAGAGGACATCAGTGCTTCCCAGTCCTCCTGAGCAACAGGACGTCACTGCTGCTCCCCAAGCGACACCCTCCATGCCACAAGGAGGTGGATGAAACCCTTCTGGCTCAGCTGAGACATGGTTATTTCAGTTCTCTGAGGGCACAGAGTCTGTGGCACCTGTGTGGTTTGGAAGGGTTTCTGTGCTCTGCTTTTACGCTGAGCTCAGCTCTCTTCAGTTCCTTGCTGCATGCATAGATAGGATGGGGCATCCCAAAAAATAACAAATCACTGCTGTTGTGCCATTGCCATAGAGCGAATGATGACCAATTCAGTATGAGCTTCTCTCTCTGCCAAGCACAGAAGAGCACAGAAATGGGCCTGATTTTACTCCCCTGGTGTGCCAAAAGCTTGGGCAGTGACTAAAATTAATCTCGGACTTTGATAAGTTAAATGAAGCAGACGCTTGTCAAGGTTTTCCTAGCAGAGCAGCCTGAGATTTGCAAACTGCATGTTCTGATTTAGATCAAAACCACAGAACATGTTAGAGTTCAGCTTGGATTTGAGCCTGTCCAGAAACAACGGAAACTTGGTATCACTTCAGATCAGGGACGAAACAAAGAAGTAAAATCTTCACTGCAGAGTTCAGCCTGTGGTCATGTCATGTGAAAGGAGGTCAGATTACGAATGATCGCACTGAAAGCTTTGCTCATAGCTGAGTTCAGATATCATGAGAAGCAAAAAAGCTCTCCAGTGTCTGACCAAAAAATATTGCAGCCTGGAAGTATTAATGAAATTAACTTTGGTTAAAGTTTGCTAAATAGATAGCTAAAGACAGCTAAAAGCTCAACTCAGAGCAAAGTAATTCAGCTCAACAGAAAAAACACCAAGGAAATCTTCCATCACTTTTAATGGTTTGGGCTTTTTTGCCTTGAAAATGTTGGCTGCATAATGCATGCATCTATGTACTTTTGTGGCTAGATCAGATTGGTAAAGGATAAAACTAAAATTATGTTCATGTCCTTAGATTAAAAAAAAAAGTCTTCTGAACAATTTTTAACCCTTTGTATGGTGGCTTTGGATGATGCTGTCCTGTGTATAGTTGAAGAAAAAATAACATATTAATCATGTTATTTTCCTATTTCCCTAAACATTCCTTCCCCCTTTTGTGTTCTCTATTACTCTGTCCTTTCAGTGGCAGCTCTGTGTGAATGAGAAAGAACAACCTTAGTCAAGGAGGTCTAGGACTTCAAACTTGGTACACTTAGAAGCTGGTGCTGGCAAACTTACCAGTCAGTCACACTGAGGAGTGTATTCCCTTCTCTGTGTCACATCCCTGCTTTACCACAATAAGCTATTGGGAACATCAACTCTCAGAAGGACTTCAGTAAGAGAGAAAATTAGCAAGTAATTCTTTCTAATGCTAACGAGTTGTTTAATAAAACCCAACTACTAGGATGTCTATATGTGAAAACACAGACACAGAGAGAACACATCCTGAACATAATTAGAGCTAGCGGTGCTTAAGTCGTGAAATGCACTGACTTGCCTTAAAACAAAACCTTTTCAGAATGTGGTGCTAGTTTTGACAAAGCTGCCCTTTCACTGTAACTCCCTGATGTGTAATATTTTTGTTGTTGTTGTTTCAAGGCCACCTTAGCCAGTTCAGAATAACAGCATATGTCACACATCTATCACAACATATCTCAACCTGGAGCAAGCCAACATCTTTTGGTTCAGCAAGAACTTTGCCTCCTTGATCCCTTTCTTTGAAATTCCCCATTGTTCTTCACTGAAAATGCAAGAGTAAATAAAAATATTTCTATTTTCTCCTACTCTTTCCATTTCCACAAAGCAAAGTTGGCATAAACTATGTATTGAATGTATATAAGTGTATATTTACATCAATCATTAGGGTATATAATGTGGTAGATTGGAGCATCACTACTGTGGCAGCAAGGAAGGCTACACTTCTTACATCTATTTGAACTGGTTACTTGCTGTGCTATTGTGGGCTCTTCCAAAAGATGTTTGTTTGAAGGTGCATATACAGATGTGTATATATAAGCATCTCCATTGAAACACACACATATAGAAATATTACCTTGACTAAAGGCAAGAGCTGTAGTTTACTGTGTTGATAAGCCAGTCTGGCCATTTTCTTTTTCAAACTGCAGGTTGGTTTCACATAGGCAGAGATAATTATATAATTATGAAATGTATACCTATTTTTTCTTTCTTTCAGAGGGGGAAACAGGAATCAACCAAATTTCCTGGAGATGGGATTAGAAACATGTTTTGCTAATTATTCCAGGGAGGAGCTGTCTGCCAGCCCTGGGGGAGGGAAGTGTCTACATTATATATCAAGTATCTCGGGGTACCTATGAGACAGTCACAGGGAGAATCACTGTGAATTTATTATATTCTGTCAATAAAGGCTATTGTGAAACCATACCTCAATAAAGACCATTGTGAAACCATACCAATTAAATTAAATGCACAATAAGCCATGCAAGGATCATATGAAAATACACTCCCATTCACCATGATAAATCTCTATCCTTCTGAGCAAGGGGTTCCTTGCAGTTACTAAGTTCTATGATTTGGGAGCACAGACTGACTGGAGAAGGAATGCTTTCCCCATGCATTGCCGTGGGCTCTACACACACCAGTCCTTGGAATTGAAGGCAGCAAGTATGGGAAGGCAAAGAAGGTGAATGTGTCACAGAAGTCCAACATACCTGTGCTGTGCACATTTAACTTCACACAGAATGTGGTTCACTGCTTCTCTAGAGCTGCTGAAAATGTTGACACAAGATGGAAAGTGATTAATGACAGAATTGCACAGCTTTCCCTCCTGCTTTTCCCTGCACTATCCTCAATCACAAGTCTTTCTTGTGCCTCTCTCTCCATTTTAATTACAGTAACAGGCTGCTAATGTGCGAGCTTGTCCCTTTTGTCCCCAGCCCAACCTTCTCTCCAACCAAGCTCTGTGCTCACACTTGTTCACCCAGCCAGACTGCCCAGACACCAACTCCAGCCACAATTTCCAAAGGGAGCTGATAAAGCTGTTGCAGCCTGGCCTGGCCCAGCCCCAGGCTTGGCAGTCTGTGCATGGACAGATGGCATCCCTGCGGCACACACTGCCCTTTTCTCCACAGGGACACCTCTGACTAAAAAGTGTTTCATCCACAGCAGAGCTCAGGAAAGCCTCTGGCCACACCATAAAAGACTCAGAAGAAAAGCTACTTATACCTAATGCAGTTGAAGAGGAAAGAAGATTGTGGGAAGACCTGGACCACAAAAGCATTCTAAGAACTACTTGCACAGGATTCCGAGTGTCTTTGAGTTACTGGCAATTGAGACTGCTATGACAGAGACAGTGGCCCATATGGGAATTAATTCATCAATCAGTGCAGCAGATGAAGCTGGAAGTTTTACAGTGTGCTTGGATGTGTGGTCTTACCCTGAGTTAATATATAAACTTGAAGAATGCATTGCTGTTGGTAATTTTTCTGGAGTTTCTAGGAAATGGCATTTGGGCCTTCAGCAAGACATAGGAGGATGAAAGTATTAACAGGAATAGTGGTCACGGAGAATAGTGTGGGTGGCAGAGTTTGGAGAGCTGAGGCAGCCAAGTCTGTGGGGCAGCAATTCACTTTCCCATGTGCATTCAATCTGCCATAGCCACAGCCTGGTCCTGAGACAGCCCTGTGGAGAGCAGGAGTACATTGGGCTTGGCCTCAACCAGCATCTCCTCCTCAAGTGAACTGCTGAGGACCAGGATGGCAGCCACACAAAGAAAGTCCTTCCAGACAGACTTTATTGGAAGCTGAGACTGATTCATCAGAAATATCGAGTCTGCCTTTCATGAGGTTTAAATGCTCACACTTCAAACAAGTCCTACAGCAGTGCTGCTTGGAAGCCTGGCTTCTCTCTTTGTGGTGGTGCAGACACTCCACAGGAACTGATTTGAGCTTGAGGGGGAAAAAACCCAATTAAGGCCTATCACAGAGGATTTCTTTTCTAGAGCAGAAAACCAAGTCCTGGATAAACTATTCAAGAGATCAGAATAATGGATGTGGCTGTGCCAATCTAAACATCCACCAGTTTATGCAGGGCTCCCCAGCACCAGAGGGTCACCTGAACAGACACATCCTGAGGTCAGACCCCACAGCTACCCTCAAGGTGTACACTGGGGTGCCAAAGCCCAGAGTGAAGCCCCCTGACACTTGGGCCTGCTGGAATTTGGCTCCAGAGCAGAAAGCCTGGAACATCTTTATCCTGTACTCCTGACATTCTTTCAGTTTAAAAGAATAAGGATCACTGCAGTAAAACAATATAAAAAAAGGATACAGCTTACAAATAAAATCTTACATCTAAATCTCAATATGCAGATAAAGGACATTGGCCTGGCATCCAATGACCGTAAGAGACTGAAAAAGATACAGAAGCATTTTTCTGGTTTGATCCCCCCATATCTACAGTGGTAAAAACCCTGGGAAACATCCAATATAGCAATTCAGTGCAACTGAAAGGTAAACACTTTCCCCTAATAAATCAGCTTTGAAAAGGCAGTTTGTGGAAGGCAATCCAAGAGCAGCACACAAGAAATTTAATAGGAAATTATTCTTATAAAATAAAGGTACGGCACTGTTTTCCTACTTTATAAATTTGGAAAGGTTTTTCTAGCATAGACTTATTATGCACCAATGGAACAAAAACTATAACACCAGAATAAAAATCACATTCAATAGCTGGTTGGATAAAAAACGGCTACAAGATTGTACCAATATTGCCCTAAGAAGCTGCCCCAAAAAAGAGTTTAAGGCATTACTACAGAAAGGAGAGGAGGAGGAAAAAAGAGATCTTAGCATAATGAGCAGATTTCAAACCAAGCTTCACAAATAGTTTCAGAGGTGGCTGCATCAAGCTGTGGGTTTGCAGTGACACCACCTGCACAGCTGCTCTCAGCACTGGAAATTACTGCTCCAAACACCTTTGGTCAGAGAAGGTGGAGCAGAGCTCTTCAAGCAGTTTGCAAAACTTCCAACACCTTGAATTATTCCTGCCTTTGGTCATGTCTCATGCACAGAACTGCTTCTCTGGCTGCCCACAGGAACAAACTCCCCACAAACTCCTGCTTACAGCCATGTTCTCCTGGAAAGTGTTCTCAAGTGCTGCTTTCCAGGAGTGCAGCCCTGGATCAGCTCCAGGCAGAGCTCAAGTCGTGTGATGCTGTTGCATAAGGTGTGGGGGGGAAAAAAAAGCACAGCGGTAAGAAAACAGGGAATTGTAGAACACAAAATAATCCAGCATTCCTGGAAAACAGCAGGCTCCCTGGAGCCAACCACAGGAGTTATTTTTCAACATTTCTTGGAGGCTTATTTACCCTTTGAAACACCAACATGCAATTAGTGATTCCCAGGAAGAATGCTGGATGCTAGGCTTTAAATAAAAACAGTCTCACCACTATTTCTAAGCAGAAATGTCACAATGTCGAAATACATGCACACACACACACACACTTCACAGCTTTCCAGAATGTTCTGTAGAAAAACTGAAATTACGTATAAATGAAGTCATAAAATCTAAGCAATGATGAGAAAAATCAGACGTATTCAACCAAATAGAAGCTAGAATACTCTGTGGGCTTGCAAATAACAGCTTGCATTTATAAAACATGGGGACAATGCAATTTTTATGCATTTCATTAAGCTCTCTCTTGCTTATAGTCTTTTTGCTTTTTAATTAAATTTGGGGAGCCAGAATGTGTCCCTATTTAATCGAAATTCTGCCAGAATGTATCTGCTTTTCTCATGGGTTTCCCCTCAGGCTGAGAAAAGAAAGTTTCAAATATTCTCTGCTTTGTAACAGCTGAGAGAGAGGCCAGTGCCTGGAATGCATTCCATGTCTGTCTGCACCTATTTGCCTTGTGCTTGAAATCCTGATGGAGATTGACTTGACATTTCCACAAAGGCTGTCAGCTCTGTTAATCTGAATTCTTGCTCAGAAGCTGTGGGGTCTGAAGCACCTCCCATGCAGCCACCTCGAACTGCCCCCTCCTGGCTCCAGAGGTGCTCCTGGGATATCAGTGTCTGGAGGAAAAGCTTGCAGTGCCCTCGTTTGCACAGCACTGCCTGCACAGCCCACAGCGCATGTGCGCAGAATTCCCATTCCAGTGTGAGCAGATCCATGAGCAAATACCACTGGAAATGTTGTAAACAGTCTGTCCACACATTTTTTTTTTTTTTAATGAAAGCCATCAGTAACACAGTAGTTGTAGAGTCTTGATAGATATTGCTCAGAAGCATTTTTTCTATGACCTTTACGTTCACAGATGCTTAAAATGTCTTTTCAGAGCAGTTAAGCATCATGTGAATGTTTTCCGAGGGCTGTGAAGTCATGCAAATTCAGGTTTTGCCTGCTGCTAATCTCCCTTACACTAACTTTTTCATTTTACACCACCTTTCTCACTGCTTCCCGGTACCTTTTGTGACCATAACAGTCTTCTCGAGAGCACGCACCAAGATTCGGGATGATCCCTGGATCAGAGCCAAATATTGCTTAGAATATTGTGTGGGATTTTCTTCTCTTTGGCATTCAACCTTTCAGCCAGGGAGGTCTGCGAGAGACTGAATCAGTGGTCCTGAGAAAACAAATCCCTGTTTTCCTCAGTTTCAAGTACATTCATTATGGCTCTATGACTCATGTGGCTTTAGTGGCCTAACTGGTTTATTTATTAGAGTTCCAAGAGGCAATTTATCTTGTTTACTTAGCTCTTTGGTCACATAATTCAGATTTTTAAATAAGATTCCATTTTTTTGTAATACCTACTTTTTAAAGGGCCATTAAAGAGTGGAATCTTCTATGTCATCACATTACTCCAATTTCATGCATCAAGCCATTGCCATGTTACCACAGCATGCAATTGTGATGACAGAGATCACAGCCTTGGTCAATCTTTTCACATTGAATATTAGGGCAATCTGCAGGTTCTACCAAAATGCAGAATGAGTGCTAAAATCCTTAACATCCCAAGGAACAGATTTTACTGTAGACTCACTTAAAGATGAGAAAACAGACATGTAAATTGTAAAGTCAACGTTAAAAATTTTCATCAGGAGACTTTCACCCAAAAACTGGAAACAACATCATGCATTTTAATTTTTTAAAAAATTATTTGTTTTGTTTCTCAGCAGCAGTATGGCAGATAATCAGCTAAACTACATAAACACAGCCTGACTCATGAATGCAGCACAGCTAAGCCCAGTCAACAAGCAATTCCACAGAGCATTTTCATGCTCCTGGACAATTTCTCATAAACTCTCACTTACCTCAAAAACTCTCACCTTTATTGCCAAGTGCAGTTGCTTACTTTGCATTCCAGCTTTACCAATCACAAAGTATATGTGATCATGTCACTATTTTGCAGGGTTGAAGTGTCTCAAAAACTCAGATTTATTCTGTTTTTTCCACAGTATTCTAATGCAAATAAGTTTGCAAAAATGGGGGAAACCCATTCCTGCATTGTTTCCACTTTAGGTGACTTCAATCTGCCATTATGGTGGCTCTCTTCCACCACAAAAACATTTACAATGTATATAAGAGATAATATTGTTCTAACATACTCTAAATATTAATGATGAGGAGAAAAAAAGCCAAACAGATTTTTAGCCTATTAAGGCCCTTCATACAGGTTTTGTTGCCTTTTCCCCCCCCCCAAGGACCTATTATCTTTAGAATCTTATTGTGTTGCAGTGCACAGGCTAAGGATTTTCTGTCTTTTCCCAGTGTCAAGGATTGCTTTATTTGAAAACAATTAAGTTCCTTTAAAAAAAACCCAAAATACAAGAACACCAAAATATTTCAAATGCACAATAGTTTTCCAAAGCAAACCAGTTTAACTCCCTAGAGAACTCATTCAGTTATTTTCAGTGAAACAAACTCAAAATATTCCAATTCTGATATGGTGCAGAAGCTTCCAAAAGTATCTTGTTTTTACTGAATAAAATGCTAACAGAGTACAATCACAAAAGCAATAAAACTTGCCGCAGTTTAAATGCCACACGTGAAAAAAACCAGAGGTAGCTTTTTGAAGTACTCAGTTGAACAGAAATTCTGAGTTTCTTTTTGGTCAGAGAAGGATGTAGCATGAAGCTACAAGGGAAACTCAATCAATGAAAATTCTAAAGGGCCCATTCTAAGACTTGGTCAAATTTACAGCCTAGCCAGGCTTTTAATGTAGTACAAACTACCAGAAGTTAGGGTAAATGAATGGAAATTGGAGCTTGTAACTAGCTGCATCTCGGACAAGGCTCATTCTGAGTTACTTACTCTTTGTGAGGGCACAGGACAACATTCCTCACTTTTGGGACACTCCAACAGCTCCAAGAGCAGTTCTTGGGGACTGCAAACATGGCAAATCAACTTCCTGGCAGCCCTCATGCTCTCCTGAGATAGGCATGAAAAGTGATGGAGCAGAACAAGAGAAGTTCTCGCATCAGTTAAGTTTCACAAAGAAATGCAGTGTGACTAAGATGCTTAATGTTAGCGCAAGATGATATTTTGTCTCCTTTTAATTTTCTTCTATACTTCCTTCCTAATCTGTTTCTGCTGCTACCTAATCTTTATTGCAAGCCATAAGCTTTGCTGAAAAAACCAGTGGAAAATGTGAGGGAAAAAGAAAACAGAGTCTAAAGGCTGAAATATACTGACTTTGGTTGCTGTCATTCACATGAGGTAAGTTCAGTCCATTCGAGAATCCACTTCAGGAGACTTAACCTGCAGGGTTTGTTATCCCTAACTACATGTAAATTAGATTCTTGAGAAATTTCTTAAACACAAAAGTTAGGTTGCATCTTCATACATTTGGAAACCTTTACCCCATCACACACAAGAATCATCTATTCAGTCCATGAATCCCACTGTGTCTTGTACTTCCAGCAAGTACTTTGGTCTGAAGAATAAATAAATGTGCAGTTTCTTTAATCTGTGCTCCACCACTCTCTGCATGCTGAAGCATCCCAGGAAAGCAGCACGTATTACAAATGTCAGGCTTTCCCTCTGAAAAAACAACTGAACAAAACCACATATTTGAAATCCTGGTCTCTATTTCATCGATGAGAACTGCTATGGATCTTTCACCAGCTGACAATGTAACTCATGTGTAAGTCTCTCAATAAGGAATTTGTCTTAAAAAGAAAAGGAGAAAAAAGCAGGCTAGTTAAGTACCAAAGCTAACTTGCTGCCTTTTACCTGAAGTTTACTGAACACGTACTAGCAGGTATTTTTGGTTGCATTTTAAAACATATGGCCAGTTATTCTATTTTTCTTTTTTGTAAAATGTGGTTTCTGCACCCTCTAATTGTAAAAAGCAACAACAAAACCCCAAAGAGGGAAAATAAGAAAGCTGAGAACTTTCCTGCAATTATTAATCCATCTCTTGTCTTAAGAGGGTGTCCAAAGGGTGACAAATCTGGTGACAAATGAGATATAGTGCAAATAGGGGCTTCTGGGTGTTTAACCAGGGATTTCACAGGCAGTGACACTCTCTCCTTTGCAGAAGGGACTCTTTTTGTGAAGCAGAGTTGCTCAATGAGAATGAGACCATACTCAGTTCCACAAATTGAAAATTAATCATCATAATGAAGTCTCAGAGCCAGGCCCACTCCTTGGCACATTCAGCCACCTCTGGGATTACACAACCACACTTCTGCAAGTGTGAGAATCTCTCCTTCTCTTCCTTTCCATCAAAGAAGCCAGAATGGAATATGATTCCTTTCAGCACATGAAGGATTTGATCTTGGCCAATTTGATCAATTATATGTTTAGCACAAACCCCATCTGTCACATGGAAGGGCAAGAGCCACTTACAGACCCATCGGAAATAAAGATGAGTTAGGCCAAGAACATCCTGCAGTTCTGCTCAGTGTTTTATCAAAGGCTAAAAAAAGAAAACACAAACTCACCATATTTCAGCTCTTTGACTTCAGAATTCTGACCTAAGCAGCCCATTTACTCATGTATAGGATAATAAGCTGGTAAAAAGAAAAAAAAAGTTCATATAACAGGAACAAATGGAATGTAAAGTGAGGAATTCTGCTTCTAGGTGTTAAAATAGCTTGGTATGGCAGCCCAGGATGGTCAAGTGGAACCAAAACCTGGTATTACAGATCTGATATCACACAAGTGGTACAGTCACAGTTTGCATGGTGACAAGGTGACTACAGTTTAAAGAAGAAAAAATAAAAAGGCAAAGAAAAGGTATCCAAACGAAAGAAAAAAGGTCAAGAAAATGGGCAGCACAAAGCTGCACTAGTATTTTATTTTTGTTGGAGGGCAAATTTACAAGTCAAAAGAAGTCTTGTTCATGACTCATTAGCACCATAGCTCTAACCTAGGAGATGATGTTTCTCTCTGAAACAAGAAACCTTCCACAACCAGCACTGTGTTTTGAGCAGCAGCAGAACTCCCATTCACTCTGCCCAAAGCCAGAGCAACCACCTGGGCTCCTTTTCCTGCTCGCAACTCGCTATCCTTAAAGCAATAGTGTGAAGATGTAGCACAAGATGTTATTCCACTCTGTGAGAGAACACTGACAGCAGTAGGGAGAAGCAGGTCGTACTTAGAGCCCACAGGAGACGATTCCATGTGCTCCTTACCTGCCAGCAACCATTCCCGTGGGCTGTTCCCATTCCCACAAATGCAAGTGCTTAGATGGGTTTTACACATTAGCTTGGAGGGAAGTTTTACAAGGGAAGAAATTACCAGATGGTTTCAATCAGTTTTCTCAAAAGCATCGATGGGATCTGCAGCAGCCTCCCCCATTAAGACACCTGGGTTACAGAGATTGTTTTCTAAGGCTCAGGAAAACTACATCCTTTCCTCCTTAAATAGTCAGTCAAGTATATTGAGCAAAGAATGTGGGGAAGAAAAGGCAAAAAGAAAAGTCAATTAAATCCAGGAAGCACTGCAGAGAGAGTTACTCCCCAGCAATCAGTATTATATAGCTGCATAGAGAATAAGATTTTTCTCGGCTGGTTGCAGATTAGCCCAAACTCAATAGGAAGAGTGATTGGAGTCATTCTACCCTGTCTGAGAGCAGATCCTGTCCAAGGGTGACTTTGACCCATTCCAGCACTAAACCATCCTTTGTGGCAGGTCCAGCCCAATACTTTAGCACCTCCCCACCCTCCCTTCCAACTGGGCATTTTAGTGAATGAACACTGTGTTCTAGGATGCAATTTATTTAAAAACATTTATTTTAGGCAAAATTAAACAGACATTTGAGATTACATAGAAATACATTTTCCAATTGGATCACATAAAAATTAAAAATGCACCGCTGTGTTGATTTAAGTATTTCTGTATATGTATTGACCAGGTATGTAAGATTTAACCATGCCATTTGCAGTCAACTATCATAAAAATCAGTAACGAAAAAGGTTCCTTAAAATGTGCAAATATTATCTTAGTGTTACCATTGATAATAAATGACCACTAAATAGATGCTTATTATGTAAAGCTTTTTAAAGTACAATAAAAATACAAATTCTATTTGTTAAAAAAGGCCATTGCTATGGCTACTAAACATCCGCATTATACAAATTCCAAAATACTATATGACAAACAAAATTATAAAGACTTTTCTTTATGAAACATATACTATTCTATCTGTTAGTGATTTCATATATTTATATATATATATATTTCTCTATAATACTCTATATGAATTATGACCAGAGAAGAAGAGAGAGGAAATCTGATGTAATGTAGGATGTTAAGGCCTCCATTCAGCAAGGTACCTGAGGATGTGTCCAACCCTGCAAAGGAATAATCCCATTCTTTCAGTAGACTCCAAAGGTACATGTACAAGTACTTTGTTGAACAAGGCAGAAAAACACACGTGATAAAACTGAAAAACGTGTTTTTGGTGTAAACTGTGACTGTTAAGGACAAAACTGTTAGTGTCACCAAAAAAAAAACCTCTCATGAAAGAAAAGTTAAAAAACAATCTGAAAATTTTTGTGGGGTTTTCCACGTTTGTATGTTTTGAGGGGAAAATACTAGAGGTTTGAAAGCTTTAGAATTGAACTAATGATGATAATTTTCTGAGATAGGTTTAAGATGGTATTTTATTGCTTATGATAAAGATTAATGAAGAGTATGCATAGACATGTCAGCATTCATCTCACCAGCAGCTGAGAATTTTGGTGTGCAGGTATTTGTGTAACATGAACAACCAGTGGGTACGAAGGACTTACTAACTCATAGCTGATTCTTTGCAGAAAGTCTCAAAATTAAAGACATGTAACACTAAAGGAGAGAGCAGAAAAAAAACCAGCTCAACAAAGCCTGGCTGTAAACACTCAGGTGTTGAAAGTAATTACAGAACTGAGCCCACTGCCTGCTGATAAACAGAATTACATGAATTCCTAAGGAAATGCAAGGCCATAATCTTCATTTTAAGTTATGGCGAGCATGTAATGGATTCCAAAGTACATACATTTCACCCATAAAATATCAAAACAAAGGGCAGTTACTTTGCTCATTCTGCAATTTAGCAGTTCTTCTAGGCTTGTTAAGCGCTAATTAGCAGACTAACAACTTGTTCGTTTCTAAAGCATGAATTAAGGACCTAAAATCTGGATTGTATTAGCTAATGACAACATTTGTACAGCATAGTAACCACACACAGTAATGGAAATCAATTACACTGCATCCAGATTTACTTTTGAAGCATACAGTAATGCCTAGTATTTTAAGCTTTTTCACTGAAAATTGAAATTTTTGTAGTAGATAGTAATAATTTTACTGCTTGAATATTAAATAATGTCTTAAAAGCATAATTTCAAAATGCTACCAGGTAAAATATTATGTAAAAATCATGCCTGCACATTTGCAAAGAGAGAGAGAGAGAGAGGTATGTGTGACCTTTCTGAAGAGCTTCTCCAAGCTAATTGTCATAAAGCATAGTAAACTCAGGCAAAATGTGAGAGAAAAGAAAAACACAACAGCGTAATTTAATTCATAATTCATAAACAAATACAACTTTTTACATTTGTACAGGGAAAGACTGGAACTAAGTTGGAGTTTTACAGAAGCAAGCCTCACAAGAGTTTACATGTTGAAAGAAAGCAATTTTTGGCACATGGATAGTATCTGTGAGTACATGTTCAGAAATAAAAAAACCCACTGTGGAGGAATTTCACATTGACTTTCTTGGCATCAGCACCTGCTGTCTAGTGGGTCAAGACAAAATACTGTGCCTTCAAGAGTTAATCCCATTTTGAACCCCTCCTGCAATGAAACAAGACAACATTAGTGAAAAGCCAATTGAGTTCTGGAGGATTAGACTCGCTTTGTAAAAACATTTAAATTCAAGCATATCTTTAGGCAGACAAACTGCAAAAATACTTCAGCCTGAATTCACAAACATTTACATTGTTTACTTAGCCACTTTTTAATAAATCTTGGTGGTTAACTTATAACAGACGTTTGCCATACAACAGCATAGCTACAATATGTACATAAAATTAAGAAAATATTATAGAATAACAATATTGAACATATGTGTAATATAGGTTGACAGAAATCCAAATGAGCTTGACTTGCACCATGTCATTCCTGAGTAAAATTCAATAACTTATGAAAGATTTATAAGCAGAAAAGATTAGGGCTAGATGAGCAAAGAGTTCACTATATTTATACTCAAAAAATACAGGTAAGTCATGAACGTTGTTACTGATCCCAGGTGTCTCCTACATTCTTGAAAAAGGCAAATCAAATCATACTTGCTTTACCACAAATGACAAAAACCATGCCTTTAAAGGCATGGAGCTCAGTAAGTGCAGTGGTATTCACAAAGTGAAATGAGTTGCTTTAAAAGTTCAGACCAAAATTCCTGGGTTTACTCACATTCATTTTATTAGTAGAAACACAGAAGAGGTTACAAGCTGGATGCTACCACCTCCCCTGTGGAAAAGAAATTAATCCCACAAATACTTTTTTTGTATACTTTTACATGCTTGGCTTGCTAAAGGTACTCAGTTTGCACTAGGTATAAAGTAGCAACTGCACTTCTAACGCAGAAAACATGCTTGTATTTTCATTTCTCTTTTTGCTTTAAAAGAAGCTGAATAATTGGGGCTTGACCCTCAAAAGCCACCTCGGAGTCAAAAAAAATTCAGTCTGTTGCGTGAAAGTACTTTGAAGGTTTAAGCAATTGGAAACAGGCTCTGAATAGAAATGTCACTGGGACATCTATTCCAGTGGCAGCTGTCACAGTGCTCAGTTCAGTGAGAGAATGCTGATTGTGTGCTATGAAATCAATAAGAGGTCTTTTCATCAAGAAAATATTTTGTAAACAAAATAAATCTGTTTGTAAAACATTCTGTATGGGGATTAGGCACAAACTCAAGTCTTTCCCTCCTATGCACAGCAGTACCTTAAGACCATACATTTTGGGTTTAGAAGATAAATCCCATGTCAAACCAGCTTAATTTCAAACAAATTCAAATCACAGGCTAACCTTTGAAAAGTGTATGAATATCTAATAAACCCATCAGCTACTGCTATCAAGAGAATAATGCAGAGATACAGAACAAACCTCCTGGCAATGGTGACTAAATGGTCTGAGATTTTTCAAGTAAAAGCTGCATTTTCCTAAAGGCAGATCCATACCATAACATGCTGAGCCAGTGGTAGTACTGTGGTGTGAACATTTCCCAACTTTGCTGCCCAGTTTGCTCTACCTGGCTGACACAGTGCTGCCAAGGCTTTTTATTTACCTCTGCATTTTCCAAAGGATTAAAAGAACACTTGATGCAGAAGATATTTCAAGCAAAGGGTAGCTGAAATTCCAAGTCAAACACATCTTGTTATAAACAGACACCGTTCATTTACCCAAAGGGCACTCTTCTAATCGATGTAACTGCAGTCAAAGGAAGACTGCTTATCCAGAAGGAGAATTCACAGAATCAGCCCTACAGTCTACTCTGTTAAATTTTAAACCCTGCAGTTACAGTGTGTGTAGGACGCTAAACTTTTGAAGCTTGCTTCCAGTTTTGAGCTTGTAAAAGGGATACAGCTTTGATTTGTTGATGGTGCTTCAGCCTGAGGATGCTTGATGAGCTCTGGTGGCAGAACAGCAGCAGCAACTGGTTTGACAAGGACAGCCACCTTCACCCTGAGCCAGCCAGAGCCTTCACTGAACAGCCATCCCATTCCTGTCCTGCCTGCTCTTATTTTTCTCCTGTAAGTTTAAGGATGGTTTGCTGGGGTCTTAAATAGCTTCACTTCCAATGCCCTTTTTCCAGGAAGTGAAGAGCAAACCAGATGATGCATTTTGGAAGCACACTCATCTCACTGCTCTTATGTTGAGCTTGTCAAGTTTTTCCACACAAACTGATATTTTGTCACTTAGCACTTTGCTTGTGTTTGCCATGACTTAGAACTATTTCCACTTTCTTGGAGAACCGTGGCTGCCTCGACCTTTACTTCTGCAGCTTCACTCCAAGCCACTTATCCCTATCTGTTTAGCCCTCCTCTTCTTTTAAGCTGTAATATTTTGCATTTAAAACAGCTACATTTCCACATATTTGCAATGTGATCAATGCTAATCCACTAAGAGTTTTCTGTTCTTTATGGATCATAATTATTGAAAAAACTTTTTAACTTTCTTACCACAAAGAACTACTGTCTGTCCTGAAAGAAATCAGTGATGTGGTTGCCAGGTGCTGTTACCAGCTGCATTCTTGAGAAGAATGGTTTGTGCACTTTCGTCTCTGTAACAGGGACATGGAATTTCCAAGGTCACTTCTAAACTACACCAAAGCCATCAAGCGTCAGATTCTGCAATTACAAGAAGCTCAAACTTTCATGACAGCCACAAGGCCAAAAAACCCAACAGCACAGAGGAGCAGTCCAGATGGCTAGCTGGGTATTTGTCACTTTTTAAAGGAATGTAAAATCCAGATTTTTTCCTCATGAATATGTTAGTAGAGGACAAGAAGCGTGTAGTTGCATAAACAAAGGAAAGCTGCATTGTCTTAACCGATATTCCTAAAAAAATAATTGGTTCAGGTAAAGAAACTCCTCCTGCAGTGAAATGATGTGTTGATTTTCAGGAAATGCTGAAAAAGGCCATCCCTTGGTACTGGCCAGAAAAGGGAGCAGGAAGGGCTATGAAGCATGCATTGATACTGTGTCTTGTTTTTTCTGTGTTTATATCCTCCTGAAGGAGCTTCTTTTACTTTAAAGGCATTTTAACACAAGGACTGAGCAGTTTAGTTACCCTGCTAAGTAATGGCATTGTACTAATGGATGTGACTGAAACCTTAAAGAGAGAAGCAAAGCTTGTTTTCTCTAGAAACAGCTCAAAAACAATCCCTCTTCCAAAACCAGCCTTGGGGTTTTTTTTGTGTCAAGGATAAAAAGATGTGAGCTATTCTGGTTAAAACCAGCAAGCAGTACAAGACAAAGAACTTCCACTTTATCAGGAGATAAAGTCACTTATCACTTCACAGTGACTTCACTCAATGAGCTTAAGTCAGCACAAACCCAATGAAGCAATGGCAAATTTAAATATCTCTGAGAAGATTATTTAGAGGGCTGAGAATAATTTATTTCAGATGGAAAGATGTCAAGCCTACTGACTACTTTAGGGCATGCAGGGAAAAGGTTTGCAGCTCCTGGAAGCTTTCTGATATTAACTACCTTGAGATTTTAGTAAATTAGAGCAGCTGCTGCTGATTCATGATCCAGGGAAACTTCTCCTCACTGTAAGATTTCTGGGAAAATAGACATTCATTTTATTAATGTCTGGATACAGTCAAAATAAAGATGAAAATATGTTTCAGCATAAGAATGCAGGGAAACAGGAGGTTGGACAGTCATCAGAGAGAGGTCTGAGCTGTAAAAGTCACATCTCGGCACATGTTTGAGTTTTAAGCTCTCCAAAAAGGTCAACAGAGATTGGACTGAGAAATGGAATAGAAAGCTCAAGTGTGAAATTTGGATCCCCACTGAAGTTTAAAAATACAAGAGTTCCCCTAGAGGCCAGGGAACTTTATCAGATCTCATTAAGGTCAGAACACAGGATGCATTGAAAAGCACCCACTGCTCAAGAGTTTATTGTCCAGTGCCTCTTCTCTGCTGTGCTTTCCTCTCCCCCTTTGTTCACAAATCACCTTCCAGCACATGGCTCTGTCAGGACAGCTTTTCTGCCCCCAGGGTGTGTTTGCTGAGACACCTCACATATTCTACATGGGAAACAGGCTAAGAGAATCTGGACTGGGCTGCTCCAATCAGGCTGTCACTGCCAGGCACCAAGGCAGCTTTGCTTGCCATCCTCTGTAGGGTGAGCTGGATTCAATATCCTCTTGGAACACTTGGAACTATTTCAGAGGTGTCTGTAAAGAACTTACCTTTATAGATTTAATGGAATACATAATTACTGAAACTCAGGCTGTACTTCCATCACGCAAAGACAACAGATTCCTCCACTTTGCATTTCAGAGAATAGATTTCTCTTCCGTGTTTCTTAATGTTGGATTTCCAGAGCGTGTTACATGTTCTGTGCTTTCACCTTCCTCACAGACTAACAGGTGTTGAGTCTAGCAAAGCTTCTTCTGCTGTTGAAATGTTTTAAACCACTATGTCCAAAAAAAAACTTGCTCACAAATGTGATTGCACTAACATAATCTATGTACCAAAGGTTTTGCTTAAACCATTTCACTAGTGACAACCTGATAATGACAACTGGAGATTTCACCAGTACACATAGAAAGCAAACAGCAGTGAAAACAGAGGCTTAGTATGAGCACCTGGCAAGACAGACTAAAGAAAACTACCATCAGCTGTTCCTAATTTATAGATTGTATGCCCCTAAAAATGAAAATAGCCCTGACACTGAGTCGTGTAAATAACACACAAATCTTAGAAGTTTTTATAAATAAACACATACACATAAAAATAGAAAGACAAGACAAACACATGCACATTTCAATTGTAAATGCTTTAAATACCATTATTAAAATATGATATACCAACCATCGCTGACGCTGTGCACCCAGGAAAGCACAAGGAGATAAAAGAGACATTAGGAAAAACAAGTTTCAATCTGTACTTTGCACCAACCACACAATAAAATAACTGCACACAGTCTTGTTTTGGCTAAAGTTAGAATATAGGGAGTTTTCATCATCCTTCAGCTTTACGTTTTTTCTCAGTTGGATCATACATGACAAGTTTTGTGCCTACATAAAGGCCCACTAACTAATTTTTATACCAGAGTATATAAGACTGACATGCTAGGGGAGAATGCTTTTCTTTGCAACAGGACCCAGCAACACAGTAATGCTTGGAGGCTTTGTTATTGGTTGGTTGTCTCCTAATTTTAGATCATGAGAGTGCAAACCATGGGAGTTTTTCATTTCATGACTTCAAACATCTTTGATAAAGGCATTTACTACTCCATTCCCTGATGTTTTATGAGGTGACAGCATTTTGTAGTGTTATAGGCTAACAATTGCAAATACTGTCCAAAGACTACCCATAATAGGAACTCTTGATATGTGACATGTAAATAGTGACATACCATTATTAGTGATAACCACAGTTGCTATAATTTATTTTTTTCTAAAACAGGCTATAGACAATGGAAACATTGGTTAAATATGAATGTGAGGTGCTGTAAGATTTGGTTTTTGTGTTCAAGGGCTTGGTATTAATATTATAGCAGTCACAAAACACAAGCATTCTATTGGAATTGCAAAGAAGGCAGTTTTGACTTTTAGCTGCTCTTTGAAATTATATGGGGGACCAAGAAGCTCAATTTTTTACTTCACAGGAAGTAGAGTTTGTGAGTGGAACCATCTTAAATGGACATGGAAAAGAAAATTCACTCAGGAAAATGAAAAGGTATCTAAATCTTCTTTAATCCATTTTAAAATGCCTCTGCTGCTCTCTAGGCAGGATAGAGGAACAGAAGGAGCCCAATAGCAAATGCCCTTGGACTTTGTGGGCTCCTAAGAGACAAGAGGGCTGGACTGGGAATGCTATCTGCTGAGGAGCCAACATCCTAGAAATTCAAGTTTCCATTATTTTCAGCCTTTTGTTTTGCTGGCAGGCTGCTTAAAAAAGAATAGAGATAAGCAAGCTGGCAAGGAACTTCAAGTTTTGAAAGTCTGACTGCAGAGTGTGATTTGCTCCAAAACTTGAGGACTTTGTCCTAGAATTGTTTCAAAATTGGGTCAATAACTGAATGGATGCTGTTGAGTGTTACCAAACCACTTTGGTTACACTGCTGACAAACCCTGCTTTAGCGTAGCCAACTATTTTGGTACCAGGTAAGGCTATATGGGTAAATCCAAACTCCAGCTCAAAGACCAGGAGATAAACTTACAACAGGAACAGTCAGAAATAGGGTTTTTTCTATACATTAGCATGGGCATTGTGGAATATATTTTCAGAACACAGTAAACGTGTATTTCAATAGGCACACAGCCAGCAAGAACTGCAGAAGTCTATAGTTACCTGCATCTCATCTAGTTTGGACTGAATGTCTGGAGGGAAATCTCCTGCTCCACAGCTAAAAGGGTCAAAAGGTTCTGCTCCAAAAAGGTCTCTCTCTGTAACAAGAGAAAAGGGAGTCACTGGGAGAACAGGCATGGGCTACACAGCAGCACTTTGAAATAGCCAAGCTCACATCTCCTGAGCTGAGTAACAGCACCACCAGATAGGCCGCTCATTAACCACAACCTTTAACATCCCCATTTCAAAGTCTTGGGGGCAGTTTTCCAAAGTTGAATACCCAAATATTTTTCCAAGAACACCACCAAACTTCTGTTTAAGCCTCTATTTCACCTCCTTTAATGCCTGTGCCTCCTGGAGATCCGATGAGAAGTTGGTGCCATTTGAAGAGAGCACCTTGGACTGATGTGTGCTCTGCAGTCTGTGCGTATGAGGAGCGTCAAAAAGGAAGAGGAAACAACTGGAAATGAGTTACCAGGTTTCATCTCTACATGATGTCAACATATCACCAACAAGGTAACCTTCATATCCCCTGTCTGCCCCTCCTCAGGTTAAGGATGTTTTTGTGAGGACAAGCAACTAATCTTACTCTTACTCAGGGAACACAAGGCTTTCATTTGATACAATTCCTCATCAAACAGCTAGTAGCTAAAACTAAAAATTGTCAGGGTCTTAAAACCTTGGATAAAATCACATCAAAAAAGAGAGAATGAAAAAGACCCAAACAGGATAATGAATTGTCTCTTATGCTAAAATTCCACTGAATTTGGATCCATAAATAGAATTATGACAAATTTCCTTCTCTCAGTACCAAAAGTTCTCCAGGGTCTTCAACATTTATTGTGCATATCAGTCTCTCAGGGCTTTGACCTTATCACTGAGATGTTACCAGGCTGTTTATCAGGCATTTTAAATAATGGGCAACTACCATCATTTACTCCCACAAAGTACAGAAATTCCCATAATAAAGCACAAAAACTTTAACAGGAAATTGATTGATTACATATTTCAAAAACTGTGGCTAAACAGCTACAAACTATCACATGGGAGCAGGAGATGGCCCAGATCAGAGAGCATTATTCCAAGAGTCAGCTTGAGCCAAGAAGAAATCCAGTCTTTCCTGGCAAAAGCAGACCACCTGCGTGCAAAAGAGACTTTAACTAGGCTAATCTAATGTAAAAATTGGGTTGTCCCTCATCCTTTGCCTCTTTCACAGCCAAAATGGGTCTGCTCCAGTACAACCAGTGTCCTGAAATGCTCTGATGCTCACAGCAAATAACCTGCAGATGTGTAGCAGCTTTGCCTTGCAATCTAACCTCTACTGGGCAAAAAAGTGCTTATACTTTAGAACCCTCAATAGTCTCTTTGTTCATTATCTAGATCCAATTTCTTTCTTTTTATCTTTAAAAGGAGCTGACAGTTTTCTCTGTGGTCAGGCCATTGAAAGCACACAGTTCCAACACCAAGGCTTAGCATATATTCTATGAATGTATTTGGGAAAAACAGTGAAGGACAAAATGCCTGCATTTATTGGAACTGAATTATGATTTATGACTATTTTTAAAAGGAAGCATTTTCCACCCTATTATGGATATTGTCTCATTCATGCCTTATTATTGGGCTTTTATTAATGAAAGCGCTTTTGAGCTCAATAGCAAGAGAACAGAAGTTCTAGCTCCTTTAATGTCACTCTTTCCTTTAATGTGAAAGATTTCTGAATTTATACTGTATTTGAGGCAGAATTTAAAATCAACCAGAGTGTGACTTATTCCAAGTGACAGAGCCTAACAAACCCAGCACAGAATCAAATTCAAAATAAAGAAGTATTACCTAGTTGGGTTTCTGTGGAAAGCTATTACTTGGGGAACTCTCTCTGTTATAACTTGCTATCCATTTCTGCAAACCAGCTGAACAAGTCCACAGAACAACTGCTTTTTGGCATTTAAAGTTTGTTTGCTATAAAAGAGACTGCAGGGCTAAGAGTCAGGGAGGGACAAAGTGGAACATTTTCAATAGCACTATCAGTATTTGCCTTGGGAACAGAAGCTGAACAACATGTGTAAAATGGAGAAAGAGGAAGATTTCATCCCTGCAGAGCCGCACTGCTGCCTGGGATATCCATAAGCTTATCTGCCAGTGCTCACTCCACTCATGAGGAGGTGGGGATCCTTTCTAGCAGAGATGTGATAAATTGCTAATTTTTTATTTCAGGCCAGAGTATTTGCATGAAAATTAACTATAACAAGAGTATCTTGCCTGGCACACTCCCCCAGATTACTGTAGCATAGACAGGCATTTCTTTCTCCAATAAACAGCAGCCAGTGAGCCTTTGCAAATGATCTGTTCAAACGGTACAAATAATTTCCTTTCCCTTTCTCATTCCTTTCTGGATGGAAATAAATTCACAGCTTGTGAAACTGACCCATAAATTCAAAAGCCATGAAATGTTGATGTTTCATATCCTCAGCTCAAGCCACAGAAAGACACGAACAAGGAATAAATTCTTGTTTCTGGGACCAATCTAACATTCAGGAGAACAAATACGGGAGAATAGCAACCTGCACTCTATGATAAACACAAAATTGAGTTTGAGTTTACTTTTACTAAGCAAAACCACAAATAATTTGGCTTTTCCTGATGCAATTGACATCCCAAACTTTACCTTAGCTATCATCCAGGCACACAGATATGCTGATATATGCTTTCCCCAGATGGACTGGAGCAGCTGTGGTGACAAAAATGAATCACACTGAGAGACAAACACCCAAAGAAATATTTGGAATAAACTGAGACAGGGAAATCCAAAAAGCCTTTCCTTTAGCTGCCGGCTACTCCATAATCTTTTCTTTTGAAATTATTACAGCCATTAGTCTGACAACATACTCTTAAATATCTGCAGAAAAAAGAGCACCTTGGAGCAGATTTCAACGTCTGCCACTTGTGACCTTGGATTGCTCATGATGAATTGGTGTGAAATATTGAACAACTCAATAGAGAATAATCCTCTCCAGTTCTTTTCTGATATATGAAAATAATGCTGTGTCAATAAAAAACACGTAAGTTAATTCCTCCTTTAATAAAATAAAATGAATAAATTAACTCTGCCCATTCAAATAACTTACAAGGATGTTTACAATCCCTTACCCCATGAGGAAGTAGCAGCATGGTCTCCAGCATTGCATTTTTGGTGGCATTGCACTATTTTGCAATTATTACCTAAAGAGTCAGCATTTGTCCAATCTGCAACTTCCTGTACAAAAACTATGCCATTTTCTCACTTAAAATAGGTAAAACCCATCCATTTGCTATCGTTGACACTGCCATTAATGAGCAGACATTTACTGAGTGGCCCTGTTGAAACACTGCTGAATATGAACTCAAAATCTCAAAAATTAATTCCTTTTTAAAAGCTAAAATGCCTAGGAAATAGCTGTCTTTCCAAAAAGTCACCGTTGTTGTCTTCTAGAATTATAATTTTGGGTTTCTTAAACTATATGCTGTAAGTTTGGCAAAGCCACAGGTACCATTTATAACCCCACCATTTTTTTTTCTGGGAAATTACCAAAGGAAGAGCTGGCAAGCAAGATCCAAACTCTAGGAATTTCCCTTTATGGGAAGCTGAACTGTCATCCTGGTGCCAGTTATCATCTATGGAACCCTTGGTCTTGGAGGAATCCAAAGTGCTTTCCTACCAGTGTCCCTCTCTTTCCTGGGCAGCACTGTTATTTTTGGCTGATTTGTCACGCTAGCCAGTGGATGAGTAAGGTTTGGCTTTTAAAAGCACATTTCAGTGCCTTTCCTGGGTAACAGGCAGATGAGCCCCACTTAGGCAAAGGGAACAAATGAGGAGACACAAAGAGATAGCACACCCTTACGTTTCTGCTTCTTTCCTACTGAATTTGATAAAGGTGAAAGTTATAAAATCATAAAATCAAAAAAAATCACCCTGTAATTTCAGCAAAACTACTCTGCTTGAGTGCAGGAGCAAAGAAAGTAGAGACGGGAACATGAAAAATGACCTCAGAAAGGGGAGACTCCAAACTGTGTCTCCTCTTGGTTGCCAGCCCTCGGAGCTGCACTGGAGAAAGAAATGCCAGCTTGCTGCTGGTGGCAGCAGTGACACCACACAGAGCAATGCATTATTGCACACTGTCACAGTAATGTGACATTGCACAGCCTGGACGAGGTTCTACTGGGATATGAACGTCCTCATCTGAGACAGTGAAGCCCTTGTTTGATTACAATATATTCCTCTTCTGTTTCAAATGACACTCTGAAATGCGCCAAAGTGCGTTAATAGCTAATGAACACAGTAATTTTCAACACAGAAATGCTGTGACACAGACTGAAAGAGCAGAGATCAAAAGTACAAAGACCATGATGGACTTTGTAATCTCTCCCTGAAGTGGCATCTCTGAACTACATCATCTCAATTGAATGCAAATCAATGAAGTGCAGAGGAAGCAATTACTTTAAACAATACACTTCACTCTTAATAAGCAGCCTTTTTTTTTTTTAATGTTACAAAACCCACTGCCTAAACAATTTCAATTCCCATATAGCTGGAATTTTCAAGATCCCTCAAGACTGAGTGGTGACACCCACATGATTTCTAGCCATCATTTCAATGGAACTGAGGTAGGACAATAACTGAAAAAGTAAGATCTTGACCTATAATTCAATTCAAGTTAAGTTACCATTCTTGAAGTTGATTATGCACATTTAGATCTATGTTATGGTACTGCCTGTAGTTTCAGAGAAGCAGGTGTGTTTCAATTATTTATTACAAAGCCACAAAATTTCCTCAATAGAGCAGTTCTAATATTCTATTAGAATATTCTAATGTTCTTTTAAACTATATGACAATAGTTAACATTGACTGTACTTGATAGAAGTCAATTCTGTTATATCTTTTGAGACTCCCCCAGAAATTAATTGATTATTTTAAAATATTCTCTTTAAAAAGAACAGGATTCTTTATTGAATTAAGAACCTCGACATCTACTTTCCCTTTAGAAGGCAACAGGCATTCTTAGCAGTGGAACTAGAAAGTGCATCAGATATGGGACTGGGGAGGGAAGACATTCACTTACTGAAGTTCTAAAATGCATTCTTGTTTTACTGCACAGCTCCCATTCACAGCTGAGAATTCTACATCCTAGAGACTTGCCCCAAAACAGGCACAATTTCCTCAAATGTGCTCCATATGGTGGCAGGCAGTAACATTGATGCTCCTTATCCACTCTAAAATAGGCATTGGGAATAGAAAATACACACACAGACTGGTGTGTATCTACAACCTCTAATATCACTTGTGCATGCTCCACTTTCCTCTCCCTCAAGGGATTTCCAAAGCTTTTAAAAATACTTCTGGACTCCTCAAAGATTCCCAGTGAAATCAAGAACCTTACCCTAGATGCTTTCAAGCCTTTGCAAAATAAAATTGCTGTTGTTAATCTTTTGGAAACCTTCTAGGAGTGGTTGACAAGTCTGGAGAGGTTCATCAGCTATGACTAAAAAAACCAAAGCTGTACATGATACAAAAAATAGTACTGAAAACAGCATTCCAAGACAGTCTCCTTCCTGAGGGGTGTCTTCAGATCTCCCTTGTGCATCACCATCCCCATACTTACTCCACCGGCTGTCTTCCCCAGAAATGGAGGCTTTAGATGCTAGAATTGTGGCTTGACAAGGAAAGAACTAATAGGAAGTAAAAGTATTCCTTGAAGTACAGAAAAGAGACTGCAAAAGAAAAGCCAAGTTAAAATCCCCAACCAAACTCCTTCCAAGTGTATATGTCATAGTTTCACAGCAAGTTTGTTTATAATGCAACTTGGCAGCACATGAAGGGCTTTGGGAAGATGGTATAAAGATGAAAAGGCATTACTGAATGTGATTTACAAAAACTATTTGGCTTTTCATGCAAAACGTACGTAAAACTTTAAAGATGCTCTATTAAAAAAAAATAATGTAAGCAAAAAGTAGGCCAGTTGTTACAAAACTTACTGATCTCTGTAGATCTACTGGGTACTGGAGGAGGCTGTGTACCATTGCGAGTAGGTGTTGATGACTGAGGGGATATGGGAGAAAAGGGAACCATATCAAAGATGTCAGTGGAGGGTGATTTAGGTGTCACACTGCCTGCCTACAATAAGGACAATAAATATTAGGGCAATGTTTCACATGAAAAAGATCACAACACTGAATTCTTCAGCATGCAGATAAAGAGTCACATTTTCAAAGTAAGTTAAAAACAACCATGAGCATGCAGACCCCAGCTCCTGACACCAAGCACATGGCATTTGCAGTACAGACTGACACACGCTAACACTCCCCAGTACAAAAGCAGCAGCGTAATGTTTCCATTTTCAGTTGAAAACGTATCACAGTTACACCTGACAAAGCTGTGACAAGCAGTTCTCTCTTGCAAACATGAGCACAGACACCTTCACAAGACCCAGTGGAGGTAATATGGCAACAACAATGTGATCTGCTCTGGAGAGCACAGAACCAAGTTAAAAGATACAATCCCAATAGTTTTTGATTATTAATTCTTCTTTACATGCTCTCTTATTTGGCAGCCTAGAGAAACTAATATGATCAAACTGTAAATGTGCTTTTCCATAAGTTATAACCTAGACACGTGATCAGACACTGAATATTAATATCCAAAATAAACCTGTCGTCCTCGAAGGTGACACTGAAGAGATTTCATACAAAAAGCCCAGGAATTTGGAAGGATTCAAAAAAATACTGGGCAAGCAAGAAACCCGAAACCCACCAATTACTACAGTTCTACACATGTTTGGTTTTGAATGGTTCATTCCTCCTGCCACTACTTCAGGGCACAAGCGAGGCACAGTCAAGTCAAATACACTGAATACTAAAGACAGAGGGTGAAGTACGTTAAAACTGAGACTGACAAGCTGAAGGCAAAACTAGTTTGCATGTTCATGTTATTGCTGAGACAATACAGAAAACCCCACGCTGCGTACATTAGAAAGGCCAGCCAAGCACAAGGAAAACCTGCAGCTTTTAAACAAGACTCAGTTTGCCCAAACTGCCCACATGAAAATTTTAAGCGCAAGTTAAATTAGTCACATGGATCCTTTTATTCAGAATACAGAAATACTACCACCTGGCAAGCAGGTAGGCTTTAGCACTGCTTATCATTGAGAGTTCCATGGACCTAACCCTTATTTTGGAATGCTGCTTTCTTCCATGGACCTAACCCTTATTTTGGAATGCTCTTTCTCCAGAGCCTGTGCTGCAGCACTGCAGTGCCCTCTGACAGCTCACATCACAGATTTCTAAGCCAAGTCTGCAGGTAACCCTGAACTACCTCTTTTTCTTTCTGAAGGTTCTCTGCAGTGGCTGCTGAGAAGGAATATTGATCCAAAGCCTTCTTCTGAATCCACTGTTTAAAGAGCAAAAAACACTGGGTTCTCAAGTCCTACATTTCCTATTTCTTGGAGGTTCTGTGATTCTCAGGAGTTTTGAATTAATATTTTAAATTTGGGTTAATATTTTAAATTTTTTTAAGAGATATCTATAACTGTTCAATATCTAAAAGACCCTGGGATATTTCTTCCCATATAACAAAAACACGAGGAAAAAAAAAAATCTACATTTAACATGCTGCTTTTATTTTTATACCTTAAAAAAAATTCTCAGTCATTGCTATTCCCTAGCATGGCCAGAGTTGATTAAACTTCATAAAATAACCAGTTTTTAAGATTTAAACGCATCCACAACTCTGGAATTTCAAAGACTTTTTTGAAAAGACTTTAGTGCAGAGTTTAGACACAACAGGCTCCTATTTGTGTCCATGGACCTTGCATTAACCTGCAGAGAGCCAGATAATCTGAGTCTGGGAGATTGCTGGATGTCATCTGCTCCACTCAAAGCAGGGCAATGGATGTGCTGGACCCAAAATAAACACGTAAAGAAGCACATCCTTTCTTTCCTCCAGAGCTGTCTCTGAGTGTAGACAGGCTTGGTTTGCATCAGGAAGGTGGGATCAGGTTTAGGGTATAAAAATACACTCATGGAGAATCCGGGAATGTCTTAGAGATCCTAAGTGCTAATGGAGAATCTTATTATTTGCTAAATGTTTATGGCTACCTAGAAGACAGATAAACAGTATTTACACTAAGTTACAAATGCATCTTTTTAAGCAAAAAAGCAAACCCAAACTTCAGACTCATTTCCCAGCTATATTCCATTTTGTTGAAGTCACTGACTGGCCATTTGGATTCTACTGATACAGGTTAAGTAAAACTAAGTGAATTAAGAAATGTGTATTTGGAATACATATGAGCACAAGAAGCATTTTTATTTAGTGAACACATGCAGAAAGCCAGGATGGTCACCAAATAAAGCCAAATATTATTTGCAAATGGAAGAAAAGTTGAGAGTATAAGCATATTAATACAAAAATGCAGGCAATATGCCCATTTCATATTTTAGAATAATTTTCAACCTTCATTTTGCACAGTTTTTATAAAATATGCTAAAAGTTATTTAATGGTTGATTGCTTTTCTTTAATTCATGGGGGGAGGAAGCCTGTGAAGTTGGACCTGAAGAATTGTTTTGAATAACTATTCTTAATATGAAAAAACCCCCCAAAATATTAACACATAGTAGAGATCATTAATTAACAGACTAATTTAAACCCGTTGGAAATTTATGTTTTGGGGATGGGAGAGAAAAAGCTCTGCAAAAATAAGAGTATATCTTCACAAATTGCATATATTAAGAGTTCCCCTAAAGAACCTAAGATCCACCTGCCCCGTCCTTGAACCACTGTACAAAATGCACATTTTTAATACAACACAACAGAGAACAAAGAAAAGCCAAAAAAAAAAAAAAATCAACTGAAAAAGCTTTTGCACAGCAAGATTACACGAGGTCTTGGGCAGCTGTATTCACTGGCAGGCTTTGGAAGACCACTTTTTGAAGGTGGTGGTATTAACAATCCAGGTGGTAGTCTAGAGTCAGGAGAACTCCTAGGAGTAAGCGTAATGGAAGAGATATCTAAACAAGGAGGTGAATCCTCATTGTTACACCACAAAAAAGTAGAGGGTCTTTGAAACATATGTTCATCATTATCACACTTTATGTGCAGCAGCTGAAAAGGAATCACAGAAAGAGAAAACATTCTGAGGAACAGAACGTGGTAACGGAAAGGAAAGAAGAATAAAAAAATCACATTTCATATTTCAAAAAAGCTTGTCAGCAACTGGCTGTTCAGTGCTATAGTTACATGATACAGAACTTGAAAATATTTCAAAACAAAATATAAGAATATGCCACATTAAGAGGTAACCCAGTACCAACTGGAATAAAGACAACTTGTTCCTTGATCATTACACCCAATAAACGAAGTCAGACACTTTTCCAACAATGTGTGTGAGATGCTAAGAAATGTCTAAATTCAACAAGGTATCAGCAATCCCTCACACCTGCACTGGTAAATTAGCAAGTAGGCACAAGTCTGGGGAGAAGAGTTACTGTGCTGCTTATTGCACAGGTCAGAATTTTCTCTCTTTAAGCTGGGAAAAACCTACCATTTATATCCCACCAATGCTGAAAGAACAGCTCACAATTGAACCAAAATCTTTAGAGGACAGATTAATCTCTGGATCTTGACAGAAGGGATTGCACTCTTGTGCAGAAAGCTCTTCTTGGCCACAGCCAAGAGCTCCACACGGAGAAGGCAGGAATTGCAGCTGGGCTGTAAGTGTCATGCCTAAAAACTCTGTGACTGGCCCAGGCTGAGGAACAACTAGATGAGCGCAGCAAAAGTTCTGAACTCTGCTGTTGCTCCCTTTGTAATGTTACACAATGGGTATTTCATGATTATTTTGCTAGAAGTTTGCATAACTCAGTAGAGCAGGAGTCAAGCAATTATTTTAAACATTTTTCCATTTGTTATGTAGAAAACAAAACAATTCAAATCCTTTTGAACTGAATCTCAGCTTCTTTCTTCACTTTCTTTCCAGATTAACCAGGCTAAGGGTACAGGTGACCAAGTAGTAACAATATCATACTCGAGAATATGAAAAAAACCTCACAAAATTCCCTACTCAAAACTTGCAATTTAGCATTAAAGAAAACAAAGTATTTTATTCCAACTTCAAAAATTTCCTTGCTGCAATTGTGAAATGGAGGGTTTGGAACGGTAATTTATAAAAAAGAAATCAAAAACCTACAGGACAGAATTTTGATTAGTATTTCAAGAGCATTACCAGACTACAGGTAGAAGAGTTGCAGTGCTGCTGTGTATTACTGCCATGGAATCCCTGCTGCTATACATAACTATGGGAAAACACAGTTTGCACAGAAATCTCATAACAACAAAGGCTGGAAGAGACTGAACACAGTCTAAATAAGAAAGCCAAATGCTCCCCTGAAATGCAAAACAGCAAAGGATAAATAATTTCCATAAGAAGGCGTGGATTTCACATGAAAAGTCACACAGAAACCAGCAAAATGCACATGGGACACCAAGCAGCAAAGCTAAGAGGATGATGAACATGTATCAAACCCAGGCAATGGAAAAATTCAGTACAAAAGCAGAATTAAACACCCCTGGGGCCATTTGAGCCCTCAACATGGAGCAGTCACAGGTCTCATCAGTGACACTCTCAGGACACTTCGCACCATATGGGGTGTCGAGCTTCCTGGGACAGTTTTGGGAACGCACCCGCTCAGGAAATGAATTTTGCCTAGGAATTCTTCATTTGCAGAGCAGCATAGTGCTGGACCTGTGCAGGGAGTGCTGCTCTGCATCTCATCCCACGGCCCAGAAAGAGCTGCAAGGCTGATGGGCTTTCTGCTCACAGCCCTGTGGATCCAAGCAGCCCACAGACACCACAGGGGCAGCAGGGAAGTGTATTCGACAGTGGGAAACAGGGAATATCACCAGATGCACAAAGTGCAGGGGGAGAAAAAGAGACCCTTAATCCAAAGAATGCAACCTAAGAAGGGTGTAACTTCTGAAAATTAGTACTCTCACACCAAATTATAAAGGAAGAAAGTATACTAAAGATAGATTAAATTATCATTTTGTATGGCAATTGTGTTTTTCTGAGGTTCCCACTGTGCAACACCTGTAGTAATAGTGGCATTGATAGTTCCAATTTGGGCTTCATTTCATTAACACAAGAAAACAAGAAATGATGATGAAATCACGATACTAGTTCAGTGGACTCAATCTCTTTTATGATTAGATGTAACTATGTGCTTGCAAAGGATTTATTTTTGGCTCATTCTACTGAGAATGATACTGAAGATGCACTGTTGGGATCCATCGTACTAGAAAATGTGATTGAGATTTTGTTAATCAGGAAACTATTTCAAAATTATTTGTTTTCGCGAGTGTCTCCGGGTACTGATTGCAATCTCTGTGTCATACCCACATAGGAATCACCAAAGTGTGGATTAGAAAAAATTAGAAAATGTTTTTGTTCCTTAGAACGTTCAACTTGGTAACACAGAACTGCCACAGCAGGTAACTGCAGTGATGTTCCAGGGAATGGTGAGTGGCCTTGAATTGAAAATTATATATTTACTCAAGAATCTGCTCATTTCCTGATATTTGGGACTGCTAAGAACACACTAATCCATAACTTACAAATTCATAAAATACTATATAAGCACTAGCAGCTTCATTAATTAACTGCTACATTTTCAGTTCATTTAGTGCTTTTTTGGTGACATGAAGTATGTCATAGGCAATTGCAAATTCATTAACATCACAAATGTAACAGGTTTTTATATCCTCATGAATAAGTGCTCAAAAAACTGAACACAGAACATTATCAATCTGAAAAAGCTGAAGATAGGCAAAGAAAAAACGTGTATTTTCCCACTTGGCAATCTTGATGGAAACAGGAATCAAGTGATATGCATAAACACATTCCAAAATGTTTTTTGAAATCTGCATACAGTTCCAAAGTCTATCTTGTGGTTTTCCCATGAGTGTGTTAAAGCTTTTCAGTGAGTGTAACTGTGCAGGTGGCCTGTGCTTCTAGGTCACAACCAAAACACTTAGAGAAAAGGTCTAATCAATCAGAATGTTTAATGCTCTGTTTAAAAATGGAGGGAATTTGCACCACCTCAGTGCAAGAGTATGTAATACACACTCTTCGCAAGGATTCTTTGGGAATCCTTCTGGTGAATGGAAGAACACTTCTGCTGGGGTTGCTTCTCCCAGCACCTCTTCCTGCTGCCTTTCAATCCTGCTTCTCCCACATTTCCATGTTCTCAGGGAACCCTGGCTGCTTTGGGTAACACTAGCAATGGGAACAGCAGCAAACAAGACATGATGTGAACCCACTGTGCCAGGGCTGCCCTGAGCTCTGGAGGCTGCATTTCCTCATGGCAGCAGCATCCAAGGCCTTCCTGTGATACAAACTGGAGCAGTGTCCCCACCACCAAGCAGTGGGATGAAAATCCAACTGTCCTCACATAATCAAGACCAAATGCAAAAAAGACCAGCAACTAAAGCATTGCCAAGCCACTAAAACAGATGAAAAGCAAACATACACAAGTCACAGGAACTTTAGCAGTGCATGCAAAGGAGTGAGACAAAGGAAACATCCCATGCCAACATTTCCCATGGCACATGGAAGCTCAGCTTGAAAGGCAAACTAAGGAAACTCTCAGTTTGGGATTGCATGTCCTTGACAGAGCCACTGAGGAAAAGAAAAAAAGTGATCGTTTCTGTTGCATAACACCTCTGCATTGGCAAACACAGTCATTTGAGGGACTAACTTTGAAAAGTTCTAGGAAGACTACTCAAAACCATCGAC
This sequence comes from Grantiella picta, assembly GCA_013397955.1. Taxonomy (NCBI): domain Eukaryota; kingdom Metazoa; phylum Chordata; class Aves; order Passeriformes; family Meliphagidae; genus Grantiella; species Grantiella picta. Next base: position 273,485 of record VZRM01001471.1, read on the forward strand.
CCAAATGCAGGAAAAACGATCACTAAGCAGTTTATTATTTACTGAATGTGCTGAGCAAACATAAACCTAATTAGTCACAATATACTGAGAGAAAAGGCGTGAGATTGATAATTTGATGTTCAACTTTCACAATATATTTTATGCAAAAGTATTTCATTATACAATCCAGTTTTCTCTCTTTCATTTCCAACTATGATCTCATTGCCTTAATGGTTTCTTTTATAGGCTCAGAAAGAAATTTTATTTTTCCCATAGAGTTTATGAACTGACAGAAAAAACACCCAAATTAGGTTGATGTTGATTTGGCCATATGGCTAGATTTAGAACAGCTACAGAAAAAATTCCAGAGTGATACTAATAACCAAGCAAGGAGAGAATTCTGATAGCAATTGTATCCCTCAAAAGCACGACTTGATTGCTGTCAATGCTTTTCACCCATTTACACACTGCAAAAATGCAAAGCGTATGTAAATGCATTATTTATAATTTATAATTATTCACACGTATTTTGCACCCATTTCAGTCTGTCAGTATCATTTTAAAATATGTCCTCAAATAAACCCTTAGTTGGCCTTCAAAAATACTGCAATACAAGCAAGAATCATTAGAAAAGCAGTTTCAGACTAGATTTCCCTTTGTACATCCAAACAAGCTTTTAACTTACAAACTGAAGAGAGAAAAGTCATTATTTTAAAAAAATTACTACTTTCAATTTTCGTATGCAAGTGTTTTGGCGTTTTTTTATAGAGCAACTGAGGATGCACAATAAACATCCTAATGCTCCAATTCATTATTATTACTTTAAAAAGAATTTAATTAAGACAATTAGTAACAGATATTTCAGCTGGAAAAATATGCTTCCTCATGGGAAATTATAAACTCAAAATAGTTTTTATTCTGCGCTGAAAATGAAGCTTCAGCTTAGAACTCACTGCTGGCATTTTCTTCTCTTAGACCATGGAGGGATTTTTTGATAAGTCACCATCAAAACTTTGTACACATTTTGATGTCCAGGATGAGCAAATTCAGATGTTTGAGCTTTATGTTTTGCAAATAGACTGTTCAACACTATTACCCAAGAACTCAATATGTGAGCACAAGGCCAGCTCCTTCTAGAGAAGTAAATCTGTCAGCAAAGCCACATATTGCAGTCCAGCCTGGCACACCTAACTTTCTCTTGGGCAGGACAAACCTAAAGTGCCATCTTTGAGAAACTATAGACAAAATGTTTTTAAAACATTTTGGAAGTAAAAGAGGATCTGAGTTTTAAGTCTTGATGGTATTGCATTTGCTCCTGAAAAAATGGCTTTATGTATGCTTTCATATTAAGCTAGCAAGCCTATTTTCAATGACAACAAAAAGTCAGAAAAGTTTATTTGAGATGACAACCTGGATGTATCTACTTAGAACTGAAACATGTTGACACTAGGTAGTTTTCTTTTTTCAAATGTGCAGTGAACCAGATATTTAAAATCATACACATATTAACTTATCCATCCACAGTTTAAAGATGCTCTCACATTCTATTTTCTTTCAATACTGAAGTGAGAACAGGAAATGTAGTCTGGTCCTGCTTGTGGGAAAATGGTCTGGGAATCAGAAGATTGAGCTGCCACAAAAAGCAGAATTGCCTTGCTTTTTAAAAAATCCCAAACCTATACCATACAAAGAAACAACAATATCATGGGTCAGTGATACAATACAAAAAAACCTGCTGCACTTGAAATTTTCAAAAATATTTTCTCCATTTCATTAAAAATTAACAGGAAGACTAATATGTCTAGAATGATTGAAGACACAAAAATCAATCCACTTCAGAAGGAAGAAACAGGAATATAGAAAATACAGACTAGCACTGCATACAAACGATACCATGGCTTCCCAGGTACTGCCAAGTGGGAAAGGCGTTCTGTCCTGGGTCAGTATGTGAACAAATAAAGCATGGCAGTGCCATCACCTGCTGTCTGTCACAGCTCTGCTTCCCACCACAGGGGCAACACACTCCAAAAGCCCCTAAGTCTGCTCTCCTGGGCAAGGAAAACACAAACCCTTTGTCAGCCTGATTATTATCATGGCTGCTCAGACTGCATGGCCTCCTGACCCCTTCCATTGGGCTGGGCGCTGAGGGAGCAGAGGGCACAGCACAGAGTGATGTCAGTGCTCACTGTCACCTTTGTGCACCGCCACCACAGCCCTTGCAGCGTCCCCTGCTCTGCTAAGGAATTCCTTTTTTAATCTCCTTCCTGCGGTGGCTGCTGCATCACTGCTGATTGCCAGGGGCTGCCTAGCCGTGCATTAATCACTGCAGCAAGAGCACAGCCAACAACCTACAGGACTGGGAAGGCACTTCAGCACGTCTGCAAATGTTGAGAGAGCACAAACAGCATGCAAACACAGAAAGGGAAGCACAAGGAATGAAAATCCAAGGTACTGTTTAGGCATAAACAGAAGCAACTTTTAACCATCTGTAGTTGGCTCCTGAAACTGAACATTTCTTTACAGACTACTGGGATGCCTGTTAAAGGCTTGTATTCTTTTATCATATAAGGTTTCAAGGATCAGTTAAAACTGGATAAAATTTCTATTGACCACTAAACAATCCCTTCCCCAGACCTCAGCACACAGAATAGCTGGACTGCCAGATAAGGACCTCCAGCAATAAAACAATAATAAAATATAAATAAATCAAATAGCTTATTACATCTAAGAAAAGCTTCAAAAATCTCTTATAAGGCACTGGCATCTCTGTGCAATTCAACAGCATGATATGAAAACTGCAAGAAAACTTAAAAATTATAGTCTAATAAATCTGCTTTAAATCATGATAAGGATTATCTTATGTTCACAGCCCCAAGACTATGTGCAGGGAGGGAAGCTTTCTCCCATGCAACCCAAAGTGCTTAGAAAGGAGCTCAGGTGAGGCATTATTACCCACATTGGATATTCACCTCCATTTAAGCTATTTTATTTCACAAAATACTGTCAGCCGGTTTGAAAAGTTTACTCTGACAACGTGATCACAATATAGATCTGTTGCTTTAGTTATGAAGACAGAGAAGCAGCAATACAGATTTTTAACAATGTGATACTTAAAAGTTTTAAGTTTAAGTTCAGAAAAAAAATCTCTATTTCTTTTAAAACTAAAGTGAACTTTTCCATTACAGAAATTATGTGGAAATAGGAGAAAAAATTTTTTGCACCACTTATTTTTTTCTATTAAGATTTGAGAATTTGCTGAATCATCCTTGAAATTATAGTTGATTTGAACGAAAAGTGTAAAAAATAATTGCAAACTGTAACAGGCAATCCATTGTCTTATGAATAGCTTGTAATTTTCTTCTCTCATACATATTTGTTGCTCACACAGTAAAACAAGAGATAGGTGTCATCACATTCAATGCTATTCCAGACACATTGATTGATAATCCTTTCAACAGACTCAGACTGCCCTAAAAATATTTGTGCTTCCTTTTGTCTGCACTGAAGTCACTTGGCAACCTCACCAGGCCATTCCTTCCTTCATTCTCAGCCCAACTGTTGCTTTTACATGGAGTTATTCTTACACCAGCACCCCTGAGAGTTCTGATTTACCAACTCCCCAAGAGCTGGTTTAGAAGGGATCTGCTGGAAAGATGTCTCCTGGTAAGGTGCTGAAGCTGATAGAGCTTGGTGGGTATTTTTGGGATATTATTAAAAATTTTCTTTAATTTTTTTTGCCTAATGAAATTACAAAGTTCTTTAATTTAACTGGAAAGCAAGCATTGATTGCAATGGATTCAAGACTCTTTATTTGCATTCAAATATACATTTAGTTATTATATTCATAAATAAAAAATGCCTACCAATTGAGGGAAATAAAAGATTAAAGAATTGACTAACCTGATATTAAATCTAGCATTAAAATTGATTACCTATCACCGAATGCTTCATAAATGAGAAGACATACATAATTTAAATGTTCACTGTGGTAGTTAACACAGTATTTATAATTTATGGTGCTCTCTCCTCTAAATAGATTTCAGTAAAATAAAATGGTAGCTCCTCATGGGAACAACCATCTAATCAACATCCAGGGAGTATACAGCACTTCTGAGAAACTGTCAGCACCACTGAAAACATGCTTTTACACTGTCCATGTTTCTGAACATCCATTTAAGGGGAAATGGTGAATTCAGGGCACCAACAAGGTGGTCCAAAATGCACAGCTGAAAAGCAGATCCTCTTTCTCTAAGATTTTGCGAGACATACATTAAGAAATTTGATTTATTTTCACAGCTGCATGAAGCTGTACGGATAGAACACACCTGTAAGAAGAGGGGAGTCACTGGAACCAGTCTGCAGTGCAAGCTGCCTTTCTGGAGTTCCTGCCTAGACGCAAGGAACTGCCGGCCAGCAATTTAAACAAACTCCTGTACTGATCACCTGCAGGAACTGCAGAGCAGGCAGAATTTCCAGCCAGGAACTCACACTTGCTACTCTCTCCCTACCACCTGACGTTAGTTCCCAACACCGACTGACTCCCTGAAAAGGCGAATTATCAGTCACAGGTGACCCTGTGCTTGTGACAAAGTTCCAAGGAGTTCTCCAGCAGTGTTTAGGAACCAAATCCTTTCCGTGCAGAACAGTTTTCCCCCCTCAGCTGGCACCTTAAGATCTCTACTCGAGTGGACATTTTCTGTCCTTAGGCAGCAACAAATAGGTATGACAGGGGATGGAAGAACCACGATTTGAGAGATTGCAACTGGCACTGGTTGGCTTGTCACAATGTCACTGTTAGTTCAGTCCTGCACTTCAACAGCCATGTTATTGATCACTGCATGTTAATGGCAATCACTGGGAGCAGCAGGGACGCTCAAAGTGCTCAGAGAGTGATTATTCATACAGAGTGACTGCAGATACAGGAGTTGTGGTGTGTACTTACTGGAGACGCGTGGACTTGTGTTATTCTTAACTGGTTTTCCAAATCTTGAACTTTATTTTTCAGCTCTGCATTTTCAGTTTCTAATTCTTGAATCTACAAAGCAAGTGGTTATTCAACAGCTATTGGGATAGTAATGGATTTCAACAACAGCATCCACCAAAAACAAACATCTGAGACCTGGTGATTTAGAATCAAGGTTTAACTAGTTATCTGACCATAAAAACATAATTAAATTTCAGTATCCTCCATATTTCAACCTTGCTTTTTAATATCCTTTCAAGACAGCAAAATATAAAATACTGTTTAACACTTCCCTCCCCCCCCCCGTCTTTGGTTTTTCCTTCTTTTTTACCTTAGCAATCTGAGAATAATGCTGGCAATTACGCTTTCATAAAAACTAGGTAATAAAAATACAGCAGCATGTACTTTCAACTCTTAAAAAGAAAACAGTTCAGAACTTACTCTTTTCTGTAAACCTGCAATTTGTTTCCTTGTTTCAACATCTTTTCCTCCAGATTCCAGGAATTTCCTGTAAGCTAAGTCAAAGGCTTGACCAATTGTTAAAGTTATCTCTTCCGCCTTTACATAAAACACAAGACTGAAATTAGTATATTTGGAATACTCCATATAGCTCCTTTCATTTCAGATGATCACAAAAGACTTTACACCATGTATTCATATTCAAAGGCTTTGCCTCATCCACCATGAAGTCAACACAAAGGAGCTTGACAAACACTCTTCAGCAAAATACCTTGGCAAAATGCTATGAAAGCAACATAAAAATACTTTGGATAAAGAAGGGAGACTCGACACTATAAATTACATCTTCAATTTCCATAAACACAGATAGCATGCTGCAAAATGGCTTTTCCTGATGACTTCTGAAGCAAATACAGCCTGTTCAATCATTAAGTAAATTCTTTGAGATTTAATGGAATAATGTTTTCATGCTAATGGATGTTTTGAGCCCTTATTGATTTTAAATCTGGATTTCAACAAATCTTTTTGCAAGTACTATACAATCGCACTCAGCATACTGCAGATATGTATTTATCTGCACAATTCTTTCCAGCTACATGAATACAGAAAAAAAGATATTCCCCTAAACCTGCATTTGTACTTGAAAAATATAGTAATTTACTAGTTCTATGCTGCTTCTTGCCCTATGTTATGATGTGTTTATACAGCCAATGCAGAATATCTACTTCAAAAATGATTGGGGTAAAATAAGCCTACAGGACGCTGATGGAACACACCAAGGTTTCAGAAAAGTGGTGCCAAAGCCAGACCAATAACAGGTGAACATACTACTGGCCTTAGAACTTTAGTAGAGAAAGCAAATACAGTAAGTAATAACCAGAAAAAAAAAAAAAAAACAAACCAACAACTCAAAAAACAAACACTCAAAAATACCCCAACACTAAAAAATGGAGACACATCAGCAGAAGAGCCCGCAGGAGTATCTCAGCCCCAGAGCTGCAGCAATCTCTGCAGAACAGCTGTGCAAACATCTGGTGGGATGGAGACTGTTCTCCCAGGGTATTGCAGATACTTCCCCCAGGATACTGAGCTGGGCAGTAAGAGAAATAATCCCAGAAAACCACCTCAGATCATGGAAGGAGAACAATCTTCCTTGACTTAATGCATCTAAGTTACGGGACACCATATTGGCATGAAAAATTGCGTCCCAATTAAAAGGCAGGCTGTGTGTCTTTCTTTAATTAAGCATTCCTGCAGGATTTCAAGGCAGACCCATCAGCACAACAGTCACCTCAGGCCTCACAGAGCATCTTGCATACTTACACACTTTTCACTGTCAAACACATAGCACAGATGCTTATTTGATTCTGAGTCTTTGCATATGAAAGTAAATATTCTCTTGTCAGTTTTGTCATCAGCACAAAAGGATATCCTGTGGAGCTGACAGTTGTGCTGGACCTCCTGCAAACAAACAGAAAGATAATTTGTAAGAAATTAATGTACTTGCTTAGGATGAAGATGCACAAAGGAAAGCTCTGGATTTCCTGGTAAGAGCAGGCAAGCTGCAATAACATTTTTGAATGCCTCTTATTGTACATGAATCCAAAAGTCGACTTAAAGTATAACAGAAGTTAGCAAACTCATCCCTAAAAAAAAGAGCTCCTGTTTTTACTGAACGTAAACAGGAAGGTTTTTATTTAGACAGCATTTATCTGGAAGTGTTTATTTGGACATTAATTTCTGGTTTAGAAAATTGATTTTACTGTTGCCTTGCCTCCCTCTGCAATTTATTTAGGGCCTGATTATGTAAAATAATCTGTCCTTTTTTCCAGATACACAACATCTTCAAATGTCATCATCTCCCAAGGTTTGTTAAAATGGTTGTACTGAAATGAGTCCTTACCTTGCCACATTAAATATAGAAAACAGAAATAAAATGACTTTGCTAACCAAATACATAGAAATAAATTTGACATACAAATAACTGTTTACGAGATGTGCCACATAAGCAGCTTTTTAGCATTATTTGTATAGTTTTGCTACTATATTTCAATTTCCATTAAAAAGCAAGTTCCAGCCATTTAAAAAGTTGCAATAGCAATGCTCTTCAACTGAGAGAGCTTGACAGAACTGAAATAAACTATCTCAAATATTTTTTTTGTTGTTTTTCTTCACAAAGCCTCTTCTTGGTATTTTATTTTATTTGGCTTATTACATGGGAAAGCAGCATTTGCTTTAAAGGAAAACATGTTGTTTAGATGTGAACTATTATCTATTAAAAAAAGAAAGTCTCTGTGCAGCACTGGAGTTCCCAGCTTGCTGTAAAGCCCATAAACAAGGCTATACACTCTCTGCACATAATCACATATCCAAAAATGCATCCTATTGGCAATCTTTTCCCCTTGAGTTCATTTCTTCAGCCTTTACAGCTGTTCTTCTCAGTATTCTATGCCTCCCATGTCCCCAATCTTTCTGTTGTAGCTCTTTACCACACAAATAATAAAACACATGCTTGCCCTGGCACTATGAGGTTTACAGATCCAGATAACTATTTTAAATTTTTAAGGACAGAACCACTTTTATATAATCCTATTTTTGAGAGCCAAGTATAGAATCAGGTCCTGATAGATGAGCTGGCCTCTTGTTCCTACTGAAGTTAACGGTCACTATGTGATTACAAACCAGTTTTTCTCTGCAATATATTGAAGTGCTTCGTTTGAAAATTACACTGAAAAAAAACTTGGTGGTGATAATATGAAATTGAAGTAATTTCCTAAAGCATCTCTAAATTGTACAAAAAGAAGGAAAACTTGACTCAAATATTCATGTAGTTTTGAGAAACTAATTGGGGAGATAAAGAACTACTCACAGTTGGTTACTACTTGAGTTGCAATAACATTGCTAAGAGATTAGAATGTTCCTACTCCCCCAGGAACATATATCCCACAGATTTCTGTTAATCTCTGCAGGAAAGCTAAGATCTTTTGGCATTACAAACTGTTATTTTAAAAGAGTTTTTGCCAGGATATGGGGTTTAGCACCCCCATCTGCCCTATGGCATGAGGAAGACACGAAAACTCCAATTAAAGCTGACATGGATATTTCTGGCTCCCTGTCCTTATGTATGAACTGTTGAGTTCTGGGTGTACCAAAAATCTGAAGCAAAAATGGGCTGCAAGCAGTTGTAGCCTTGAACTGCAGCTACCATCTGGGACAAGGCAGTGCCACTGCCTGAATGCAGCAATCACCCCACAATTAAAAAGATGGAACAAAGATTCTTTCAAATTCAATATTCAATAGATGTACAGAAAGACTTTTATCATATGCAGCGTTAACATTTACTTAGCACATTGTTTTCATCTTTCTCACAGTTTTAAAGTCCTGCTGTGAAAGGATTAAAAAAATGGAATACCATGTTAGCTACAGTCTGCCTTCAGGACTATCAGGTACCTTCCTGGGAAGATGTCACCCATGTGTTGTAACAAAACATGTTTTTGTAGAAGACTTTTTCCATCCACAGAATGGCTTTTGTTATAATAGTTTTAAAAATATAAAACAAAGAAAACGTTGAAACCAGTGAAATAAATATTTACTAGTTTAGCATGAAAAAAAGCCATGTAAGTTTCTTACCTTTGTTTTGGGATCTAGAATTTTGACACCATAGATTGAGATTTGTAACTCAACTTTGGGTGTCTTTTGGCCTTCAGACTTCTTGATATGTCTTGCAAACTAAAAGATGAAAAACACAACAGCAATCACATTAATAGTGAAACTGTCTGTTTTTATTAATTCTCATTTTCTCTCAACTCCTTCCAGATGAAGTTGTTTACTTCCTTCTTCAAAAAACTTCCCATAAACAGCACCAACCATTCCCAAAGTTTCCGGTTGGCACAGACCAGCATTTCTAACTGCACACTACAGAATACTCCTAAAACTCAGAAAAAAAGTACTTTAAAGTTACTTCGCATGTTCTCCTGTAACTTTTATCTGCTTTTTGTGATTGAAGATTTTGTATGGGATTTCTATGATACCAGCAGAAGCATGAATACTTTCAGTTTAGCAGCTGCACCCTATTTCTGCACTCACTTCTGTACCTATGCACGGAGGATTCTTCCAGAGGTTCCTGTAAGGAATCAGTTGTTTCAAACAGGGTCAGTTTGAAAGCATTACAGTTGTCAACACCCAAGAAGTACTCGGTCTCTTTTATTTTATTCTCAGAATTTATCTGCCAACAGTCCACTAGAAGTTGGCTAGACAGCACTTTATATGACTGTCTTGGGTAATGTGTCTTATTCAATATATTTTCCACCCTTTTCCATCTCCTTTTCTTGTTCTTCGTTACCTTCCTCTCTTTCTCTCATGAACGCTGCCTATAAAATCAGTATCTTGAATTTGCTCCTGCATGAACATTAAGAAGTGGCCAAAATGTGGGTAACTTTCTTAGCAAATATGTGTGATTGCTCTGTATGTTGCTCTGTTTGGATTTTTGCTCTGTTCCTTTTCCAGCTAGTACTAGGAACATCTTCCCATAACAAAACTGCTTTACCCAGTATGATTGTCAATCTCTTATTTAATTTTGCTTATGGTAAGCTTCATTCATGGCAAATAATTAACTAGTACTAAGGACCACCCAAAAAGCACAAAATGAACTTGTTTTTCCCTTCCTCCCAATTCTATTCTTCATTTTGAAGGCATATTTCCTGGACATTTAATAGTTAAGCACTAATTTATAATTAATTTATTAACCACACAGTAACAGGACTTATCCAGACACATCATGACTGATTAATGCATCCCAATAGCTGATAAGTATCACACACTTGGCAAAACAAGCAGCCCCCTCCCACCCCAAAAACCCCAACAATCCCTCCCTAAACCATTCTATGCCATTAAAGACCAACTCTTAAATCTAAATATCCATTCTGAATCTCAGCCTCTAGGTCTGCTACAGTCACTGGCCAAATATTTGATAAAGGTTTGTACAGGATGACTGCTAGTGAAAACCAACTAGATGAAAGTAAAGTAAACATAGTTTCTACTTCTGCCTCCTCAGTATCATGTATATGCCTCTTGCAACATATCTTTTCCCATTCTGCTATTTAACTTCAAGCCCATGTCTCGCATATATAAACTTTTAATACACATCAATTCCTGTATTTTTATTAAGGTGTGCCGTTCCATACACAAATTGTTTAAAACAAACATTTTGTAAAAAACAAATTTTTAAAAATCGTAATTGCTGGTTTACAGCATTTTGGCCAACAACACTTCTTGACTTTAAAAGACAATTCAAATTTACTACAGAGAAAAAAATACCTTTTCTTTAATAAAAATCACTCATTAAACCCCACAAAATATGTTCTAAAATTTACACGGCAAACTTAACCTGTTTAAGACCGTGCTTAAATACAAAAAAAGATAGTCCAACATTGCTTTATTAGCGCATATTATTTTTCCAAGATGAATACAAAACTTAAACTGTCTTTAGATAATTTTCAGATCATGCATTTATTCATTACCTATACTCTGCCAGCCTTCCTTTTTGATTTGTAATTTCATGATGTCCTTTCACTGGATGGGACTTTGAGGACATATATGATCCCTTTTCTCAGTACTCTGCACTTTGCCAGGTGTTAAATGGAATGACTACAAAGTCCACACATCATCAGGACAGGTTGGACATCTCAATTTCCAGCAGAAAGAAACCCATGGGACAGATAACCCTGGAGGACACCTAAACTGGAAACAGCCTGAAACTGGAGCAAATCCTGACCTTTTGCAAATGAGCCATGCACAAGTATTCTGCGCAGTAATGCAGAGAAAACACTAATAATTGGTTTTACTGAGTTAAACTCATGGTATACACTGAGAACGATGGTAGAATGCTTGATTTTCCAATGGGAATCATCTCATCACAGTCTCAAACAATAGCTACAACATGAAAATTTGTGGGTTTTTTAAGGAAGTTTTGAAGAAAAAGGTTTTAAAGTAAGAGATGCAAGTAACTTGCACAAGTTTTAGAACAGCTGGCCAAAGCTTGCTCCAAGTAGTCAAAAAGACTTTACAACACTGGGGAAGTTCCAGAAGAGAGTTCTGTGCCAATTCTAAAAAAAGGGTAAACAAACTGACCCTACCACATCTCCACTCTCAAAAAGCATAAATCCAGTTCAAGAACTAGAGAATTCAAGTGAGATCAAATTAATGATGATCAATATTTTTACAAAAAATGCAGTTTGTTCAAGTAGACAAAGCATCTGCATTTTGCACGCCATTATATTTAAGAAAATGAAGCAATAGAAAGAAAGTATGAGTTAAGTTAGCTACATCAGTCTCCAGATGCAGTTATAAACAGGAAATTGTCATTGGGAAGATATGTTTCTAATGTATTCCAGCAGGGTTTATTTCTTAAGCATGACATTATTGAACAATGACCAGGAGAAAAATAATTACTGATAAAATCTGCAGGCAGAAAAAATAAGAAGGGAAAAAAGGGGGAGAATCATAACCAATGGTCTGAAATCTAAAATCATTCCAGAGGAAGCTTGCAGCCCACAAAGGCTGATGGAGGGGCAAATAACAGAGGTGTTCTCACCAACCAGAACACCACAGACTGGGATCCCAACAGAACCTGTTTGTTTTCCTACAGACAACTCAGCAAATCCCACACATGGCAACAAAGTTTGGTTCTTGGGACACTGCTCTGCGAGGAAGGAATTAATGAAGTCTTGATAGCATGGTAGGCCTTCCACTATCTGTGGACTTCCCAATGAAACTAAAACAGAGAAGGTACTTCAGAGAGATCCTTAGGATGACAAAAATGGCTGCACTGCATCAGTTGGTGGTGAGAAAATAATCCAGTTTTATCCTCTGTGGGTTTCAAAAGCAGAAGGATGTTGACAAAACAGAGAAAAAAAAAATCACAGGATATTTACCAAAGTTCGCAGAGGGCTGAAAAACCCACTTTAAGAAACTCCACCAAATCGAAGACAAGCTAATGGGGAAAGAAACCAATCACAAAAGAACCCTTCAATACAGACGTCCAGACAAATGAGCTTTTTAATCAAAGGTTTAGTTGGATACAGTGACTGAACAGCACACAAAGATTAATTCAGAAAATCTGTGGCAGTTACTTTTTTAGCGTTTTTCCTGCCCACTCCCTGTCCTGTGCAATAACAGATAACACACAGATACTGATCAGCAATTTCTTCCACATCTGACATTCTCCAGAATGCCAAGTTCAGCCACCTCCCAAACCTCTGTGGAGTTTGAACAGCACATCCCTTCACTGAGTCAGGTATCAGGTAACTTTCTTTTCTCTTTTCTTTATCTCTACTCATTCCTTCTACCTAAGGAGGATCCCGAGGGATCTCTGAACCTGGGACATGTACAAACATTAAGCAAAGAAATAGTTCTATTTCACACAGTACCAAGATTATTTAAGACTGTAAAAATCTGTAGCCTCCCATTGGCATCAAAATGGAAAATGATATAAAATTAAAATGAATCACAGCATGGCTTGGGAAGAGACATGACGGGCCAAATTCTTAAGCCGTTAGTTTATACATATAATGTTCTCAGGCACGAAACCCAGCTTTGGTCCAGCTCAGTGGGATGGGCTAGGTTGTGTTCAACAGCTTTAGAATGAACATTGCATTTTCACGGCGCTTTTCAGGGAAAGCAACAGATACAAATAAACCCATTTTGTACAGTTTCACTTAGCTTCAAAAATAATAATAAAAAAAAAAGAAAAGCCACCTATATATTTTGTAATTTATTACAGTGGCAGGGAAAATTGGATACTCTAAGAGCCTTATTAAAATTAAATTTGATGTGTTTATGCATCACATCTTAGCAAACCACAACCAGCAGAAATACTGTGAGGAAAAAATAAATATGTTTTCAAAGTAGCCGGGAACTGGAGATAAAGAAATAATTGTTAAGACAAAATATAGCTGTAAGTCAATTTAAGCCATGCAATCAAAACTATGTGCTTCTCTTTAATATTTGAGAAGGCATAAAACCTCCCTGCACAATTCAATAATGAATTAAAAATACTTGGGACATCAAAAGGGAGATGCTCCTGTGATTTGGGTGTCAATCCTCAGCCCAGGGAACAGAGGTTCAACTCCTTCATTTAATGAGGGCTAGCAGTGAGACATCACACACTGCACTTCACACAGACACCTTAAAAGATCCCTGGTTCAGGGCAAGGTCATTGTATAAACCGGGAAACAGCTTTGTAACCCGGCTTGGAGAAGATACATTTCCTCCTCTTTTTCATTACAACATTCATTATAAGGAAAGATACCCGAAAAACATCCAACAGGTCCTTTTTTTTTATTTTTGTAGTGTCTTCATGTCATCTAATTAGGCATGTTGTGGTCCAAACTCTCATGGACATTTGATAGGGCTATAATGAAATCGTGGCCTCTGAAAAAGCTGTCAGGAGGAGGAAAAGGATGAAAAGGTCACTGCTATGCAAAATTCAATCTCTCAATAATCATCTGGGTCAAAGCAAAGCCATCCAGAGGTGTATTTCTATGGATTATATTGTATTTTACTTTCAAAACACACACTGGACTGAGAGGAAGGCTATCCATCTATTATCCACTATGTGGAAAACAACACAGTGCAGTCTTTTCCCCATCTCCCACTTCCTGACAGATTTTGTGTGTTTTGTTTGGGGGTGGACTGCTTTGTCGTTGCTTTGAGGTTTTTTGGTTGTTATTTTGTTTGGTGGCATGGGGTTTTGTTGAAGATTTTTGGTGGTGGGGTTTTGATATTTTTTCCTGTGTGGTTTTGGTTGATTTTTTGATGGTGAGAGGCAGGGTTTGATTTTAGAGCTTTTTGAGAGGGAGGGTAACAGGTATTTTCTTATTCAGCTCTTCTCTTTACTTTGGTTTTCAAGATGTCCTTGACTGGTCCTGAACCACAAATTTGGTTTCTGCAGAACTTCAAAGAGAGCAGCCATGGCTGTAAGGCTTGGCTGAAAATCTCTTTACCCCAATATTAAAAGCTCTGCTGTACTCCACCCTCCTCTGTCCTTTGAACAACAAATGACAGTGAGCTCTGACACAGAAGGGAGCACAGAACAAAATCCACTGATGGTCCTTCCAGGGCAGCAGCAGGACACCATCTCAGCATGTGTGGAAGCGTGTGAACGAGCACTCTTCACTTTGTGTATCCTTAAGGGTCAGGGACATGGTGAAAAATATTTCAAGTGGTTTCAAAGTGATTAATTCTGTTTGCATTTTGTCTGGTCATCTCCACTTACAGAAGAAAAGTGGAAGGAAAAAAGGACAATGATTTGAAAGTCGGGTAAATGAACAGCCTTAAGTTTGGCCCTCACAAAAACATCCCTTGGGAGAGTGTAGAAGAAAGAGCCCAAAACTCAGGCATTTACTTCTGGTTTCTCCCTCACGCTCCTCCATGCAGCTTTCTCACCCCTGCTCTGGTTATGCTGCTCCTTCCACCTGTTCCCACCTCTTCAAACACTTCATAAGAAGGATCAAATTCATTCCTACACTCTGATCTAGAAGTTACAACCTTCATTAATCAAGGCAAGTAATCATTTCACTTTATAAAATAAAGTGTGATGTGAGAACATGTAGAGATTTGAGTACTGTAGGCATATTTGGATGCAGCATCTGGGTACCATGTGCTTTAGGTTTTGTTTCATTCTAGAAATAAGTTTTACTAGAAAACTTGAAGGAAAATATGGTTTGTAATGAATTATGGTAATAGTTCACCTTATCTTACAAACAAATACACACATTTTAAAACATTAACATCCAACTTTCTTCTTTCTCCTGCAGTAAAGCTCCAGGAACTTGGAAAACATGAGGGGGAATTCCACCTAGATAAAACCACTGGAGAATCCTCAGGAAAAATTAAACATATTTGCTTGAAAAAAAACTATCTTCTAATTGCAACTGTCCCAGAAAAATTGTCAAGAAAATCTAAAAGTAGTATTTGGGATGAAAACACAAGGAAGCACCAAAAACAGTTCGTCCAAGATATTTTCTGTTTCTGTAGAACATCAGCTCCATCTGCTGGGAAAAATCAGTTTGTGGAATGGTAGCTGCAGCTTCTGTGCTGGGCAGCCCAAGGCTTTGTGCTGAGTTAAGGGCTTTTGATTTAAAGAAGTGAACAGTTGTACATCAAATCTCGTTCCTGACACAGTTTGGTGACATGAGGGCTTAAGAAAAATGCTTTCTGGTGGCAACATCTCATGGTCTATACATCACTGTAAGCACATAACTTCAAAAGGTTATCAGAGCGAGGCATGTCACTTGTAAAAATAGCTCTAAACATTAAGAAAGTGTCAGTTGTTTTCCTGCTAGCTATTAATTTTAATTAAGAACAAATTATGATTAATAACGCAGTAATTAAAAGCAAAACCATATAACCAAAAAATATAAATATGGCATCACAAGCTACATGCCTTCTCAAAACTCTCCTACCCCCAAAACCACTTTATATTTCTTCAATATTTCTTTTGATATAAGAAATTACCTTCCAAGCTGTTTTAATTGCTTAAACATTTTCAATTAGCGTTTTCTAAAAAAGCTACAGATGTGTTCTTAATAATAAAATCCAGTACCTCTAGGCTTCTCTTCAAAGAATACAGATGCTCAATGTAAGTCAGTCTTCAAATCAGTATTCAATTAATTGGGGATTGTTTCAAACATAAAAAAGCCTTTGTATTGCTCTCTGAGCTCTGTTCCAAGATTTTCCAAGTCCTTCCGAAAGTCATCTTTATTTTCTTTGGAAGTTCTCTAACAAACTTGTGATTATGTAAGATCACATGCAATACTTGACATCTAAGCTCCAAAATCCTGAACTTGAAGAAAAGAGTGTAATTCTGGCAGCAACTATTGGGACTTCTATCTCCAAGGTGGTTTACTTAGGGAACATATGTAGAACAGATATCTACATAGTCCAGTGACACACAAATATATACACAACATTTCTGGCTCTGCCCCCACTTCTGAGAGCAGTAATTTGAAATCCTTTTTGGAGCTGCTTTCAGAGCAAACCATTTCCATGTGTGAAATCACAGAATTCCACCCACCCAAAGCCTCCAGTGACCAGTGAGAGCCCAGGCTGTCCACTGAGACAGAGACACTCAGCACCTGATTTAGTAAGCAGTCCAATAAAACACCATTAAAACAGAAGCAAAACTTCTCCATAGCAGCATAACTTTGTTAAAAATTTTCTGCACAGTACTGACTTTGCTCAGGGTATTGGAATTTTATAAAGACAAACTACACAAGGTGCACACAAACCCACACATTTTCTTTCCACTGGTAGAATGCTGCAATGCTTAAAAAAGGGTCATACTTTAGCCTAAAACACTTGAAAACAACTAGGCAATAATGACTCTAACTGCAGCAGAATAAATCTCCTTGGCATCAAACACTCTAAGAATCGACTAAACAAATCTTTAAAGGCAGCTGTACTGTTTTGGTAGAGTGAAAACAACAGCAAACAATGTGTTTCAATACCTCAATGTGATTACTGATTAATCAATCTAAAGATGGCTTTTTCAAGGGAAACCTCAGTCTTAAAAGCTGAGCTACGTGAGTAGCTTCATGTTTCCCTTCTTCATTTTTCAAAATTATGGTAATAACACAGTCAAATGTTTCAGTATTGATTCCCCATGTTTTCTGCCTACATTAAAGAGATTAGTAAAAGCAGCTGCTTCTAGAGCCAATGAATTCACCTAAAAAACTTACCAAGTGTCTTAGTGGGGAAGAGAGGTTAAGAGTATATTCCATTTATATTCCATTAAAAATTCTTACCTTTAATTTTCTAACAGCATCTCTTACAACTTCTGTGCCTTTGGGCTGCTCCACTTCTGTACTGCCAAGAAACTGAAAAGATTGTAATTTGTGAGCAGTGAGTTATGCATTTAAAGGACTAATCAACTCAAGTAATCTTATTTTCCAATTATTTCCAAACAGCATTTTGGAAAGGCAATTGTTTCTGCAGTTGATAAATAAAAAATTTCACACAGCTATTTCTAACCAAGAAAATCACCAGAATTAAATTATAAACAAATATTAGCATTATCAAAATTGACTTTAAAAAAAAATCCTATAAAAATCTGTAAATTTGAGATTAAAGTACTGTTTTCCACAGGGAAATGATCACTTTGGTAATAACTCTTTTTAGAAAATAATGAAAAAACGCATAAAAATTACTGATAGAAGATACTTCCCATGCATGAACATGAGTCAGTCATTTGGACTATGCCGCTAAAATGTTCATGTAAGATAAATTAAAAGAACTGATTTTCCTCTCAGAGCTGCTTGGTATAGTAATTTAATAGATTTACAGGAACTAGGCTCCAACTTATGGAAAACAAGAGTCATATATTTAAGTAATTTCTATTACAGTTCATATTTTTGCCAAGTAAGGTTTTAATGAAAACCCACCACATCTTTTCATACATAAAGCATAATATTGCAGAGGGACCATATAATTTCTTTATTTGTACACTGAAATGGTTTTGCATCCTGTACAATTGTGCTTGCCTCCTACTGTAGTGTTACAAAAGGTGTGATATTCCTGCCTGAAACACATCTCTGTAATACACCAATTCATTTCCAGTTGCCAAATTTTCACACTGAAGTACAGTTAAGTCACACCACATACCTGTATATGCTAAAATAAGGCTAGAAAAAACCACAACCTCCCTTTTACCTAAAGTACAGTTTTCTGTGTACGATGACACACAGAGGTACATACAATTTTTCAGTCCTAGTTGTTTCAAAAGGAACTTAAATTTATAAAGATACAGGTAATTTCAACAGAGTAACTCTGGAAGGTTTAATAGAAATAAAAACTTCAAACATGTTTACTGAAGTCAATGTGCTCAAGGTACTCCTGCAAAGGAACCGTGCAGCTCCACCAATAATGAAACATCGTTAGACATTTGCTACAGACTGAAATATGATGTGCCACCTTGAATACAACAGTGTGTAAATCAAACCACCATGCATATCTGCTGTCAATATTCCCTACTATCACAATTCTCCAGTGGCAACACCAAAAAACCAGAAGCCTCTGCTATTGATTTGATGTGTTTCACAGAGCATCTCTGATGACTTTAAACCAAGGCGATGATCTTCCCTGGAAAAGTGATAGATGCACAAAATGCATGGAGAGAAGGAAGAATGATTCTTGGACATCATGGATACTGCACACGGCAGAGACAGGAAGGGAAAGGTGAGTGAATATAAGCAAGAAAAAAACCCAAATTAGTGGGTAAGATCAGATGAGAGCCCCAGAGGAAGGGTGAAACACCAATATGACCAGGTATCTGCACACAACACGTTTATATCCACCACAGCTGGCAGAACACACAAGAGGCAGAAGTGTAACTGCTGTAAATTTGTGAGCAGGTCAAGGTATGTGATACCCAGAGCAGGAATCCTGCATAACCACAGGAACCAGCAACTACAGTGTGGAGCAGGCTGAACGAGCAGAGCACAGGTCACTGCTGCCCATGGAGGAGTGGAAGCCAGCTGAGACAGAGGCTTCATCCATGCCCGTGTCCTAATGCGTGTGCTGTTTTCAAACTGGCGGTGCTGGTGTCAGTGCGAGCAGCCTGCTGTTTCTCGACAGAGATTTAGGGCCAGGCCTCGGGTGGAGCTGTGTCACACACAGAGCTGCTCCAGGTTATGCTGCCTCACCTGCAGCTACCTCTCCAGAAGGGCACAGGGCTGCCCTACATTTTTTACCTACTTACTTCCATCCAGATGACTGAACTCTGAGATAGCTAAGAAAGCAATAGAGTCATTTCCCCGTAACTCCCCTCCCAGCTCTCTCCTCTGCTTCCCAGTCCAAGGGGGATGTACCCAGTCTTTGCTGCATCCAGTCAATCCCAGCAGCAGACCAATCTTTCCACAAACAGTACCTTCCTCAAATACAGTTTTCCCAGGGCTTGTACCTCATGTAATTCACATTACTGCCTCAGAAAATGTAAGCATCAAATTAGGCTTGTGCCACAGCTGGGGAATCTGTTAAATGTCACTGAATTTCAAAGCTCACAGTAATGTTCCCCAAACCAGAAATTACCATTTATGATCGTGGAGGGGAGGGAGAAGTAGACTTCTAAATAGAAAGATAAACTGCTGAAAGCAGTTTAAAAGACTGACAAAACCTGACGAAAAACTCATTGTGTTTGCTCAATAAGTTATGAAAGAAATAAACAACCCAGACTCAGAGAACACAGAAACCCCATGAGCCTTATATCAGCATTTACAGAACACAACCAACCAGAATTCCGTAAATCATTCACTGTCTTCCAGATGAGTGTTGCTTTTGACATTAAGCATCACCACTGAAATTTCTATTGCTCTCAGCAGTTTCGAACTGGATGTGAAATTCAAGCTTGTGCATAACAAATCATTAAGCGTAGGAAAATATAGCAAGACATGTTTAATCCAGATATACAAAGAAGATTTGTAGCTTAAATACTAATACCAAGCAAAAATTACAAGGCCATACTATGGATTGCACTCTTTGTAGTTATTTCTATCTCTTTTAATTGCAGTTGTGGGGTTTTATTNTTCAGGTATGTTCAAATTGCTTACACATTTCATGCATACACATTTCATGCTTGACCTCCCTTCTTTATTTCTTGGTAAGAGTAATAAAAGCAAAACCAGCAATTAAGGGTAGATATTCTGAATATTTGTATTAGTTGGACTGTTCTATCTAGGGAAAAATATAGATATAATTTCAGACCAAGACAGGTTATTTTCTAATTGTAACAAAAGAATGACTAAGCAATATAGGTTTAACAAACAGCTAATGTTTTAACTGGAGGCTTTTTATTGCATTTTTAAACTGCTTGCTTTTTCATCTGCTCTGTACCTTTTCCATGTCATCGACCATCATTTTCTATTTAATATTAGGTACCAATTACTGTGGTACTACTCATGATAGTTAAGCTAAGCAAACACAGGTATTTGCAAAGCTGGCACTTCAGCTGCCAAGGTCACTGTGCCGTTTGCACAATCCCTGGCACAGCAGACATGCTGCCACCAGGATTTCTAAGGGATGTATCTAACAACTAACTCACCACCCTCATGAAATGGGAAGGTGGCCACTTCATCATGAGCTTTTCAGCAGATTTTTCTCACCAAACCTCACACAAACACACAGAACAAATATTTCTAACATCAGGAATTTGGTCCATCTGTGGCATGAATAGCACAAGTATCCATCATGGAAGTGTTTCTGCAAAAAAAAATTCAAAGCAAAATATGAAGCTTCCCTTTTCAAGCCCAGGCTCCTTTAGGGAGCAAAACTGATCCAGAGTTTTAGATGGGAACTTGGTTTGTTTTCAGCATTTCAGGCTCTCTTCTGCAACCCAGCTGATGCAGAACAACCAGCATATGAAACCTAAGTGGTTCCTGAGAGTCAAGCTAATACCACTCCTACACTTAACTGCAGAAGAGAGAAACAGAAAATAAGAGTTTCTCTTTAGATTATCCACTATTAATCCTAAAGGCAAACTAATAAACAAATTAGATGCTTAAGTGTTCTTTACATAAGTAATGTGTTCAAATACATAATACAGCTGGAAAATATTTACATACATCTATTTACTGTCTGCAACTAGCAAAAGGATTATTCTTCAGGTTGTTGTACTCCATGCATAATAAGCCAATTCAAACAGACATGATACATCATTTAGGCATGCCTCTTGACTCAAATATTTATGTTGTTTAGTATTAAGAAGAAGTTCATCATGATCACACTGAATTTTCATTGGATACTTGAAGAAGTTGGAAGAAGATGATATTTAATTTCGTATAACATAAAGCAAGCTAAAGCAATTTTCTTCACCACACATTCTTCACTGCAGTCTGCCATCCTTCCAAGCATACTCCCTACAAAACTGATGAAAGGTTATTTTTCTAGTATATTATTAATTGTCATTTCACTTGCAGCTGTCTGTAATCAGAAATAACTTTTATGAGGCCAACAGATCTTATCAGTCGGAACCATTTAAGTGTTCCTTTAAAGTACAGTGATGTTTGCCATCAAGAAAGTGAGCTGCTGGCCAGCCAAATACAAGACAAACACCTCAGATCAAACTGTTTATATCTAATATTAGCAGACAACCAGATGTGTTCACTCCCCATGCAAAGATTTGCAAGATAATGCAGCTGCAGAGAATTAACTGAGACAGGTTCAACATATTAAAATCAACAGAAGGTTTATCACTGACAGCAACTGAGAGAAAATTCAGCCCTGTAGTGGCCAGCAGGGCTGTCTTATACAACAAGCTATCAGACGGACCTTTTGTAAGGAGTATCTTTTCTGGAGTGTAGGTGAAATTTCCCTAAGCATTTAACGCAAACAAGACACCTTTTGGTCCAATTCCACTGTGAAATTATTAAACCTACTTTTAGAGTTGTACTTTGGCTGGAGAAACTCTTAAAATCAAAGGTAAATAATCTTTTACTTTGCTGGCTCAATTAAAAGTCAATTCAACCACAAGATGACTTCAGGCACCCAGAATCCTTGGCAGTTCTGCCAAGCCTGCTTCTGTTCTGACGTGCCCAACAGGTATTAGTAAGGCCAGGTGAATTGTTAAGGTTAGCAGCTCACTTTTCTCCCTTGACATTAGCAGGAAACTCTGCAGTAATTTTTCCCCCAGTAGCTTAGATTTTGATTCAACACTTTACTGGCTTTACATGAAAAGCATATCCAGGTGCTTTTCTTCAAAGCTTAGAGGGGAAAACAAAAAACTCTATCCATGCTTAGGAAAAGTTAGTTCTACCAGAGTAAAAAAAATTTATGAAACTTGACTCTTGACTAAGAAATACTTTTAGGTTTACTTTTGAATATTTAATGTAGACTTCCCCTCCTCCAGTAGAGAGCAGTGTAGGATATTTTAATAATAAAACAACATCTGTTTTCCTTTGTCATCACATTTCAAATTAGGAAAACCCCAGTCACTCACAGTGCCACATTTCTTTTTTACTCTGAAATTCCTGAATATTAAAGGTTCTCTTTTATGCAAACTTAAATGCAATTACATGAAAACAGTACTTACCAAACTCATATAATAAATGAAAACCAACAATGCAAAATTACTGGATACCTGCTGCCAGCATCTGACAAATTAGCTCCTTCTACCTCCTCCATCCTACAGGGATGTTGATTTACTGATGAAAGGAAGACAAATGTGTCCACACTGTGATAACACCAAAACAACAGTGTGTAAAACAAGAATGAAAGAGAAGTGAGGCCAGTTTTGAACAAGTGTCTAAGCTGTTACCCACTGAATAAGCCAGGCAGAGTTTTTGCTCCGTCTTGCCCACGTGAGCCTTCTCCAGCACTGCAACAGCAGAAGGACAACATGGACCAGAAAAAAACCACCACTTTGTATTTTGGATTCCTTCTCTTGTCCCACCCCACAGCCGCTTCCTTGGCTCTCCACAAATGTTTTTCCAGAGTACACAAATGTTTGGATGTTTCTCCTTTGGGGAGCACTTTTCTAGTTACACCTTAAAAACAACTACCAGGCAAGATTGCCATTCAAATAAGAGCAGAAATCCAACTCATCCCATGTGAGTATGAGGCAAAAAAGTGGCACAGATATCAGCACATTCCCTGAATATCTCCTGCTTGTCTGACATCTAATGTTCTGCACAAATGGTGCCCCTGACAGAGGAAAAAAATTCTGGGCATTTTTTGAGAGAGTTGTTCAAGTACTATTGCATACTACAAATGCACAATTAAAAACATTTAAGAAAAGAAAGGGTCATCGAAGGGAAATCAAATATTACCAGGTATTCCATCTATCAATAGAAAATATTTACAGTAATTAAGACGTGAAGTAAGAAAAATCTATGTAATAAGCTATTGAAATGTTTGTGGAGAAAAAAGGGAGTGTTAGAGAGAGGATCATAAAATAATTAAGTTCAAAAAGCCACACTGGTTTGGTTTAATTTGTACTTTCTTCTATTCTCGACAAGTGCAGTAATTAAAAGCTCTCTACCATTAAATGTACTACTAGTCATTTTAGTATTTCAGTCTGGATCTAAAAATAAATAATAAAGAACATTATTTGATCACTAAAGCTCAACAGATCTTTGAACAGATGACAGAGACAGCAGCCATTTCCTGGAGTAGAACACCTCACCTGGCTGTGGCTCCTGCCCAAATGTCTGGAAACAGGAACAGCTAGGAATATTCTGATAAAGATAGCTGAGAAACTAAGGACATGTGGCATCCCTAATCCTGCCTACATCTGTCCTCTAACCCATGTTCAGATATGCTAAGAGAAATTATACAGCTGCTGACTGGAAGAACCTGATGTGTGGTCCAAGTCAGCTGAATGCAGCTTGGTGTAACCCTAAAGGCAAAAGAATGGAATAATTACACCAGGTCCCATTCTTCCTCAAGTCCCACTGCAGCCAGAAGGGGAAGTGGCAAAGAAAAAGAAAACGACAATAGGAATATACATATTTATTACCAAAACCAGCTTGTTTGTAAGCACAATGTCAGAAGACTTTAGGACACACTTGGTAAATGATCAAAACTTAAATCTTCTCCAGAGAGATCAGTGTGGTCACATGTTAAGGGAGCTATCAACAAGGATAAGATCAAAAATCAAACCGGATTGCAACACAGCAATCAAAGCTGTGCTTGGCATTAACCCATCTAATCCTAAAGATAAAATAATGCTAATACAGCCAGGACCAACACAAGGGAGATAAGAGCAGGCTGGAATACAGAAAGGGAGTAGAAGAGGTAACACATGTGTCTCGTCAAGACTGTCACTACAGAAAACACTTGTTAGCTGGAACTGATCCTTCACTCCTGCTCTGAGTGAGGAGGCAGCAGCAGGGGGATAACAGGGATATCTCCTAAGGCTATTCCAGCTTGGAGCAAAAAAGGCCAGCAAGCTCAAGTCACTTTTTAAAAAGTCTTTAAAAACTTTGATGTATGGGAAAAGGGCTTAAAAAAGAACAATTTGCCAGTGCATAAATGGCAGTGATGCTAATACTAGCAGTATATCATGCTGAAGGCCTGTTTTCCCTTTAATCCCAGGTGCACTTCGCATAGCTGATAAATAAAATCAAGGATAACATTTGGCACGTAATAAACAAGGGCAGAAGAAAACGGCAGCAAGAGCAAATTTATCACTGGAAAACATCATTTCTCACCATACATTCCCTGGTTGCTCACACAGGTTCTTTTGATAGCATTCTTTCCTTGTGTGTGTGGCAATATTCTTTAGCCTTCACAGGCAAGAATCCTGTGCTCAAAGGTTGGAGAAAGTGAAGGAGTAAATTAAAGAATGACACATTTCCAAAATGTATCTACTGCACCTAAATTTGGACATACTCTGTGTTTCCAGTTTAGGCTTTGACACATGTGAACAGGTTATTTTTTTGGGAGGAGAAACTGTCAGATCCTTTCGTGGCACCAGAAGATGTCTGAGTAACCCAAAGGCACCATCCTCAAATTATTACTGCTCTTTTGGTCAGTCTTAAAACATAGCACATCTTTAGTTCTGCAAGAATTTTCATTGCTGAACCAATATTGAGTGAAGGAGTGCACAAGAACTATTCTGTATCAAGACAGGGAAAACTCTTACTACTTGTGTAAAGTCACCACTCTACCCAAACTGAGGTTAAAGTTCATTTTCTTCAGGAGAGATTTCCACATCCCCTGGCCCCTCAAAAAGCACACACCTCTCCAGTAAAATGCTACAATTAAAGGAACAGCAAGATCAGGATCCCAAGTGCTGCTATTCTCACAACCACTTGAACCCCCAGCATAAGTCATCCAAAGCTGCTGTCCCAGTTTCTGGTTATTTTAAAAGTCAGAAATAACTGCTTAATCAACACCCTGGTTTTCATAACCCCGCTGCTCCTTTACATGCAGCACCTACTGGTCAGCTCTCTTTTAGCAACTATCTCACTTTCTCCATAAAATATAGCAAGTTAAAGCTTGAATTCTGTTCCATCTGTCCTGCTGACTTTTGTTTTCCTGTTACAAACATTAGGCCTATCAAACAAAACCTCCCCAAGAAGAGTGAAAACTGAACTGACAAAAAGCCCTTATGAGGAACCAAGCTATGCTGTCAAGTATTTGATAACAAAAACAATCTCAATTCAGAAAAGTGGCAAAACCATTCTGCTTTACCAATCAGGTGAAGTTTTCTACAAGTGGGAGCATTTTGATGCATTCAGAACTTCTGGGGTGCACCTCTGAGCTACAGGAGCTACCAGACACCACTCAGAGCGGCTGCTCCTTCCAAGAGATGTTTCCCAGATGAGTTCACTGCTAGCAAGGGCTCTGAGCACAGGCTTCAGATTCTTTCTTTCATAACAACATGTCCGAGAGCAGCCAGGAGTTTCCATGTGCCAGTTCAAGGTGGGATTGTGCAATTCTGAGCGTTCAGCTTACAGAAACAGAAGTTGGACACAGAATTATTACAGCCTTCCTCTGCAGAAAGTAAAAAAAAAAAAACCAATCTACAGGTTCTGGAAGGAATTGCGAGGGATTTATATACATATATATGATATATATATATATATAGTAATAAATAAAAACGAAAAAGTATTGAAGTTACTCTTGTGTACTGGAAAACACTAACAATATCTTCTAAAAGCAGAGATGAAATTCCACAGACATTTCTCATTTTGTGGTTGAAGTTTATTTTGATCTAATTTCTACCTCCCTTGTTCCTGACTAACATAATACTGAACTTGTACTATCACACTTTTGCTATGGCAACATGCAATGACATTACAAACACAGAAACAGGAATTCCCTGTGGGACAAAAAGCCAGAAGTCACAGTTAGGAACAAAACACTCATTTCAACACAAATAGCCTCAGTAATAGGAACAAATAACTATTGTCCATGAGTCTCAGTTTTTTAAGGACCTTTTCCAGTTTAATGTGAAATAAGATATTGCCTATTTTAAGGACACCGCATTCCTTCTGAATCAGGACTTTTAATACTGCAAGGCTTACTGCACCATAATTAGAATAAATGACTCCTGATTTAATTCTTGATTCAGAGAATCGATGTGCTGTCTAACAGAGGACAAGCAGCACACCAGAAAAGAGCTATTCTGAAGAAAGGGCCATGAATGTGTGCAGTAGTGTTGTGCACTAGTGCTTTAGCAGCTTGGAAATATAATGCAATTTTGGTAGTCTTTTCAAGGAACCCAAAGTTTGAACATAGTCTCAATTACTTCTTTAAGCTATCATTACCAGAGAAGATCATCTGCTCTTTAAATTCTAGTACTATAACTACTCTGTGTGTAGCAAAGCATTTATACATATATTCTGTGGGCAAGATAATCCACACCACAGGATAGATGCAGGTGCTGAGGAATATTAAAGGACAGGAACACGAAGTGTAAAACACCTTCGTTGTTGTTTTTTCTTTGGTTGTTTTTTTTTCCCTATACTGTAGCTTTCCTCTACTGAGAACCACTAATTTGTAAAAAAATAAAAAGCCTATTATTTTATTAGTAAAGTAACTAGAGTGGGAAAATATGTTGAGTCAGTATGTAAAGTGTAATCTGCAATAACATGGATAATCTACACGAATGTGCTAAATTAAATGCTACAGTCACAGAAATTAATACCAGCATTTTGATAAAAGTGGACAAGAAGATGTCTGTGTTCAACTAAAAAGGAATTTTTTTATGCTCCTAGAAATTACTTCCTAAGCTCCACCTACTTCTTTAACTGTGTTGGTAATTTTATACAAATGACACATATAGACGTCTTTCTGAGCTGCTCCGTTCACAGAATACCCCCAGAAATTCTCAGAAAATGTTTGACTGGGGTAGCCAAGCCAATCTCAAATTGGTTACCAGTGGAAGGAACTAATTCTGCAGAGAGAGAAGTCCCTCCAGCAGATAAAAACACACGGGACAAAGCAGAGCAGTAGCCCTGCCCTTAAAAGTGCGTCATGTTTGAAGTTCTGAGAAAACACCTTGAAGCGGGTACCTTGGAATAAAAGAAAGGACAGGGCAACCTGCACTGCTTCTGGGTGCTTTGATTATTTGAACCTAAAAGTTTATTTGTTGACTGCAATAGCAACAAGACAGCACAGCTGGGAGGCAAACCAAAAAACCAAAAAACCAAAGAGCAACGGCTGGAGAGGAAAGGGCACTTCAACCACTACAGTTCAACAGCATTTTTATCTACTACAGGTTCATGACCACAGCACAAGATAAGTTGCTCAAAAATTTTTTGGGAATTACGTTCTAGATTTCTATGGAAAAACACAAACATGGTGGAAATTGTTCTTTCAAAGGCTGGGCATGAACCCTTAGCATAGCTCTGCCTCACTGTCTGTGGATGTCCTGCTTCACAGAACTCAAACCCCACTATGAATCCCTCTCTTCTCTGATTCCATCGCAGATTCTGGAAGAAAGTGTACACAGGCAATGAGCCTCAACAAGAAAAACATTTCTGACATCGGTTTATCTCTACTGTATCTTTCACTTTTCCTCCAGGGAGCTGCAAGTGTCTTCTCTGTGATGATTTCTGTTTTACAAGCTGGTCTATATTCCCTCCTTTTAATCTGTTCTTTAGAAGAAACTCTCTTTTTTTCCACACATCTCTCATGAAAGACAGCTATAAAACAGATGTGATCACTATAATTCAACACCTGGCCTTCAGGCACTTGAAGAATATGGATAAAAGAGGTTTTCAAAATCTGGCTAGGATGAGAGTCATTTATTTTAAAATAATATTTAGAACAGAAAGAACTGTCTCTTTATGCTATCATTTAACAAATGTGAAGAGCACTACTTCAATACAGGAAATATTCTTCCTGCTGAACAGTACAAATTAGGAAACTGGATTTTTAAAATGAGATTATTTTACCAAAACGCAAAAATATTTAATAGTGAATTTTTAACTCATTTTAATTCCTTTTTTCAACATGATGATATCAGGTATGACATGAAGTTACCATTATCATGACCTTAGATCCACCAGCAGATGAGATGGACAGCTTGGATGAACTGTTTAACTGAGATGGAAAGTAGTCTGTAAATTATTTTACAATGGAAATTAATCCAATAAAAATGTTGGCTTTCACTTCTTACTTCATAAAAAATATTATGTTTTTCAATAAAATACCTCAATCTGATGCTGAAGTGGTAAAATTAATCTTGTCTAGATCATTGTAGTGATAATCATATCATTGGGCGAACACAGAATCAGTAAACAGTGTATTTTAAAATCCTTCATATAGAGATTTGGATTCTTCTCTAAATAGCAACCTAACCCTTTTCACTAAGAGAGCAGGTATTGAGAAGACATTTAATCTTGAGCTCAAGGCAGGAAAGTAGAATTCAAAATTTGGGGTCTGATTTGAGAACAGAGATTTGGGGCAGATATGTGGAAAACCTGCAGTATTACCTCAGTTCCTTATCTTTAAGCCGAGGATAATAAGTCACCCATCTCTTATCTGCATTATCATTTAATTATCCCAACTGAGAAGAAAGCTCATGAGAGAAGTCCAAGGTCTTCTGTTGCCTTTCTTATTCTGAGCTTTGATGTATGACTATTTGCATCAGGGTAGCACCTAGAGCCTCTGCCTCATTATTCTAGAGGCTGTGCAAACATCAAAAAGATAGCCCTTAGCTTCAAAGAATTTATGATCTAATGAACTGTGATAAATTGCAGTAACCCCTTGGAAATGCACAGCACCATTTCAGTTAGTACCTCTCTGTGTAACTGATGAAAATCAATATGAAGCATCGACCCTATTCTCCCTCGTACACATCAAACAACAAACACTGATACAAATAAAAAGCTATAACCAGCACAAAATTAACAGAGTGCTCTGTTACACAGCACACACTCAAAGTGCTTCAACACCTTTTGAAGGTAAAAAAATACATGAAGAGGTCCAAATTTCCCACCTGCCTCTTCTCCAAACCCCAAACTCAGCCCCAAACCCACACCTCATTTGAAACCTTTTAATATTAATTTGAATATTAAGTATGCATATGCAATTTTGGGGAATGCTTTTTCATTTTGAGAATATGTTTGTTTTTAATAGTTTCAGGTCCTCAGTGCCTCGTAAACTGCAAGTTGGGATATAGCCTCTAAAGTCTGACTTCAGAAGACCTACACATTCCCGATTCGAATGGATTTTTCCACAATAAACCTCTATTTGTGACAGGATTTCCCTCCCATCTAATCTTTTAGGTCTGATTAATGTGATTTGCTGAGTTACTGATCTAGTTTATCCCTAACTCAGAAGCATTAGGCGCTATAGCAATAGTACAAGATTGGGTTTAGGGACCTTTCTGTTTCATGCTTCAAGTTATCATCTCTTCCTTCAAATGCAGCCCTTGGTTCCACACATCTCAAAGATTTGATTTGATTTCTGTATTTTCCCTCTTCTCAGTAATACTACAGCAAGAAATTGAAAAACTAGTCGTAAAGTAATAGGAAATGCTCAGATTTGATTTTCCTTAAAGATTCAGAATGAAGAGAATATTACTTATGCAAATTATACAGAAGAAAAAGAAAATAAGGTTCAGGCTAATGTAAACCATCACTCCCTTCTAGGGGCACATAATAATTCCTAGTGAAAATGCAAAATACTCCAACAAAGCTTTATAAATTACCTAAAGCAAATATTTCTCCTTTGCCATGCCCCAAAACAGAAATTATTAGTTCCTCTATAAAGTTACACCTAATATGCTCATGTTCAAAGTTTTTTAAGTTCTCAAGTTCAATGCTTTTTAAAACAGGCCAAGATTGGTTTGACACTTTCTAAATCAGAGTAATCTGAAGGAGGCATTTCTGAGAGAAATATTCATTGCAGTCCACGATCCACAGCTGACTTATACACATTACTATTTTATTGAAGTTAATAAAGTCGGAGATTGCAGCTGGTGGCTCATCTGATGGTTTATTGAGGATGAATCCTCATGGAGATCAGCATAAGTGAAACTTTTCCTGAATGGTGAACAGTCTGGCTGTTGGACAGATTCCTGTATTCTTGTTTTTGTTTTTAAAATTGTATGCCCTTGCAGAAGTTTCTGTTCAAAAACTTGTGCCATTCTCTTATTTTCTATAAACCAGTTCTATTTCTAGTTTATAGAAATGCTGAGAATAAATATAAGAGATAAGAAAGATCAATTCATGGGCAGGCCTGGTTTAATTCAAAGCAAACCAGTCTATAACCAGCTGTGGGCCACCTAGCCCATGAGTACAATAATCCAGATGTTTGAACCCTACACACTATTAATTCCAGTGCCAGACATGCAGCTCACTCGACACTTGACAGTGCAGAGGCTGAAGCTTTCTTACAGAAAGCTCACATGGCCCCAGCTGACAGCTCTCATGGAAATAGAGCTGCAGAGGGAATCCCACAGGACATGCTAATGAGGCTAATTGGCAGCTTCAAGCAGACTTAAGGAGAGGCATGGGAATAAATATCAGCAACAGAGAAGGAACAGAGAGGGATATGGAGGGTTGAGTAAATCTTTGTTGACCCTAAGGTCTTTGGAGCAGCCACCCTGTTTCTTTGCACTTTTTTTTTTTGCTTTAATTCTATTTGGGCAGACCTCTGAGTTGTATTCAGTTGCCTTGAACAGGCAGATCACTCACTGCCTGTCAGTCAGGGAGTGCCTGGTCTTATCCAGGGTTGAGGAACTCGTGACTCTGAGCATCTTTTGCAGTAAAGCGAAGATTAATACTCAAATACCAACTTAGTCTTTCTCTGAAGAATAAGAAAATGACATTTGAAAAGCTATTACAAAGCTTCTCATGATTTTGAGACTTTTGTCTCAACAGCCTCATTACTCAGCTCTTTTGAGAATACTGGGGAAGGCCAGTGATGCAGCTGTTCAAAACATATTTGTAAACTTTTAATTAAGACGGTATCTTTAAAAATATGCTTTAGATGTGTTCAACGGTAAATCACAGAACCATTTAGGTTGCAAAGGGTCTCTAAGATCTTTGAATACAACTGATAACCCAGCACTGCGAAGTTCACTGCTAAACCATGTCCCTAAATGCTACATTCACCTGGGTTTTTTTGAATGTTTTCACCGGTGGTGATTAGACCATTTCCCTGTGAAGCCTGTTCCAATGCCTAACCACCCTTTCAGTGAAAAAAAGTCTTCCTAATATCCAACCTAAAACTCTCCTAGCACAACCTAAGGCCAGTTCCCCTTGTCCCGTCACTTGTTACCTTAGAGAAGACACCAAACCCAAACTCTTTTCAGGTAGAGAGCAACAAGGTCTTCCCTCAACCTCCTTTTTTCCAGGCTAAACAACTCAGGAACAGCTGGGGCTCCCTCAGCAGCCCCTCACAGGACTTGGGCTCTAAATGCCATATTATGAAAAATTGCTGTTGAGAGTTACTCTTACTGCTATGGAAAAACTACTTGCCTTTTCTATAAAAACAAATATATTGTTCTACTTTCACAACTTGTTGGATTAACACTTGAACACATGGCTGTCCTTCACCCCAAAAAACAGCTCTTCTACACCAAGAATCATAACTTAGAAGAATAATCTAATAATCATAATCTACCTAAAGAATAATAATTTATATAACAAAAATAATCTAAAGAATGTACCTGGCACAGGTTGGGTCTCAGGTACCATGTTGTTCACCAACGTACTCTGCTAATCCTACCATCTACAGAAGTCTTCCATGCCAGAGAAATCAGTTCCACAGAATCCCCTGCTGCAGGTTTTCAAACTTAACCAAAACAATATACACACTTAGGAAATCAAATCTTGTAGTGAAAAGTTGCAAAAAGCTTTGAGCCAGAGAGAAGTTTACCATACATATATAAACTATGCGCCCCATAATCCTGAAGTCATACAAATTCCAGGTTCTAGCCCCTCTGTAGCTGATTTCAAGATGAAATAGAGCAGCAATAACCCATCTTTGAAGTAAAAAGAAACAGAAGGCTTAAGGTTATACTTAGGCCTGATTCCTCCCCATACCTAAACAGAGTGAGAAACCTGGCAACAACCCAAGCTGCAGAAACTTTGGAACCCTAGTTCCTAATGCTGAGCACATCCCTCTGCCACCAAGGGACCAGGCCTGCATAAGCAGCAACATTCAGCAATTCCCTGTATGGGCACACCAGTGGGGAAACTCTCCAGGCCTGCCGGGTCAGTGAAGCCCTGGGTGTTTTATGTTTTCCTTAAGCTGCATTCACACTTGGAAGCTTAAACTAAACCTGACTTCAACATGAAAGAGAGCTAGACTAACTGCTATGGGTAGTAAAAGTCTCTTAGTAAGACACCAAGATCACCTTTCCTCTTAAAGCCACAGGCCAGGCAGCAATCAGATGGACTGCATGATTCCCAAAAGCATTCCTGCACTGCCTGAAGACCTGACAGAGCAACCAGCTACAGCTGGCACAGATACAATGGCAGGGTGTGGAAGGGGCACATGAGACCAGCAACAGAGGAGGAGAACAGATATATTTTCCAGGCATGCAGGGATGAATTCATAAAAGCCAAACTTCAGCTGGGACTGAAAGGGGTGAGGAATGCGACAGGGAAGGTGATGGGCAGTGAAAATGGAGCTACGCTTGTTCAGCCCAAAGGTGATGAGTCTGGTGTCACATGTGTAAGGCTGAGAGTCACAAGCTGCAGAAAATTACAACTAAAAATAAGGAAAAAAAGTCATAATGGCAGGGAATATGTCCTGGAGCAGGCTGCCTAGAGGCTATGAATCGCTGCCCTTACAGGCATCTAAAGCTCAATTGCATGAGGCTCTGTTGGGTATCAGCTGGTTTTGAAATGATTTCTCAGATGGGAATCAACTGGATCATCTCCAGAGATCCTTTCCAACCTACATTACAGTAGATTCTTCCATTTCAATTTCCAAAGCAAATCCTAATACAAATGCAGCATGGCCAAGGGACAACTCCAACATTCAAGGATACACAGGACCTTCCCTCTTCCTAAAATTGATGGTGTTTCAAAGTCCAACAATGAGCAAAATCTTTTGCAGTTTTGTATTTTCAATCCAGATTATAGTCGTTAGACATTATATCAATAAGTGAAATAACTGATTCTAGAATTTTGTAAAAAAAAACTCACCTAAAGCTTTTAAGCTGTTCAAAAATAATATTTCCTTGATGAGAGATGAGAAAATTAGACTGCTCAAAGTCAGAGATGATGAAAAATACTGTAATTAAGCAGCCAGGGAGCTTAATGAATGGATGTGATGGCAACTTACGTGAGAGAAACAAAGTGCTTAGGTATAAAGGAAACCTAAAACTTGCTCAGGATAGGGAATAGTCCAGGGCTGTGGCAGGGTAAACATCAGCTTCAGTGTAGATGAAGGGCTCTGTCTCCGTCCTGCTTCATTGCAGTTTTAACATCTTAACACATTACTGAGAGAGGGACTTCAATTACTTCTCAGATCCTAGGCTGAATGCTGCTAATTGGTATGATCTATTTTTGATTCTTGCCCAGAAACTGTAGCTTACAAAACTTACTCGTATTGAAAATGTTTCACACTTGTAACTGAAGTTACAGTACTCAGAAATTTCAAGGAAAATGGAGTTTATGAAAAGCTCAAAGGATGACAAAAAGAACCCTAGAGAAGATGAGAGCCCAGGAGAACAGATCATGAGCTACTGTTTTGTCCTTCAACTGGAGGTGATCAAGTATTGACAAGCATGATCACTGTTTTTATCTCACTTCCCCAATTAAATTAACTCTGGTTTGGTTTTTTTTTTAGCTAAATCCTACCAAAAATATTTCACCGAAACACACATGCCCTATTGGTTGTTTATCCTGAAAAAGGAAAGAAATGAAGCATTATCTATTATACTAAACTGCCTTGCATTATTATACACAATTGGACTTTTAGGGAAATGCTCATAAATTCGATTAATTTCTTGAAGGAGATAATCTTCTGGAGAGTAAGAACGATCAAACAAAGTCTGTTGAGAGTACCTGTTGCAGACTTTAAATATTTTACTCTTCATCTACATGTTTTTTCATCTTCGGTATAATGAGCCCCAAGTTTAACGGCTGTAATGCATCAGAAATTACTAAGAAGTTCAAATTTGCATTCCCTTGTAAAATTACGATTTTCTGCTTTCCTATCTCATTTGGGTATTTTCACAATACTAATTTTTCTTGTGCTTAAACACTAAATTAATTATGACCACATGCAAGACATTTTGATACTCTAATGGAAGTTAATTAGTATTAAGTTATTCATTCTAATTATAATAAATTTAAAGTAGGAAACTGAATTATTTCTTGTAATGCATTTCTCTATTGCAATACATTCTAATTTGCAACATTTTTATGTTCTGTTTGAAATATCTTGCTATATCTAACTTGACCATATATCTTAAATATACTTTTAAATAGTGTGCCTTGTATCTCTGCTGACTTGGAAAAGCAACATACAATTTGCCATTTGACATTTTTTCATTACTTTTAATGACAGTTATGATCATTCCTCTGTATGCTGACTGGATAGAAAAAGAGAATTGCTATAGCAATAGCAAGAAGAATTTGCAGCAGAAGTGCAATTTATGCCACAAAAAGGTGGCTTTGATAATACAGTACACTAGTGATAGCAAAATGCAGATATCCAAAGGACATAAGGGCACCTAAAGCCCTGCTACAGTAGTGACATCATTTGACCCATGAACCTTGTCCAAAACCCCTGCTCCAGAAGAGTATTATTTGCCATTCCTCAGAGACAAAAAAATACGAGGAACAAGAAATTACATCTAGTTGAAAATCCAAATAAACTGTTTGTTGTCCTACAGTGAAGGCTAAGAGTTCTGGGTACTGCCAAGGAGGTCTTTTATTACAGAATCACACAATCATGTGGGTT
Source organism: Grantiella picta (assembly GCA_013397955.1). NCBI lineage: Eukaryota > Metazoa > Chordata > Aves > Passeriformes > Meliphagidae > Grantiella > Grantiella picta. The sequence goes on from VZRM01001471.1 coordinate 308,757, forward strand.
GGAAAAGACCTCTAAGTTCATCAGTTCGAACCATTACTAATTCCTTTTTTGTGTTGTTCATTTAACTTTCAAGTTTCAGGCTAAAATTACACCAAGAGTCATAGATATGCACATGACGATATAAAACCTTTGAAAGTGAGTGTGAAGCAAGCATTAGGCCAGTGGCTGTGTGAGCTCAAGGGAGCCGTGACATCTCTTGGTAGAACAAACTCCGAGGTTTAACTCTGCCATCATTGTCATGAAAAAGAGCAGCACTTCTGCCCAGTGCAAGGGCAGAGCCACTGACCCCTCGCCTCACCAGCAGCCAACATAAACACCAGGCTGGAAAAGCAGAACCTCTCCTCTGCAAAATGGAAAGCTGCACATGTGGAAGTTTGATATAAGCCAAAAAATAAGCAAATGACTCTAAAGGGGATTACAGACACAATTACTACAAAGGGACACAGTAAACATTGCTGGTGACTTTGGATTGCAGAAAGGCACCACTCAGGGTGGTTATGTGATGACAGCAACCTGCCCTTTTTTAGGCTGCGGTCTTACTCCATTATAAAGTCACACTTTGAGCACTTTTGTTTTGCAGAAGAGAAACTGACTTCAAATATAGAGAATTAATTTAAGGGCAAAAGAGAACTTTTCTCCCTACTGTACAGAAAACAACACAAATTTCAAAACAACCAAGTATCACAAGCAGTGGGTACAGAGGAAGAGAGAGAGATTCAAGATGTTTCTACATTTAAGGGCTTCCTTAGGACACTCACGGCTCCTAGATTTTGCTTCCACAAGAAACAACTCTGCTCATGATTTCTTGCAAAGAGGATTGTGGCCAGAAATCATCCTGAAGGTGTATGTTCTAAGAGATAACAAGAAATTACTAATTCTCTGTTAAAGGGTCCTCTCCAATTGGTAGCAAAAAAAAGTCAGTTGTCAATATTGACTATTGCAGGTTTCTTTTCATTTCCAGTTAACTTTGCCGGGATTTTTTTTTATAACAGTCAACTCATGAACTGTATTTTATCAACAAGCTGCCTTAAGAATCAACAAAATCTCACCTTTCCCAGTAAGCTCTCCATGTTCTGGTTATCTCAGAAGATTAGCATCAGAGAAACTATTTTTGTGTTTCATAAAGAACAGAAACCACTTTTCCATCCACACTAATCTGCATCCAAAAAACCATGGAGTAGAATACAGCTCACTCATGGACAAATAACATCTCTGGTATTACTTTCCATCAAACTGATTTGATTTTCTCAACGTGTCATTCTTCACTCACATGATTACCTTTTGAAATAAATCAGATCAAGTGTTGTCTTTTCTTCCCAAGAAATATGGAAGATACACAAACTGAATGTTAGAGAATTGGAAGTGGAACAATAGGAACACTTGGGGAAAAATCAATGAGTCTTGTTCAATACTTAGATTATGAGAGGATTCTGAGTTTTTAAACATTATTTCACAAGATAGTTACAAGATATGAAATCAGTGAGATATTTCACATAAAAATAAAAATTATACAAAACCCAAGTAAGGTACTGATAGACACACTTTTCTCTTAAAGTGAAAAACACTGCAAAATTTAACGAGAATGATACTTGAAATGTGAGGTGGAAATATAATCCAGTTTTAATAATGTTATGTCTGCATACACTAGCTAAATTCATAAAAGCTGTGCAAATTTATTCCAGATGTCAATATGAAAACAGGATAGGGAAATCACATACCCTTTACACTCCAGTTACAGGGCAGAGGAATTTTTTGCTTGCTTTTAATCAAGTAACTGACAGCTCTAAATTATAATTTTTTACTGTGACCCAAACTAAAGCAGACTTTCTTTAGACAGGAATTCCCCATCCTTTTCTTTTGCTCCAAAAGTTGCTAATGTTGTTGTTTCTACAGTTCCCACAATCTCAACACCATTTTCTTTATTCTAATTCTTTTTCTGCAGAGCTGCACTGACCCCTACTCACCAGATATGCTCTTAAGCAAGACAGTGAAACACTGAAAGATGAGGGAGGTTTCTTTTCTTCTCTCAAAGAGCAGAAATGAACACACATTGTTCAGTGCATTGAAAAATCTCATGACTTCAGCTTGCTCTTATAACAGATGGCACAGCAAGTAATCCTCCCTCTCAAAAAGTGTAATGTAAAGCCAAGGTGTCTGGCAAGGCTATTCAGCTAAATGGTAATACATCCTTTGGACAAGAATTCAGATGGAGAACACATGGAATGAAAACAAGTTTAAAACCTGGCAGCAATGAGAACAAGACTCCACTTTCCACTACAAACTCTTGCTCACTGTGGGACAATACTCAGCAAAAGAACATTGCAGACATAATAGCAAGGAATACTCATACAGAAACCTGAGTCCTGGCAGCTGAAATATATTTTATATATATATGTATATATAAAGAAAGATAAATTTTTAATATTACAAATTTTCACATTGATTTTTATGATTTTAAGAAAGGTTTTTATATTAAGAAATACCAATCATAAGAGAACCTTATCCAGAACAGACCACTTTTAATGAATTATGCTCTCAGTTTGAGCAACTAATTGCAGATTACTCAGTTTACTCTGAGTTATGCTGATGGTTGCATATTCCCTCCTCCTTTTAGCAAACTATTTTCTATACTGGTATTTAGGCAAGTTTTTAAGAACCTTTAAGTTCTAAGGTATTTCGGTGAGATGCATTTCCTCAACAGATGTCATTAGACAAATCAAAGCATTGGTTATATATTCTTATCCCACTGCACTTGAAATAAGAAAATAGAAGTTAAAATAAATATTTAATAAATAACAGTACAAAAAGAAAAAGGTACTGGTTTTACTTCACAAAAATGCCATTATTATTCTACCACATTTCCTGAGTATTTGACATTTCATTATATACAGCAGGTAGAATTGTTACTCACTGCCTTTGCAACTGTTCAAAAGAAGAGTGTGCAATTAATTTTAATTTTATAGTATTGTAAGCATGCAGCCTGATATTAAATTACTTTGCATTCAAAATTTTCATCCATTAAAGAAACAGCATCAAGCAGAAGAGGAACACCAATTTGCTTTCTAGCAAAACATAATTCAGAACAAGAATCAATTGGCCATTAGAAATAGAACATTTTCACTTGCAAAAGAAACATTTACTAAGTTTTTCTTCGTTATTACATCTGGCCAATCTATGTCTCTGAAGTTTTCAAAATAAAAACAAGACAGAATGTGCTGCATTCCAAAGGCATGAGGAGAACATGAGTTCGTATTTTCTTACCTTTGCATTATAGGGAATATAATGCTTTGATAAGGCTTCAGGAGTGTGCATCCATGTTTTGTCTACAGAAAAACAAAATAAAAAAAGCACTGAATAGGTTATTCAATTGTTAACTATAATAATATCTCTGTGGAAAAGATCAACAATCCTCCTCTTAATCAAAAAACTATCTGGCTGAAGTAGTTACTGGAGCTGGAGGGAAATATCTCACACCTTCCCAAACATTTAGATGAAAGAACCTGCTGATTTCTCTTGGACTCATTTCCTATTTTAACCAACTTGATTTTCCATAAGAAATAGAAATCCTCCCTCCAAATGTATTAATTGATCTAAGGTTGTTTGTCATTTCTGCCTCAGATCAGTATTTTCTGCGCCCTGCTGTTGCTTAAAAGTACTGATGACTGCACCTTGTGCTTCTAATGATGTTTTTGTGATTAATTATGTGCTTTTTCTGATTAATTATCAAGACATCAAAAGGACAAACAAAAGCTTATCCAAGGTGTAAGGGACAGAAGAAAGCCCTAGTCCTTATAAAAGAAAAAGGATGTGTATCAGATTCACTGATTCATAAGTTTAGGTTTTCCATAAATTTTCCATACATATGCTACACAAATTTGCATATTTTCCTTTAATTTTCACATTAGAAGACTTTGCTATTCTCTTACTTGTCCTGCTGCATGTTGCCATTATTCTGTAATCATTTGTCAAATAGATTTTCCCCTCTTATTTTTATGTCCTTTTTGAATGCTCCACACAATTTAAAAGTGGGATTCAAAATGTTAAGAAAAAGCTCCATTTTATTACAATCTTAGAAACAATTTTTCAAGGTTTTCTCATTTGAGAACATTTAAGAAAACAAAAATGTTCCAAAACACTAATTTTCATTACCATACATTTGGGAGATTCTGTAACTCCAATTAGTATTTTTTACTGCGCGTATTGAACGTTTAGTAGTTTTTTCTACTGTGAGATTATCCTGTTTTAAATTAGCATGAACTAAAGTCACAAATCTGGAAGTTTATTGAGTAACAGGTTAACAGCTTAAAGCAAAATTCTACCCTTGCATATCCACAATTCCCTTTGCCTTTGTGGGGAGTTGCAGTTAATTACTAACATTTTTGTTAATTACACATAAAAAAAAATAAAATCCTGTTCACTTCAAGGTGTTGAAGAGCAAAAGCTGTGACATTGATTGACACTAAAGGAATAATCAAATATTTTAGAATATGCAGCAGCAAGAAAACTGTTAACCAAGATATTCAGCAGTCACCACTGTAACAGGATCAGAACTGCAAAGCTGGGAGAATTTTTCTTCCCTAAGCGAATTTCATTCTAGATGACAGTAATGTTCAGCTCCATTACTGAAGAGTGATATTATCACTTCTTAATTAAGGAAGAATGATTTGTCCATTCAGCAGCACCCAGGGGTGTGATTAAAGTGGCTCTTCCTTTCAATCGTGTCTGGTGATTGGACTGCCGAACCAAGAACTCGTTGGGCAGAATATTTTAACACCTGAAACCTGAATCTACTTCATCATATCAAAGGCTGATGTTATCTGAAAGCGCAAAGTAACCATGGCTGTGAATTTGTGAATTTAGAACAAAGCCTGTGAGCCCAGGAGAGAGCCCAAAGCCAAGGCTAATTGCAGCTCCACCACGTGCATTCACATCACTGATACTAAGGGTTAATTTACCCATTTCCTGCACATCGCTGTTCACCAGCTTCAGTAGGGATACAGTGGTATTTATACATTTATAAAGGAAAATCTGGTAAAAATAGAGCACTGAAGCTCTAGTTCTGCGCTCATTTTATGCATAGTACCAGCACTAACAAGTGACAGAGCTGTAGCTTCTAAAGCAATTTTACAAGCAGAAAATTGACTAGAAGGTACCATCAAAACCAACAATTCCTTGCAAATGGTTATTCCTCCATTCTCTCCATCAGGGCAAGTACAAATCTGAAAAAAATGTTATTTAGGGAGGAAGTCAAGTGTGAAATGCTGATCTTAACTCAGCATCAAGTAATCTTTCCAATATTGTGATCATGTACGAAGCTTTACTTAAAAGAAAACATACAAAACAAATATTGGTCAAATATCTGATGTAGATATGGCCTGTGGTTTCCATGATCCCTCACCTAATTTAATTTTTAAAGGGTTTTCACAGCTTAAAGCTTAATTATTCATTCTGAAGCAACAAGCAAAATATGAAACCCTACGACGAAAATCACAGTTCATATTATTATTTTATTAGTTACACAGCAGCAAGAGTTCTAGACTCTTCACAGCTAAATAAAACAGTAGGCCCTAAAGAAAGGACCAAAAGCCCAGATAAAACCAAACCTGACAACCACATGCATGTAATGTTAACAGTGATGGAAAGTGAAAAGAGACTCATGCTATCACACTGGGTAAAAACCACAGTTATTTTAGATCTTGTCTGAAGTTCTCAATCTAGGTTCCCTTAGAGTTCACACTAAAGTTCAAATAAGAGCCCAGTTGTTTTTTGAGAACTACGAGGTTTTGAAAACCCGGAGTTTGAGCCAAAGTCTAGTAAAACCTATGCTTAACTGAGATATGAGAAATTCCAAGAAGTAGTCTGAGTCTGTGGTGATTTAACCAAACACACTGGCACTCCGTGGAACAAGAAGTGGGGAAAAAGGGGCACCACTCTGATTTCATGGACACAGGGTAAATCCCAGCCCTGACTGGAAATCCTGTGTGCAGCCTCTCCACAACACCTCAGCACATGCATGGTGTGCTATCTGCATGGCACTGGCACAGAGATCCCCCAGAGCAGCAGCACAGCAGCCTATCCAGCTTTTAAGGGAATTTGACTTGGGTGAGAACTTCACGGGTTTTGTTTCCTGCCAGTACACACCAGTCTGCTATAGGAAAACTGCATCAAATCAACACTGCAAGACCCATGGGTCTGATAGACTGAGTTGCACGGGTGGAGGCAGGAGCTGAGCACTTCCACGGGCAGAGGATTAATGCTATTTGGAATTGAGACCTCTCTCCTTTCCAACCCCCCTGACTCATGCCAGCCCCTTCGCATCAAAAAGGGGAAGTTCCTTTGCAATCTGCATTTCCCATCAACTGCTGGGTCATCACACAGTCGGGAGGCTCCATGCGTGAGCCACTGCAGAGCCCCAGCAGTGCTGGGAGAGCTGGAAAGAGGGATGTGCTGGCAAATCACACACTGAAGGCAACAGCCTCGGGGACTCCAAGTGCCCAGAAGAACTGTGTGGCTCTCAGGGGAGGATGGCGTTAGGTTAGATAACAGCACAGCTGACCATTTGTTCAGCAAAATGGAAAGCAAGAGCAGTGCCAAGAAATTGGTCTCCCTTTGAGAGTAATTTCTCTGCATTTTACTGCCCGAAGAGATTGTAGAATGGAATAATCACAGTGCAGCTTTAGTTAACTGCCTCCCTAAACCACACTGTCATTATTAATTCATTAACATTAAGTAACATTAATTAATTAATGTTTCTAAAGTGTTTATCAAAGGATATGAGACCGAGTGGCCATTCATTTAGTATGATGAACAAAGAAAGACCCTGATTTTAACTTTTCCTTTTTTTAGTGCAGAAGTGAAAACACAGTAATTTCTAAAAAGCAGAAACTAAAACCTTTATTCTTTCCTGGATCAAAAACCTCTCACAACAGTGGATGTTTTTATTGCTAACAGAAGAAATCTTAGAACTCTCTTTTCTTCCTGTTTTACAGAACTTAATATGAAAAAAATATCTTACGTGACAACCAGCCTAATAAGAGTCTCCTTAAGAAGAAATCATCCCACAAGATCAGTGCTACATGGTGGTATTACTGCCTCAGGAACAAACAGCTTACTCACTTCAGTGTGTATAAATAACTACCTCTCTCTTTCATTATTCCTAGATTACCTATTTTTCTGTAAAGAAAGAAAACCTTCACAATGGGACCTGCAAGAATTGTCACCTTGTTAAATAACTTCGCTTCTCCTGCACTGCAGCAAAACCTATAGACAAAAATGCCTATCAATACACATAGCTCAAAAAAAGTTACTTTCGTTATTTCTTTTTTTCCCCACACAAATATAAGATGTTCTATGGATGCATATTTACTCTTTGCCAAGAAAAGAGCTGTATCTCCCTAGAACAGAGTGACCTTGGCAGAATGCTTTGCCTGTGTCCTTCTCTCATAATATTTAGGACCTTGTGAATGGTTTTAAACAGCTGATTGCTATAATTGCAAAATGGTCTCATAGAATGCTGGGTTGGCATAGTTACAAAATGAAAACAAAAACAAGCATAGTATTTGCATTTCCGCCAAAAATAACATTCACTGCCTAACTTAAACATTTTATACTACATGTTTTTAAGATACGGGTGCTAGTATGTGGGTTTTGACAATAAAGGAAAATAGGATTGAAGTGTTAGTGCAACTGACCAGTGATTAGCAAATCTTTGCTTTTGCACTTTTGATTTGTTGATGTTAAGAACTTTTAACAAGTTCAACTTCTCAAGTTAAAGGGAACAACCCAATAAAAATAAATCTGAGCTATTTAGCCCATACTTCATGTCCTCCAGCCACAAAAAGAGCTACACTGGATCTTCGATAAATGCTTCTAGTTGGAGTTGAAAAAGAGATTACTGGCATAGCATAATTTATTTTATCACATTTTCGCAAGTTTTCACTAAGATGTGCGTAGAGATCAAACCTCCAACTCCATCTTTCACTTTTGTAGTCTTTTTGTAGAAAAGGAGTTCAGTGAACTACTCCAGTATTACTATAAATAAATTGGGAATAATATAAACTTGTAAAAAATGTTTAAAAAGCAAGCTTATGAAAAAATTTTTACTGTTAAAGTAAGAACATTATGTAGATAGGTCAAAAGAAAGGAAAAGGAGCATAAATGACAATCTCAAAACAAATAAAATAGAATTTTAATTTTCTAATTACAGAGTGCTGAAATAATATGATATTAAAGTTTAAGTGCAACTTCCTTTAAAATTCCAACTGGAAGGAGAAGAAAGGAGTTCAAGCAACGAATTAGAGCAACTAAAATATGCATATCTGTAGCTGCCTCTTGCTTATGTACCTAAGGTACATCCTTTTATGTACCAACAGGATTTGATTTCACAAAAGAGCATTTTCCTGAGTGATCTGTTTTGGACGTCCTCTGCAATTTTTCCAACAGCTTTAGAAGACATATTCATATGAAACAAAGTGATTCCTGTCAAGGTCTGGTTGGCACACCCCAGATTTATTTCACACAGGATAAGGTATCTTGTCTTTAGCTAGATATTCACCCAGTTATCTCACAGTGTACCTAGGTAAATCCAGCATTTAGGCTGGGACTGTGTACACTTGAATGGGGTAGGAGGCAAAAAGCTTCAGACTCCTTCCATGCTGTTCCCATTCCAAAGCTGGTCCTTGTGCCTATGGATGAGCAGCATACATGTGCTCTGGAAAAGAGCTCCTTAGGTTTTCCAGAAGTAACAAATAACTATTGTTGTAAATATCATTGTTAACCTGCCTAGAATATTCTTTACAGCAGGCAACGGATAAGTTCTGCAATACCCTTTTGAAGATAATGTAGATAAAATAAGCAACAGGAAATTATCCTCCTATTCTCATGATACCAGAAAGAAAAGAAAAATCAGGCTTAGCTGTGCAGACCCAAGAATCCTTCAGAGAAGGTTTCCAAAGCACACTTCTCATTTGTACGCCTCCTTTGAAGACATACTGTAATCTTTTTTTCCCTAAATAATTACAGCTGTCCCTTCAGCTTGGAGAATGTGAATATACTATAGTAAATAGGTGTCCAGCTGCATACAAATGTTTGTCATGACTGAGCACTTCCCTGGCCCACCAGGAGAACACTTTTTGGTCCGTGCCAGAGGAAGGTGTATCCAGCATTTCTCCTCGCTGATGTACTTGAATGGGGGCTTGCACAGCTGAAGGAGAGCAATGGCACAAATAATAGTCCAAAAAACAGTCAGAAATCAATCCAAAAAAGGCATTTGGTCACTGAATATTGGATTGCCACGTGACTCCATATTTAGAAAGCCAATGAACTGTAGATGGAATATGTATGACCCCTTTGTGGAGGTGTTATAAAACTATCAAGGTAGCTGATTTTTGTGTCGAGACCAGCTGAATACAGAAATAATTGTTACAACAAAAAAGCACCCTCTTTTCCTTCCACATTTCACTCCTGAAAAAGTTTTTACTCATAAAATCCTACAGACATCAAGCAGCAGGTTTTTTGCAGAGGGGGCAGGGGAGGAAATTTAGACCTAGTTTTGGTTTATTGAGTTGTTGGTTTTTTTGGTTGCTGTTTTTTGGGGTTTTTTCCCCCTCTCTCATCTGGAAAATGAATGCTTTTATGAAAGAACAAAGTGAAACCACAAGGATATCTGAAGACCACAGTGGGGGAGCCTGTGGCTACTTGCCTTTAAAACTACATGAGTACCTTCGAATGCTTTTTATCATTATTCATAATGTGGAAGTCCAGCACACAGTAGGCCATTTGTTTAAAACCCTGATGTGAAATAGGCTCTGACAGAAGGAAAGTATTTACTTCAGGACTACACTTATCCCCATCACTCTTTTGAGCCTTTAACTATTGTCTGCTCATTAAGAAAAATATAAAATCAAACATTTGTCATGTCTGGAATGCAGCATATGTTTATAATAAAAATAAAGATCACATTGTAGTCAGTCCATTCACATGAAAGAGCATCCTATAACCTTTGATTGCAGTTTTGTATATGTCAGCCCCTGCCATTAAATGCATCTGTCTACACTTCCATAAAAAAGACCCATAAAAACCCACAGCACAGAAATGTTATTGCTCAAACTTGTGATTTAAAACAGGCCATTACTTCACTGTATTCTATTTAGCATTATAAAGACCATCTACACCTCAGGAGCTGGTAATTTGCAGCAATTATCCACCTTATTAGCTGCTACCATATGGAAAAGATCCCAGAAAATTTAGATTCTTGCATATATTGAACTTCATGTCGTCAGAAATCTAAGGCTGACATTCTTTATGAAGGAGGATGAAAGAGGACCATTGGGGTGCAATAAAGAAAAGACTAAATTCAACTCCTACATCCTCCACAACCTCACCCATTTCAGCCATTGTAATTTGGTTGACATGTATATCTACATTTTTAGCACTATTTTGTGTCACTCAACAACTCTCCATCTTTTGCTCACAGAGGGTTTGGATTACAGTCATTCCATATTTAGATATGTCTCTGTCTGGAAGGAACAGTAGTATTCTTTCATATTTCTGATGAGGCAAAAGCCAGGAAATAGTAGGTAATTTTTGCTTACTTATTTGGACCAGTTCATACACTAGCATCTTTTAATGCTTTTAAGAAGGATGCAGGTTCAGTAAAATGTGCCAAACAAATTCATGTGAGGCAATTCCATTCACTAAAATAAGGAAAACAAAACCCTCATAGTTTAAGTTTTCTATTTTGTTTACACAAACAATTCACATCACAAAATCAAGTCTACATTAAGAACAAGTAATTCAGTTTAGACACAAATACACTAAGAATGAGAAAAATTTACAGAACAACATAGGATTTAGAGAGATCTCTTGCAGGAGAATTACACTGATATCCCTAAGCTACTGAAGAGTGACTGAACTTATCAAGATAAAAACATATTTTAAATTAAACAGGCTTCCACCTGCACTACAGACCTTTTGCACCACAGCATTTCAAAGTGAGCATGCTACCACACCTGCTTTTAAAGGAAAAATTAAATGAGAAAGTAGTCTTCAAAACCCCTTCCCCAAATCATACAAAAGAAAGCTCCTGATAGTGTGATAGATACAAATGTTTTCACAAGCTTTGTCATAATAACAAAGCAACAAGAACATACATCATTCATCAATTTATTTTTGTGAGAGAAGTAAATAGATCCTTACAAAAAAAAAATCCATCTTTCCAATGTAATTTACTGCACTCACTGATTAATGAATGCAAAATAGAATGGGTTTGTACAGTTTATACAGTCAAATAGTATTTCTGAAACTGACAGTTTTCTCCATATTTGTTAGTCCAACCAAACTGTACTGAAGTCAAGAGAGAGGCTATGTTGCTTTGAATGATTTTTTTTCCATATTAAAACATGCAATTTAAACCAGCAAGTGCTGGTATCAGCTTTAAGCCTAAAATGAACCTTTTTGTCAATATTAGTGCCTGAAGTTTGTTTCCCTGTTATAGAAGCTCATAGGTAACAGAAGACAACAGATATCACAACCTGGACTGCTTAAAGACTCCATCTATTTATCATAACCTGGGTAAGTACTTTCTGAAACAATCTGAGTTTATATTTAAACTTCATATTTTCTTACATTTTTCATTGTGTCTAATAGGATGAAAGATGAACAGCTTGATTTTTTTCAGTTGGAGATTTAAGCATATCAATCAAGCCTTCAACTAAAATGACTATTAGACAAGGAAAAATAATTCCAACTGAAATACAAAGTCCCTAGTTCTGGTTTGTACTAAATCTCAGGCAGTCAGACAGGCAATGGTTTTACCATTTTTAAGGCCAGAGCACTCAGCACACCTTGTCAGCTGAAGTAGTTGTTTCATGCCCAAAACACGACCCTCAAAAATAAACTTACACTGCATACTGGCTCCAGGTATGATATCTGTACTGGAAAACTGTGTTGCAAAATGAAGTAGTGGTAGTGCTGAGAGTTGAGGTCTGTGCTCTCAAGAGCACTGCTCTGATTTATGACAAAGCTGCTGTTCCCATAACAGAGTCTCTCAATAAACACTCATGCCACACATCTTATCTATGGGAAGTCCTGCCTGAAAAGGATCAGGATTAATTTTAAACAGAACTCACTTTCTGTCTTAGCAACTCACAATTCATTGCAGTTCTTTTGTGAAAGCACACATTGCTATCCAGCCTCCAACAGAAAAAAAACAAGGCAAAAAAAATAAAGCTTCTCTTAGTGCTTATTTTTTTGCTTTGTCTGCCAATGTCTGTAAATCAAATAACTTCGTGAACATTTAGAAGGAAAGTTTTGTTGCTTGAATCAGGTGATGGCACGAGAACAAGAACAAAAATCAGCAGGAACAGCACAGTCCCAGCCATTCTAGTCCCCAGTTTGCCCAGTTAAAAAAGATAATAGCCATGGCACTAGCGACTATCTTTCCCTATCTGCATCCTACTAAAAAGGATTTGTATAGGGTGATCATCACAGTGAACATTAGGGAACATTTATTCTATAAATGTGCCCAATTCAGATATAATCATAATCTGTTGCTATTATCAAAGTAGCACCTACATCCATATAAATTCCCCTCACAATCCTGTATATTTAAGACTATTGTTTTTGTATCTTCAAGGTACCAGAGCAGTGCAAATATGTAATTCACACAAAGCCTACCAAACTGGTTTGGGTTTAGCATGAACCGCTTAGGAAGCCACAGCAATCACAGAGTTAACTCTCAAACTATCCACACTCTTGAGAACAGAAGAAACCCACAAATAACCCATCAAGAAATGGAAATTACTATCTCTGAGGTCTTGGAGGGGAAAAGATCAAATGCAATAAAGGAAGTTCAGCAATTGAACCTGCCTGAACCTGTTTTTAAACGCAGTTATTACACACAAACACTGATAGAGCCAAGTTCTTCTGAACTTCAATTTACATTGAAAATACATAATTTTCATGTATTCTTGTCAATTGCTAAACTGAAACTTTTTTCCCTAGCATATGAGAATAGAAATGTCAGAAGTCTTACTAAGAGTAAAATAAACTCATGTCAGCACTGAATTCTTCAATCTCCTCAGGTTCTGACTCATTATTAGGAATCCATACTAATTGCATTTCATCGTGCCTGACAGCTTTTATATGGTACTTTCTTCTTGTTGGGGTAAGCAACAGAGAAGAGCACACAAAATTACGTGAACAACGAAGCAAATGTCTTTGAATACATGAAACTCTGAAAATTTAGGTAAGGTCAGTAAGAATTTTCTTATGAAGAAATGAAAAAAGAAAGAATTTAATCAAAACCCACCAAATGATCGCAGAAAAAAGAGAATATAACATCATAACCTGATGATAAAGGCAAGAGGCAAAAACGGCCAAGGGCAATAAGAAATAGTGACAGACCATTTTAGCACTCTGGGTCCAACTCAAAACTCTGAAAAAATATCCAATAAAACAACTGGTCTGCTTCTGAAACATGGCAGGCTGAGTTTTAAACATTATCAGAAGTCATCAGGAAAAAAAAAGGAAACAATTATATGGAATTATATGGTCTCCTAAACAAAACAATCTACAACCCCCAAGTTGCGTTCTCAGTTGTGATAAATCAATCCACAATTAAAGAATATAAAAATGGTTTGTCAAATGATCTGGAAGAAGCTTCGCAACGCTATTAAGCATGTGAAAAGTACAGATCTGTTGACAGAAAGGTTATAAATAACTACACAAGGGAATGTATCAGTGCTTAAGAAGAGCACAGGCTTTGGGCTTAAGCTTATTTCCCCTGCTATTGGGCTTTTCAGTGATCTTTCAGCCTGTTTTGCAGCTTTTGTAAGTGTATCTTCCTTTTTTGATCATGTGCTGATCTGAACACTTCTCTTACCTTGATTCATCTGGCTTTAACAAACAAATGCACTAGACACACAAGGATGCAGTGATGCTGTCATTTCAGGCTGGCCTAAGGTGTGCACATTCCTTTTATTTCCATGTTTGATACTGATGCCAAAGCAGAAATTCTTGTTACATAAACAAAATATTTACACTCAATTCAACTGAAGTCACACCTACTTATTAATGCAAGGGCTTCACCTCACTGTATCACACTTAAAGACCTTTAGAAGACAACATGAAAAATAAAGAAATGAGATCTCCTGAGTATTTTCTACCTTACAAACAAATGGGGGAAAGAGCAACAAAGCTGTCAGTAAAAAAAAGCTGCACCTCTCATGCTCCTTCTAAAGACTTATGTTCAATCATAAACAGACCATGAAAAGAGACTAAGCAAGCCAGAGGAGCAACATCTATAGCTCTGAATATTTAGTGGTTTGATATCCTTTTGGAAAGCATGCCATTTCAGACTACTACAAATCCAGAATAGCTTCTTAGAGCTGAAAAATATCCTGCTGCATGAGATATTTCAAGTGTATTAAACACAGTTCAAAAAAATAACTTCTCCAACAATAAGAACGCAATGAATAAATATAAAGAAACGTCACTGACTCTTAGAAGTTTTAAAAGCCTCCAGCACATCCTTTGGTGTATGCAGGCAAAAAAAGACAACAATGCATGCATTTTATGTATATATTTATGTGTGTGCGTGTGTACACACATCCTGCAATAAAAAAATACAAAATTCAACTTAAGCCTTACCATGCAGAAAGCTCTGTACCTATCAGTCAATGCTTTGCTCTGTATGTCTTTCAGAAAGCTGCTCATTTCTACCTAGATAATAAGTTCAATAATTTATTTCTTCCTCGTATAGTTCTTAATATTCTAAATAAGTTTACAGGGTATTTATGTCTCCATGAAATATAAACTAAAATACTTACCTTTCTTCCTGCTAAAAGCACGATTCATGTTGGAAAACCTATCCGGTCAACGATGCTTCTGGATTTGGCTTTTTCCTCCCCACTTTAACCTGCAAACAACACACATAAGAAAACAGAAAATTCCATTATTATAGTTGAAGTCCTATTTATCTTCATATTAAAGACAGTGCAAATGATCCTAAGGATTCTGAAACAATTCTGAGAAATAAAGCGGGGATGTGCTTTGCTGAGGAAAAGATTTCAGCATTTAGAAGATCTATGTTCAAAACACCCAGTGGTGCCTCATACAGAAAGGACATTTTAAGGTCCTTTAGGCTCTTCTCACTGAGATTTCAGAGGCACTGAGCAGGTGGTATTGTAAATATACATGAAGATAAATTCCACACACAAACAGCTTGGAAAGAGAGCTTTAAAATGAATGCTGACCACAAGACTCCATAAAAACCCTCAGTTCACATTTGCAGTGCCCTGTTTTGTGTCATTTAGGCTGTCAGATTATTTCAGGCTGGGCTTTCGTCTTCACATGGGCTTGACATTAGGGAGAAAAAAATTTCAATATATAGACTCTTCTTCACCCAGGGACTCAATACTGAAAAAATTGCCTCCTATCCGTGCTACTACCTTCTTGCTCCATTTACCTCAGATTGTACAGTAACCTGTACTTTCTTCCCTTAAAAAGATCTACCTCATTTACCTCAGATTGTACAGTAATCTATATTTTCTTCCCTTAAAAACATGGATACACTCTTAAATTCTTATTTAATTTTTGACTCTCAATAATATTTTTGAATTTTATTACTTATCAACATAACAAAACAATAAAACCCATTGCATCCAAAGCTATTCTAGACCATCTTATTCTGCAGTGTAGACATTTTCCTTTTACAACCACATGTAAAGATATTCCCATTACTACTTTTCATTCTGTTCAGATTTTCCATGCAAAAGTTGCACCAGTGCCCTTTCCCTTTATCTACTCTCCAAGCAGTCCACTCAAAGCAAAAGAGAAGAAAGTGGATGGTAAAAAAAGAAAGTCAAAACACCTTGCAATCAGCTGATTTTTTAATCAACTAGAACAGTACCTCTGCTTTGAATAAAATTCAGACTTCGGCCAGTATTTCAAATGTCAGCATTAGGATGACCAACAAATTAACTTAAGATATTTTACGCAGCTCACGAATGCTTGTGGTGCTAACCCCTCTTTCCAAATTAAACACCAATTAAAGCCATTATATCCACATTTCCATGTAAATACCTGATATTTTTAAGATTGGAACACATGGGCGATTACAGCTCAAAAACAAACCAACAAAATCTCAACTTTCTTGTCAGCTAATCACTGATGCAGCAGGACATCTTCTCCCCACAATCCTATGGGAATGGAGATAATGTGATAATAACATGTCCTTTTTCAGAACGCCTTTTTTTTTGTGTATTGCTATGCTCATCCAAGAGATTGCTAAGGAACATATTTGAGATGGTTACTGCATAGAGCATCTTCTAAATAGAAACTCTGCAGGCACATCACAAGGCAGCTGGCTGGCCACGTTTCTAGAGATCACCATTCAAGTGTTTCGTTTAAAACAGCGTAACTAAATATATGCTTCTTCCTCAAGCGCGAGTGTACATTACCACTGAAGTAACCTACACTAATAAAAGCCAAAATTCGTTGACTACTTAGCTAAAAATGGGCAGTATTGCCAAAACTACGTTCATAATTTCAATTCCAACAAAACATCAGTAGAACAAAACACAGATGTGGTTTAGGCAACAAACAATATCAAAACACTTAATCAGCGTACTTCCACTTCACACAGAAAATGTTATTAAATAGGGAAGCAGAATTAGCTACACGTAACTGCATTTAAAATTCCCTCAAACTCTAACAAGAACAAAATTTTCAACCTCTTAGATGCTAAGAAAGCAGATGATTAAATGCTCCACAAAGATTTTCTATTTACAAAAGACCAACCCAAATGTCACAACACTCATTTCAATCTCCTTAGTTGGGCTTGGGGCACGAGGGTGGTATCAGACTGTTGCACACAGAATGGGAAAGTTTTCAATCAGAAAAGCAAAGTTAGGTTTAGACATATCCTGCAGTATCTTTGTTCACAATGTTCCAATGACAAAGAATAGAAGGAGCAAGCGAGCTGTTCTCTGATAAAGATGGTTGACAGGTTTTTTTGGCAGAAAACATCCAACTGTGTTTCTGACAAATCTCAGCATACAAAACCACTGGAACAAACCAGGCTGTAAAGAACTGAAAGGAAGGCAAGGCAGAAAATCCCATTCTGGTACCGGGAGCACTGAGCACGAGCAGAGAGAGCTCCCTATAAACCACTTGACTTTCAAGGGTAAAGCAGTCATAACAATCAGAGGCACTAGGGAATAGGAATGTGGACCAAGCCATTCCATTACTCATCACTCAGGAAGACACACCTAGGTAAAGAATGTTTCTCCACCTTACTCTGAAGAGTTTTCCTCAGCTTTGTCCAGAAATCAAACCCTATTGGGAAGCAGAAGGTTTTCTCTTCTGCAGAGGATTTCACAAAACGGTTAACTGACAAAAAATGAAGAGTTCTGACAGGTACGAACTAGAGAAAATTTGGGCAATATCAGGTTATTTCCTTCGGGGCAGAGAGAAAAGAAACAAAAAGAAAAAAGAAATAGAAGGCTTAGAAAATAATTCTGTTGAACTAAAAAAAAAATCTCAATAATAGACCAGCACTCTGAGCAGCATGAGACATGAAACCCAGAGTCTGAACACTGACATGGGCCTGTGTCCTGGGCAGATTAGTGCTTAAGCTGTCATATCAAACTTTAAGTAGTCACAGGAAAGCAAACACCATCATCTCCTTTTTCTTTACTGTCATTTATCCCTTGGTTTTCGTGGTGTTGCCACAGCAAGGAGGAAACTGCGGAATGGCAAGGGGTGACAGAAAGGCAACGAAACAAGTGGCCTCGGTGACTGTGTTGCTGGCAGCTGTTTGGACTGGGGAGTGCAAGGGTGGCAAGATTTGAAGCTGAGATTACTCAGTAATTAATTTTGAACACTGCCAATCCTGTTGGTCGCTGTCTCCTCTGCTTTATGCAGCAAAGGCAGTGAACAATGGAAGGGAATGGCAGAATTCCAGCTGCCAGCACAAGCGGCTGCAGCTCTCCCTGCCTGCTGAAACAGCACTGCACTTCACACAGGCATCTTCACACGCCTGAGGATTCTGCAGAGTGCTGGGGTTTGATATGTTGGCTAAATCCAGAGCTGTCTCAAGACAAGCCAAGAGAGAAAATACGCAGGAAAGGGAAGAAACAAGCCATGAATGTAACTTGCCTCCTTTGTCTCTTATTTCCTCTTGAGAAATTGGGTATACCTGAGGACTTATTTGGGGTTTCCCCCACAGCCAGTCCCCTTGAATGGCATGGGCTATAACAACTACCTGGCCTGAACTTTTTTGTATACTTCTTTTTCATTTCACAAATAGTTACAACAAAACCTCCCTAAAAACTCCAAGTTTCACCCACCTACTCCCCTTAATAAAAAATTAAAAATCCAATCAGTCCCTTCCCTCTCACACACACATGCAGTTTCCATACAAAGACAAATTTAGCTTCAGAAGATGTGAAGATTCAGACTCTCCCCCATCTCAGATCCCAGCCTTTTAACCATACTGGATAACATTCCTGAAGGAATGAAGCACAAAATGTCTTAAACTCTGTTTCAAAACAGGCCGCAGCACACAGGAATGTGTGATTCATTGATTTGCAATGAGACAGGCTTATAAAGTTCTTTCTGAATGTAAGATGAGAAACTGGAATATAGTAAAAGCTCTGTAAGTATTTTTCTGATTTGGACCAAAAGTCCATGAAAATATTGTCCTAATATGACTTGGGACATAAAGAAAAAAAACTATGATAATACAACACTGCACTAAGTAATATACAAACCCAAGTAAACATCTTAATATCAGGAGGCACTTTCCCTTCCTTTCGTATGAAAGTAACTAAAACAACTTGCCACAACACTTTTTCCCCAAAACAG
Source organism: Grantiella picta (assembly GCA_013397955.1). NCBI lineage: Eukaryota > Metazoa > Chordata > Aves > Passeriformes > Meliphagidae > Grantiella > Grantiella picta. Next base: position 327,624 of record VZRM01001471.1, read on the forward strand.
TAGAATAGTTAAAAATGGCATATCAATGAACATATTTTAGTGCAGACCCAAACCTGCACTGTCATGCAGCCTTTCCAAATGCTTGGAAAGCAGCAAGCACTTTCAGTCACAGTTATGAAAACACATATGCCCTTTATGTTTATAAACAATAATAGAACATTCTGTAGGGCTGTAAACCAAAATTGCCTTTAAATAGAATTTAGCACTACAAAAGCTTCCCGGAAAAATAACTCAAAACCAGCACAGCTCTATGGGCTTCACCGAAATTGAAAATCTTTCAGTCAGCTGAAGTTCTTAGCCCATGCTTGTGCTTTGTAATTCACAGAAGCACAAATGGAGTAAGTAAATAATATAAAAGAAATTAATTAAAGGAAAGTAATAAATAAAGTATTCAGTCACTGGAGAAGTTTAGTTTTAAGGTTTTATTCATCACCATATTTTCAAAAACATTCATTAGCCAGAACCAAGTGGCAGCCATACTTTCCAGCTGAAGGCGAAGCTGCAGAAATACAGTTACTTTTATAGTTTTTCAACTTTGCAGAGTATAGGGTGTGGAAAACTAGTAGATAGGTCTAAAACTCATATCTTCCCACTACCAAAGCAGATGTTGCTGTTGAGATGTCAATATTCCCAAGGGGACAGAGCCCAAGCAGCTCTGAATGAAGAGAGTGCCAGAGGTGTCACTGAGACTCACCTGCCATGAGTGAAGAGAGGACAGAAATGGTCTTGCAAACACCAAAACAGCTGGAAGCCACATCCCTAAAACACACCTTCCAACACACTGGCTCTCTGTTTGTGGAAGGGATGGGCAGGAACATCCTAATCTGAAGGCTAAAGATATTCCTGCACTCTGAGATCACCCTGCTCTCCCCAGGCTCCTCAATCTACCAGGAAGGTATGAGAGTCACACATGCCCTTTATTTTTCTTCCCCTCTCTCAACTGTTATAAACCTAGTACTGTTGTGACAAGTGCTTTTCAGGCCACAGCAAGAAGTCTTTCAGACTACAGGTAAAGAATTTCTCATAGAGTAAATCTGCCAAAAAAGTATTCACAGAAACCAAGGACAAGCAGACAGCAGTGTTTTGCTATAAATATCAACATCAAAGGCAGGCCAGGAAGCAGAAAATCTATATGAAACTCATGTATTTCATAGCAGTTCCCCAAAAACTTTTCTAAGTGATTTTTTAGTCTTCCATTTCCTAAAATAATCTGTTCCTTTCAATAGGAAAAAAATGAAAATAGAGATGAGTAAACAGGTGACAAGGGGATATCAGTCAGACAGCTGACAGGAAAAACAATTCCTTAGGCAAGGTTATCACTAACTTTTGTTTTACAGCAAGAAGAAATATCAACATCAATAAGTATAACAAAAATAAATTGAAATAGAACTATGAAGAAAATGTGTTTAAAACTGTTGCAAGTACCAATAAATCCTCAGGCAAGTTGCTAATGGAACAACATTCAAAAACCCCAGACAAACAGAAAACGCACTTGTTCCACAAAAAATTGTTCTCTAGATATCTTAAAATTACATTGTTCCTAATGCTTTAAAAGAAATATTGCACTTCCCAACACATTTATTGTGAACAATTATTTTTTATTATGCTCAATTATGCTGATATGTATTAGTGGATTACATGACTCATGGAACAAATGGAAGCTTATGCTATTTAAACAAAAGGAGTAATTTCAAACACAACAGCATCCTCTTCTGCAGAAACTGGATCTATTATTTGGTTCATTATGACAGAATAATCATAATAGGATATAAAATGTAAGATAAGCTTTCTTTTGTCTCCAGTCCACAAGCACCAGTGTTGAGTCAAACATGAAGGATTTCATTCTTGTCAGCCTAATTTTTACTCCACTGTACAAAAACTTACAAATGTCAGATGCTTAGAGCCAGTAGAAAGGGTTTATACAAGTTCTCCCCTAAAGCACTCAGACACTTTCATCTGGTTCCAAAAGACAGACAGATGGCAAACATCTTGCTCACTTGCAGACAAGAGGGTCTCTGTTTCCCATCCCCTTAGCCGTTTGGGCATCTAGATGGAATCAGAAGGAGATTTTTGCCTGTCCCACTGCTTTCAGATGGATGATGATGTGCCTGGGGAGCTTTGTTGGTGTTCTGTTTTTAACAGCAACAGAGTGAGATTCATCACTGTGCTCCACCATGGATAGGTAAACACAGAGCAGCTCTTAAAAATAAACCAGTTCTGGTGGAAAGTATAACTGGACACCTGAGCTTTTGACTCACAGGATGAATCATTTTCCAAAATTGCACACAGTCCTTGCTTGGGTGGATAGATACAGTTAACAGAAAAGTATTCCCTAACAATGAGAATGGTTACTTCTATGCTGGCATCACTGCTTCTCCTCTGGAAGAGCTGATTGCTCCACAGCAATCTAGACAACCTATTTATTTAATTACTGGCAGATTTTTTTCAAGCCCTCCCTTGTGTTTCCTTTAAGGGGGAGGGAATGTATTTCACACTTTCAAGTTTCAAAACAGCACCAAATTTTTATTAATCTTCTGAATTTTTTCCAGTTTTATTTATTGCATTAATCGCATTTTCATAATCACACTGTAAAAAGTGCTGCTGACAGAAAAAGCAGAGACCAAAAGACTTATTGGGTATACTGAAGGTAAATTTCCAAATAAAGCACACCAATTTTAGAAATAGGTTTAGATCAGAGTAAAACTTATATTTAGCAGATCTGTTATAGAGATACAAGAGTTTAACAAAAGGCATCATTCTTCTACTCTACCAAAGTATACTTGGCCAGTCTTGAGAAGTGCATCAGACATACCATTGTGCACATATGCTCAACACAGGTCCCAGAAGACCACTTGAGATGCTTCCCTCAATGTGCATTAACCTTAATTGAAGTTCAAAAACTCATTATTTATGTTCCAAAGACGATTAAAAAGTAGTGAAAACCCCAGATGTCTGTTTAGACAAAAGCAACCAGAAAAATTCGGGGTAGGTAGCAGGAAAAAACCTGCAAGGGAAGAATGGGGAGAAATATGCTTTCATCTCCCCACACTTGGCCCTGTATTTTCTTTACTCCTGTACAGCCCACACTGGACATTTTCTTTGCTGCAGTCCTCTCTCCAGGAGCTCAACAGGCACATTCCAATTTATTATAAGTGCAAAACGAGCAAAACCAATCACCTTTTCCTCAAGGGGTCTGAACTATGACACTCCAAATGGTTTCCTAACACTGAAATCAGTTTGGGTTTTTTTCTTTTAAAAGGAATAGCTTTTGGGCTTTTGTTTTTATGGGACATGTTTTTCACAGCAAAAGATCAATAAGAAAATCAGCAGAGATCATCCTCTTACAGAAATGAGTACAATTCAACACCATTATTTAAACCTATTTATCTGCAGAACATAAATTCCAAATTGTTATTCTTTAATTTGGAGACTCTTGCCCCACAACTGTCCCTCAAAGAGGATAAACTCTAGGCATACCGACTGCTACGCAGAGTATATAAGCTGACTTTGTCATCTTTTACAGCCCAATTCCTAACATCACTTAGCTCCAGTGCTAAAGGTTATATAGTGAAAAAAATCACTACCATAAAAATTTCTCATAATTTATTTTCTCATAAGTCATTTATTAACATATCACATACTGCTGGAAGAATGACATAGAAAAGTGTTATTCACTTAAAAAGAGTTTAAGAAGTGTCATTCACTTCACAAAGACTTAAAATCCATGATACTGAACACAATGCCTTACTATTGAAATCAGTGTATTTCTTGTTAATGTTAATACATTCAGGTCCCTCGCTTTAATTGGTTAGCCTCAAGGACAGTCTTCAGTTTTATTTATACAGATAAGATGGGCTTTATTAAGTCATTTCAACAGTTATCAAAATTGAGAAAAGTTGGCAATATCCATTTTCTCACTTGTACTCAATGAATCTCAGAGGGACTACCTTGAAAATAAGATTATATTGGTTTTTAGGCTTTATCATATTACATTCCTTCAACCTACCTGAATACAGTCTGAAGAACCCAATCATTTTGATAAGGTTATGGTATGAAGTTAAAAGCACAGATATAAAAAGCATAGGAAACAAAGTCATTTATGACAAATAAATCTAATCTCTGCCTTTTAGATCCAGCCTATAGTTAAATAGTTCATTATAGTGTCTCTTCAGGAACAACATTCAGGTTTTGCACACGATTAGAGTCATTATTAATCTTATTTCAAGATTTGGGCAAGTGATCCATCCTAGACTAATTTAGTGGATAGTACCGAAATACAGACTAATATGTATCGCGTTTCCAAGCCAGCAAGTGCTAGCTGTGTCTTTTAACATGGTTGGGACTAAGGAGGACATGCAAGTTGCTAAAAACATGATAGAGAAGCAACTGAAACTCTGATCACATCACACACAGAACGGTACTGGCTGCTTGGGAGTGGGACAATTCCAGTCCCCGCTCCAGTTAACATCCAGTCAGATGAAACATGCTGCAAGCCTAACATCATGTTCACAGCTTCTCCAGCTTTGCATAGTTTAAAACCCTCAGTGAGGCAGCTTCAACATTTGGCAATGAAGGACTGTCTTGTTCCACCCTTCACAAGCACATGACACTTGACTATGATCCTTAAACCACTACACACAGCAACTCCCTCCCCAGGCAGGTACCAGTCTGGGCTGAACCTCCAGAACCAGGGGACAGAAATAAAGAATCATCCTCAGAATTGGGAGGAAATTGAGAGAACTGCTAACATCACATTCAGTGGCTGATTCCACAGCTTAATGAATCGACGTAAAAGAAGAGGGATGTGAAAAGTAGGTACCAACACGTCACGTTGTCAAAGAAAAATTTCCAAATTTTCCTCTTGAAACCTGGGGGGAGTAGGGGCAGAGGGAGAAAAGAAAAAAAAAAAAAAAGAACAAAAAGACAATACACAACAGAACCACAAAACACCAAACCTCAAACTTCAGAAATACAATATTTGAAAAGATGGGAATGAACCCTTGCTGGAGTTCCATCCTGAATGGCTAAAATGCCCATGCCAGGCATTTTTTTTTCCTTTTCCTTGTCTACAGATCTGAGATAGCAACTCTGGTCTATGGCTTTGGGCACAGTGACCAGAGCAAACACTGAAGCAAAACTATGCTCTTTTCACAGCAGCTCAGTCCTTTAATAAAATTAAGCTTCACTACAAAGGTTTCATGAATTCAGGGTATGAATTCACAATGTATCAAATGGGACCCCTTTAAAGCGAGATTTTCAAATGTATTTGTGCAGGTGAAGCCCGCAGGCTAACAGAACTTAAACTACAATCATACATCTTTAACATCTGTCCCTAGCAGTCAGCATGAGGCACCTGATCCCCCAGAGCTGCCTGACTTGCTTGGAGAGCACAGCTGGCAGGGCTAACAGCTGTCCTCCTGCATTAGCAGCACAACTCCAGCTCCATTCATTTACACCTTCATGATACCCCTGGAACACACAGCCACAGAGACTCTTCTCCTAGATAGTTATCAACGTTCTATTTCAAGGGGAGAAAGCAAAGAACACAAAGTGCAGTCATGCACATGAGAAAGTGTTTCTTTCCAAAGCCAAACCTAGGAATCAGCTGATGAAACAAAAGCAGGACCATCAACACAAAACTGCCACCTGTATTCCACAATTACACCAAACCCTGTGCCCATCTCCTCTGCTCCTTCCTCCAACAACATACACTGACATTGCTGATTTATGAATCACAAGTAACTGTTCAGATTCTTTAAGCTCCTTCCAGGACAATCACATGCAAATACTACTGGCAGTTGCCAAAGAAAATTCAATTTCTCAACGTTTTGGATTCATATACAAACACAACTTCATGAACACTCAGCCAGTGCTTTTCCAAAAGCCTTTAATGTTGCTATACAGTCAAAGAATGACAACTCGAGAGAGCAAGCTGTGCACTTCTACTGGTATTTATGTATTTCACAGTTCATTTCAAAAGAAATAGCTAGCTGTACTGGAAAAAAACAAAAACAAGCTTGTATGAAATTATGATCTTAAACAGTCTTGCTTCTACTGCAGTTACAATTTTTTTGGTAAAAAATGAGCACAAAGCTAATAATTGAGAAATGCAGCAACATACAAGAATTTCTTTCAGAGGGAATAGTCATTACAGGCCTATCTTATATCCTGCTCAAACACATCACATCTTTAGCTTCAGTTTTCCACACTTCTCTAAAACTCATTCTGTTTTAATAGAAAACTTACACAAGAAAACTCAAGTAAAGCTCATTCTTCTTGGGAAATTTCTTTACTGCACAGGCACATACATAGATTTGCACTCTCCACTGTCTCCTGCAGGTGGACAATAATGGCTGAATAAAAAGGACTCTGCTATTAAAACAAAAAAAAAAAAA
>VZRM01001471.1:334047-390541 GCA_013397955.1 Grantiella picta
AAAAAAAGGAAGCAGCCAAAAACCAGCAGCATCGAGGTCACTTGAGAAAAACTCATTCTCAAAGAAACTAGTTTCTCAACGTAAATACCAATGTAAACTACAACACAAATTCCTATACATAAAATATGAAGAAATATGGGGGCTAGGTGGGGAAGACGGAACTAAATATTACTAATTAGCAGTTTTCTTGCAAACTGATAGCATAAAGCATTATTTAAGCTAGGAGAGAATTACATACCTTGATCAATGGAAAAGAAACTGAAGAGGTAGTAATGTTGTAAGCTAGGAGTAAAAGAGCCATGAGTTACTACAGTGTATTTGCAGACAGAAATTGCCCATCTCTCTGCCAAACCTCCACTCCTTTTTCTTCACTTTGTTTACGACTGTGACATGCTATGCCTTCCTTGACAGAAGTATGTATTCCATCTTTCAAATGGTCCTAGCTGACCATCCAAGCTGAAATTAATTCTTTTGATACTGAGGGCAGCTCATATTTCCTGCTGTTGCTCTATGAACAGTGGATAGGTCACTTGAGCAAGGTCCTGGACAAACGATACTCTCATTTTTCATTTACAAAGTTTGGAACCACGAGTTTTTCCTCCAAATGCCTGGAATAAAAGGAGCAATTCACCACCATACCTTTAAATCTGCTCAACTATTTGACTTGGGAAACAAGCATACATCGAGTATACCATTTAATTCATCTGTTTGTTGCTACTGCGAGACTCTGGATAAATTGTGGGTTTATTGCTATTTTATGATATTAAGTCACTATCTTGTGTGCCACTGCATTATTTAAAATATTAGCAAGATGGAGATGTTGCAGACTGGTGTGAATGTGTGATACAAGCACAGCCCTACCCTGTTACAAAGCCTCCTAACAAAAGCATGGTGCCTTGCAAAGTTTTCTTTACCACTTTTTTTTGGCTAAGGCAAAAGGGAGAAAATGCACACAGAAAACCCAATAAAAGTTGTCGTGTACCATCCCTTAGGTTACTTTTCATGAGATACCTAGTTCTGCCCTAAATTCTCATCCATGTGCCACTGTGAACTCTATGTCATAACTCACATTAACTAGAGGGGGTTTGGTAGTTTTTTGTACACAGTTGTATTCCAGCACTGTGTCCAAGGTTTCCAGCACTGAATATTCATTCACATGAAACCAAATCTTTGCTTTGCTCAGGGTCATGAACAACCTCACTTGTGACATTTACATCTATTGATCTGCCTGTTTTGTGAATACTCCTTTATAATACATTGATCAAAATCATAAATTGACAGTTTGTCGCATTAGAAGATCTGCACATTTCATCTCCAAGTCAAAAGGATTTTTTTTTTAACTCATACAATCACCCTTTGGTACTTGTTTTTACGTCTCTATATTGCGTTAGTTTCAAACTGGTATTTTTTCAAGACTCAAGAAGTCAGTAACCAAATTGTAGAGAATTTCCTTGGTGATAAATGGAAAGTTGCTGGCAGACACTGCTACTTCCCCTTGACAAAAAAGTTAATTTTGAGATCTATCTTTATTCGATAGACGTACAGCCACCAGAGATGTGTGCATCTTCTTCAGCAAGAGTTAAGTTGAATTTCTGCTGTTGAAAAGATAGCTACCCAGTACATCCAAATTTGAGCACAAAGTACCACTGTAAGTGCAGTCCAAGTTGGATAACAAAACAGCCTTGTGATATTGGCAAATAAAAAGTTAGTCTTATCGTGTTATCAATCAGGGATAATTTTATGAACAATGAGATCCACTCTCCAAAGGAAGGAAATAAAAAATTATAGACTTGCCTTCAAATTTCTAACAAATTAGCACTTGGACTCAAGGTTAAAATACCATGTTTTATCTTGTACTCGTCAGTAAGCCATTATCTGTGCAATTAAGGTGGCTTATCTGATTAACAGAAATTCTCTAAACTGCAGTAAATCACTTCTCTAAGGTGAGCAGCAAGTGACTTACTAAAAAATCTCACAGTTTAGCTATCAGTTATTAAATATCCATAGAGCTGCCATTATCATAATATTTGACACCTTCTTTAATCACATAATAAAGACTTGCAACCTTCATAGCTCAGAATTTAATATTATAGATAGGAGGGCAGAGACACAGAGACTGATGTTGAGAAGACATTTCTGCCACCATTTAGCACTCAAGGATAAAACTCTGGAGAGACCACATTTACAAGCATGTATAAAAATGCAGAATCAGGTGCTGGGAGGCCAACACCTGGAAACACTCTGTGTTTTGAGTGAACACCCACAAAGTAAAACAATCAAGAGGTGTAGAAGAACATTCAGAGGCTTGTTTTAATTTTGAATGTCTCAGCAGAGGGGGAAATAAATGGAGTTTTAAGACTGGCAGTTTTATATGGACACTTGTTCAGGGATCTGCTGGAACACTGTGTGAATGACAATTCAGAAAACACACAGCGCCTCAGCGATGGGAAATGGCAAAAACACCGAGCCATGGCATTTACTGAAAGGCAGCAGAGAACTCCTCACAGATCACAGCAACACAAGTCACCCTTCGGGCTGTCACCTCACCCCAGCTGCTGACACTGCTGCCACAGGCACAGCAGCACTCAGGCACAAATGCTTTTCTAAAAAGTCCTGCATATTCATGTCTCAGTATGGCAGAGCAAACACACCACGATGGACGTGCCAGAGAGTTACTTTCAGAGCAATAAGTCTGCAAAAAAGATTAAATTCACCCAGGAAAATAAAACATTCCCAAAGAGCAAGTGATGCAGGCAGAATGCAGAAAAGGGCCTCTGACAGGATCCCTACTTGCCACTGTAGAGCCATGAATCTCAGAATAGAGGCTAAAAGTTTAATTTTAAATACTGTGTTTAATTTTTTTTCCAAATGCTTTTATTAAAAGTGTGGCAAATTTTAGAGAAACACTTTGATTTTTTTTTCCAAAAAATGTCCAATAACAAAAAGAGTCCTAGTAAAAATTTTACTAGGACATCTCCAAAAAAAGTCCTAGTAAAAAAAAGAGTAACACAGCTAGTCTTTATTTTCTGTTATTCTACACCATTGAAACATGATTTATCTGGGTATTCAGTTCTGATATCCTCTAATTTAGGTAGCCTTTTTTTTAACAGAACAAAATTTTCAAAATTTTAATGTTCGGTGCTGAGTGGATTTTGGGTTAGATTTACAAATATTCAAATTACATTTATTTAGAATTCTCCTTTGGTAGGATTTTCATCTTCATCTCAAATCCCATAGTAATTTAAAAATGCAAACTATAGATGTTTTAAAGAGGATATATGTTTAGAGAGGCAATTAAGTGAATTTTTATTCACAGCTAAATCATTTATCAAGGTTGTGAGTTGTCAAAGTAGAGACTTGCTCTCAAAACACCCACACATTTGCTCGCACTGTTTTTCAAACATTTGTAAGACTAGTTGGCCTTTGTATTCCCACTCCAGGAGCAGAGGAAAGTGTCCCAAACACCAAAAGAATTAATAAAAACCAGAAAATAAGTTTGCAGGACTGTGGAAACATGAGTTCTAGTAGATCTAGGCCCTTGAATACTCTTTGAGGAGCTCCATTCTTCCCACTCCTGCACTACAACACAGTTACAGATGAGCATGAAATGGAAGCAGCATCTCCTTACAAAAAGGAAGTAATCCAAAGGAGGGCAAAGGCCCTTAACTGCTTCAATACTTATGTTAATAATAACCTTTTTTAACTTAGGATACTTCTGTATCATCTGTCTGTAAAATAACAGAATAAAACAACCTTGAAACATGAATTGACATAATAAACAAATAGGTACATTTTCCAGTACTGCAAGTGAATTACATGCAGTGAAATATAAATATAAAACAAAATACATAAACAATGGGAGAATAAATAAAACACGAATTACAAGACAGCGCCTTCAGTCTTAACAAGAATATTACATATTTTCATACCAAGCCAAGATATGAAATGTAATTATTTCCCTCTCTCAAGAGCAGCAAATTAAAAGACTGCAGTTCATCTTCTTCTCCAGAAGGACAGAAAAAAATACAACCCCTTTCATTCTTGTCAGGAATGCTAACTTCAGGGAGAAAGATCTTAAAGTAACTTATAAATGAAGATAACAAGTGGCAAGAGATTGCATTTGGAAGCCGAGAATTATTTTTTCAATTCCACACATCATTTAACCAGTGTCAGACAAAAAGAAAAGACCTGATAAATAACATCTACAGTGCAAAGCCACTGAGCTACTGACCACCAATGGATCGACTCAAACATGACTCAGAAATATGGAAGAAGCTTGCAGTTAAAAACCAGATTGAGGGTTAGAGAAAGGGCAGCTGTGTAACTCCTCTGTCTAGATCTCTACTACTGAAAGTAAAACACATTATAGAGCTGTGTCACAAAACTACTCGAGTTGGCCTCTTATAATTTGATTTATCTGCTTACTCCTAGAGAAAAGTACACCTATAGAAATGCAAGAAGTGAAAGCCACTGTGTGTTTCTAATAAACAAAGAATAAAACAAGCAGATTTGAGGAGTAGTACCAACAGCAGAGTGTTAGTAACCCAAGTAAGCACTGAAAGAGTGAACAGGGAAATGGCAGACTTGGGGACTTCTTCCAAACACCCTTCCTACAGTATTTGTGGTTTGGGGAGGCCAAATGGCAAAAAAGACAAATGCAAGGACAAAATCCATCCAATTTTTGTCTGTTTGCTTTTTTTAATCACTGATTACCTGTATTCAGACAGACTTATCTCCACCTGGAAATGGTCATGGCTGGGACATATTTTCATTGCCTGTGTACTGCAGAACATCAGTCGGGTTATTCTGCTTGATTACAGCAAATTGTAAACACTGATGTAGCAGGGCATCCAAAAGCTTTGCCAGCTGCAGCATGCAGATTCCCTGGCTGCTGACACTTCTGAAGGACAGAGCACATCTAGATATTGATGGAGCCCTTTTTTCCACAGGAAAGGCCTCAGTTCTTCTGGTTATTTAAAGGGATGAAGCAGCTAGAATTACATCTCAAACATACCTTAGACTAAAGGGTAGTTATAGTTTGACCTTACGTATTATGCTGAAAGGCACTGCAACTCAACCATTTATTTTAATGATACAGCAAAAAGTTTGAGATAAAAATGTTTTAAAATGATATAACTGCTCAACTTGCAGAGAAACTAAAGCCTACTGCTGAACTAAAAATAACAATGATGCAACAATAATGCAGGTTAAAAAAGGATAATTGCCTATAAAGAAGAAATTAATTAGAAATGTGGCAGAATCTTCACCTCCTGCAAACTTTCAAAAGTTAAATGGCCCTGTGAAAAGGAGTGACTCTCCCAAATGGCAGGATGCCTGCAGGAAAGGTGACTGCAAGGAGCTCAAGGTAATGCACTGAACCAGACGTGGAAGACATTTCACATTTTGAATCACTTGGCTGCAGCCTCGGCTGGCTCCTTGCCCACACCACAGGCAATAAAGGAACCAAGACAAAGCAGTGCTAGAGCCAGTCTGGCGGTCGGGGAGGCAGAGATCCAGCAGCACAGACTGCAGGTATAGGGGCAGCTTGGCACAGAGAAACAGCTTTAAACAAGCAGATCACGGTTCACAGTATGGAGCACACGGATTTCTGTGGGTGCACTGAAACTCATGTCCTTGAAAACAGGATCCACTTCTGAATCAAGAAAATAAACACACTCAACAAGAAAACAAACACAAAACCCAATCATGCAAACATCTCGCAGTGAAGACTGATTTCATTGTGATTTTTGAAGGCATAGATATCTACAGGAAAAATTTTCAGAATCCAGACTTGGTAAATAACTCTGCCCACCTTCTTGAACACTGTCTTCATGTATTTTACTCACACTCAGAACATCATTCACATACACCACACAAATGCACATATGTTTTTAAGTGCTTTAAGGAAAAATCTCTTTTGGATGTATATATTTAATACTTAGGCATACTTAATATTGCTTATTAAAACATACTACTACTTTTTTTCTCTGACTTGGAAAAGACCCACAGGGATGGATAATTGAGTCCAAATTCTGGCCCTGCATGGGACAAGCCCTGAGAATTTCACCATGTGTCTGAGATAATTGACAGAAACACTTCTTGAACTCAGGCTTGGTGCTGTGACCACTTCCCTGGTGAGCCTGTTCCAGGGCCTAACAACCCTCTGAGGGAACACCATATCCAAACCATGACCCATCATTTTACTTATCACCCTATTGTACATTTCTGACTCAATCTCATTCAAGTACATCTACTTTGAAAAAACCTAAAACAATCTAGACAATAGCTTCTGATGCTTTAAAACCTTTGCTAATGCACTTAAATTACTTTACTCCACAGGCTGAAAATCACAAAAATGCAGCCCTTCAAAGAGCACAGCTCTGATGTTACTCTGTCATTAGTCACATAAATTGTTTCACATTTGATGTAACATATTCTCAGACCAGTTGTGCTCCTTGCTGCCTTATGTCCAAACAGTTGCTCCTACTCGTAGTGCCCTTCTGCACTGGCTAAAACAGTTCCTGTCAGGGAACTGTGCAGGGAAAAAACCAAAAAAAAACCCACAAACCCTCAAAAAACTGTTCAAATTTTCTCCAATCCCATGCAACAAAAAGTGAGGTTGGGCAATAAACACTGGAAAGCAGAAGAGCAGCAAGACTGTCTCTGCCACCTTCTACCCTGCCTTGTAGTGCGGTACTGGACTGGAAATCCCAGTCTCCATGTACATCAGAAATCTTTCAGTAAATAATGATCCCTTCTGAGGTGTGGTGACAGTCACACTTCAGCCCAGACAGGTTGTGCCAAAATAGTCAGAAAAGACACAAATTCAACTCATTTATGCTCAATTTGCTGCCTCTGGAGGCATTGTGAGACATCAGCTCTGCTTCACAAGCCATTTAGATGTTACAGCAGAGACAAACTCTCTGTATTTTAAAAACTGTTTAGAGTAACTGAAGGCAGCTCTACACTAAACTGACACAAAATGTAGAACATCAGTACGTGCAAAAGTCAGAGTTCATTAGCTTGTTCTAACTACATGAAGACATTTTTTATTATGCCCATTACTATTGGAATAGGCCATTAAAACAAATCCAAATACAGAGTGTCTGGGCAAACAAATATTATTGCAACCCCGATGAAACAAAGCTTTCCCAATGAAACGTTAAATGGCAGTTTTGCTCTAACTGCAACTGCTTTCTTAATCTTCCTTGAGATTTGAACTTCGCTTTCCTGTTGAAAAAAGAACAGAAGGGGCATTACACATCCCACTGGCCTCTCCTTCAGGTCTCTCAAGAGTGCTTCACACAGACACTAATTTATGGTATTACACTCTTGGACTACAAGTAACTCAAGTTCCACTTCAGGGTATTAGGCCAACTGCTGTTTAAATTATGTGTAAACTAGTTACATCACAACCCTCCACTGGAAAAGTCTGCCTTACAGATCATGTCCTTAGGGAGTTGAATGCTGTAATGACAACTTACCACTGAGCTAATCAAGAATCAGAAAACAACGTTACAATTAACTAAAGCAGAGGCACTGAAAAAACAAATCAATAGTGCTATCCAGCTGAACCAGGCCATGCATGCCAGAACCTCCTACTATTTACTACTGCACTACATGACTCCTAAAGTAAAAATAAACTTAACCCTCTGCAAAATAGCAGATAGTGAAAGATGTCTTTTTACTCCCCTTCAGTCAAGTCAGAACTTGCTCACTGTCTTGGGGGTTTTATATCCCGTCACTGGTTATCACCTGATTTTGAAAATGCCAGTGATTAACTCTGGCCCTAAAGGTTTCTGTAGTGTAGGTCTGTGCATTTCCATGTAATTTCTGCTCTAACTTTACAGTGATACATGCTTCAGTAGCCAAAACTGCATACACCTTTAAAAGCCTAAGGACTCAATTTTCCTAAAATAAAACCTTTGCACATAACACCAGATTTGTCTTTAAAACCCAGAAGTCCACATACTACATAAGCCTGCTGCAAATCGGCAAAAGAATTTGTATCTAAGAATCTTACATAAATCTGTTTCAAAAATATATTTAGAAAATTATTCTGTGCTTTGGACTGGTTATGAATCCTGTCAACCACATATTTTGCTAATGGGTCTGGCTTTGCCCCTCACTGTGCAAAGACAGACCCATCAGGAAGTCCTGCAGACCTAAAAGGTGAATCCAGAACATCCAGAGGGGAGGTTTTGAGTTGCTGCTGTCAGAACAACTGAACAATCGAGTCATAAACATACTCGCTGACTTCCTGAAAACCAGCAGTGACTGAGATCATCCTTGCTCATCCTACAAGATAATGCCATAGCAATAACTCACAAACCAAGGAACCTTTACTTGAAATACAGTATTCACATCCCACCTACACCAAGGAGGTCAGGAGAAACTGCAGCCGAGAGATCAGTTTGGGTCAGCCGTGAAGTCAGGGCAGTGCTGTAATATTATTGCCAGAGCCATGCTGGAATCTTGGTAAAGACATCCTTTGGGAAAGCCAGCAGCATCCACAGCCTCAGCCAACCTCTGCATTTTCTCAGAGGTGCATCAATGGCTTCAATCAAATGAATCACTTGCTCTAGATCCCACCCCAGCAACCGAAAAAAGCCAGCCAAGAGTGTTTTTGGTAGAGGCTCCTAGCTCCCTACACACACTTGGAAATCATTTAAAGCATTTAATGTTTTTGACAAGTATACCACAGCCACTTCTATAAATAAACTCTTAGACGCCATAGCACTATAGACCCCCAAGTTCTGCTTTTTTCCCGCCCAGTAAATCAGTGCAAACTCACAGCTGCTGCTGCCTTTCCTTTACCTAGGCAAGCCTTTCTCTCTAGCCTACAGAGAAGTGAAGCAAGGAGATGCAGCTCCAGTGTGCTGCAGCAGCATCTGCAGTATGAGCCCTGAGTTACCAGCTGTGGAGAAAAGAGGGACATAAAAACGGGGGGAAAAAGGAAAAGCCAATTTGTGAGTGTCACACCAGCAAGCATTATTCTCTTCCAGCAACAGGGTTGCTGAAACACAGTCACTCAGGCTGGGGGAGCTTTGGGTCAACAACTCAGTTCTGATGTATGCTCAGTGGGCCTCATGTCAAGGGTGTTGTTTAATTGGGGAAACAAACATGAGCATCTCTCTAACCCCCAAACTATAACTACTTTTGGCTTTCTTACAAGCACTTTATAAGGAAAAGAAAACCAAAAAACCAACCTGAGTCGTTCACTCCTTTCTTGAAAACCTTCCTCTTACTAAACCACAAAAAATTAAAATATTTGCCTAATCCTTTTCTGCAAAACACTGCACAGCAACAATTACACCAGCTTACCCTTCTGCATTCCAATTTCTTGACAAGGTACAGAGCAGACACTAATTCTCATGTGCAAGAGATCACTCATTTGCCAACGTTTTTGAACCTTTGTTACTGCTGTTTCATGGTTTCTGATGTAGTAGAATAAATAGAAGCAATGACAGATATTAGTTGTGAACTAGAGTATTATCAAAGCACAGTAATTGTTCTCTCATTTTCAGAAATGTAATGCCAACAGCTAAATGGAAATATATTTCACGTAATTTAATACAGTTCTGCTGGAAAGGTGTAAATCAAACTAAAACGCTGTGAGCAATAGATCTGTATTTTCAAATAGGAATTCTGATTAATATATTTTAACATGATTTCCTTATCCTTATCTGCCCTACACCAACAAAATAACCACTTAACACAGAGCAGTAGTTTGACCATTTTTACATGTAATTCCACCAAATATGAAGTGCATAAAACATGCAAAATTAGACAAAAATCTCAGCCCTTTAAGGACAAACTGATTGGCAGGTTCTTAACTATTAAAATAAAAATAAAAAAGAATGCTGTACTCCCACAGATTCTAGAAAATGCTTCTATACAAATGGTATCACATCTTGTTTCAGCATAAGGAAGTTCAATCCCCTCTCTTGCAGAACTGAGGACTTGAAAACACTCTCTTCACTGAATGTTTGAATAAGCCATCCTCGCCTGAATCTTGATTTTGATGATTCATTCTGAGATGTTTAGTTATACTATTCCCTTCAATCCTCTTGGATCTGTTAAGTTTCAACTACTGAGATATCAAAACCTAGAATTTTACCTAATCAGCAAGCGAATATTATTTCCTGATCCATGAAATGAATAAATGACTTTACATCCTCTATATACTCCCTTCATTGATTTATCTTTTGCTTCCTTGGTTTAAAAACTATCTTTGAGATGAATATAATTCATGCTATATCTTTTCCTTCATTTGTTTCTCTACTTCATTCCTCTTTCCCTGAAATGGCTGCTTTTTTTCTCCCCCCTCACTTTAAGAAAAATACCAGAAACTTATCATAGTATGCAGTCCTTCCTCACCTTGTACAATTTTCTCTGTTAATTGCCACAGGGGTTTTTTATTAGTTCTCAACTGAGTTTCGCCAAAAATCAATCCAATCAATTATGTTTTCCCTTTTTCCTATGTCATTAGTCAAGCTGGCAAGTAAAACCAGGTGACACCAAAGCCTCTAGCACATTATTTAACAATTTCCTAAAATTTGATATACCTTTTTTCTTTTTTTTGCTGTGAGTTGTTACTAAGAACACAGAGTTCTCGCATTCAAGCATTTGAAAATTATTTTTCAGCCACAAATTGGAGAAGCACAAATATCCAAGGCTTTTCAGCTACAGCACAGAGACCACCAAAAAAAATTACAGCCTGATACTCCACTACAACAAAAGAACAGGTGATAAAATTTACAAGTATCCAAAGCCTTATCAAACATGTAATTATTACCATCAGATAAATTTTTGTAGAAACATAAGGAGAAACAATAACAAAACAGATGACCAACTTTATGTTAAGTCAACCTCACCTCTTCCCTCACCTGGGAAGGTCATGGAACAGATCCTCTGAGAAGCTCTGCTAAAGATTCATGGAGAACAGGGAGGTGATTGAGACAGAGCAGAGTTTCACCAAGGGTCAGTGCTGCCTCCCCAACCCAGGGGTGAAGACCCCAAAAGCATAACTAATGACACAGTTTATTGGCAGAACACAAGCCAAGTGCTGAAACATCAGAAAGCTTCCCAAAGAGGCTGTACACTGTCCCACATGATAATTTCACTGCCTTGTTATTCTGCCAAACAAAACATGTGCCAGTTTTAATAATTATACAATGCATCACGCTCGCCTGCTCCCCTTGCTTCTATCATGCCTTCATGGGGATACCAAGATAATGAATGCTGAAGGTCATTTGTCTAAGAGAATGTGTTCTGGAGCTTCAAGATACCTTTTCCCTTGACCCGATGTGAAATGTATCCTGTACCATTTCATCATCGTGACAGTACTGAACTCAGCACACAAATGCTACACTCACACTAATATTCTACTACCCAGATTTTTCTTTAAAAAAAGCAAAACTGCAAAAGGCAGACAAATGGCAATTTCAGCTTTTTCAGTAATGGACTTTTGTTTCTAAGCTTTAACAGTGTTGTTAAAGAGTTTGATATTCCAGGTAGAAGATAAAACCGTTAACCTATTCCACATAGAATGACTTTGTAACTCTACTTGAAACTGTACAGCTGAGCACCTCCTATTGCTCGGAAGACAGCAGAAGCTCTAAATTCTCAGCCTTTCCCTCTGCAAACTCAGGTTTTAAAGACAGCATCCACTCTAATCTTTTCTTGTCAACTGACACAGGATCAAACCCAGAAGTCAAGTCTGAAACACATATTTAAGTGTCATTCACACCTAGATTGACACCTCACTCATGAGATTGAAACCCTGTTTAATAAGAAAAAAAAGTGTAAACACTTTTACTTGCCTCTCCCTGATTTTTTTTTTGTAACTATATGGTAACAGGATTCCAACTGTGCTTTTCACATTAAAGCAGAACAAGACAAAAGGTCATAGGACACTCTGGAAGGCAACACTCATTAAAGCAGCTTTC
The DNA here is from genome assembly GCA_013397955.1 of Grantiella picta. Classification (NCBI taxonomy): domain Eukaryota; kingdom Metazoa; phylum Chordata; class Aves; order Passeriformes; family Meliphagidae; genus Grantiella; species Grantiella picta. The sequence continues at coordinate 345,999 of VZRM01001471.1, forward strand.
AAGGTTAGATCCAAAGGAGCAGAGGAACTGGGATACACTGACTTAAATGGCTCTACTCCTTTTTGCTTATTTGCTGTTCACCCCATAGTGCCTGAAGCTGTTGACACAGCTGCCTGCCAGCAGAACTTATTTAGAAACTCCTTCATATTGCATTGTTCACAGCCACTGTAACCAATATTTCAGGAATTATATTTATAGAGCAGCTGTCGGCAAAAGGACTCTGGTGTGCAGCAGAAAGGCAATTCGCTGTTTATATACAAGGCACAGACATTGCAGAAAACATATAGAGAGGTTCTTCAACTGAATTATCAGAGAAAGACATGGAAGTACCTTGGCTGTGTTTAGTTCTCTTACAGTTGCCAAAAATCTGTCTTTGTCAGAACCAGTATTTTCTCACTTATACCTATCAAAAGCAATCCTGCACGGTTTCAGTAGTATCCACATCACAAAATAACCCAAGCTCAGCTATCAGAATACGTTCCAAACTGTAGAAGTCCCAGGATGTAGTACAACTCCTTCCTAAAAACTCCATTTTTACTCTTCCTTTAAGAGAGGGAGGATGCCTCTTGTATAATTATAGCTTCATAGAAACTATGCCAATTTTGGAAGACAACAAACAGCCTTTAGTGAAAGCTATAAAATCTGTGAGGTGCAGTATGCTTGACATCATCTCGGAGCAAAAATGTTCCAAATCATTTCAACTTGAGTCTTGGAAAACGCTGGATAAATAGCCACACTTGTCCTGGTGGACTTACAGAGCATATCTGGGGCTAGTACACTTACCTGGATTATAACATTAAAAAAAAAAATCCAAATGTTAAATAAACAGTAAAGATTCCACAGTCCCCAACAGCCACAGCTAAGCAAGCAATCTTTCCTAAACTCCCCCTTCGAACTTTGTTTACCCCATCCCTGTCTAGCTTCTTCAGCTCATAGATGAATTCCCTATTGGAATCTTACAGAATCTTAATGTGCTTAATAGTCTCCTCTGTGTTCTGCCAAGTATTTAACCTTCTTCTTTCGCAAGGTCATAAAAATAATTGTTATAAATTCTCTGGTTCAACAGACTAAGAGATCCTGCTTTTGTATAAATGGGAATAAAACTCTTGGGTGTCTCAGGAATTTGGTATCTATGTATTTCATATTAACATTAGCTTTACTTACATACCCACAGATTAATGCTAACAACACCATTTTTAAAAAAATGGATCCGTGGTGTAATGTGAAATAATCCTGGATAATTAATAAAGCTAACATATAAAGGCCTAAAGTAAATTCTAAGGTGGGTGATAGAAGAGAGAAAGCACAGCTGCACTCAAAGGAATTAAACCACCCTGCAATATAAATGTTAGAGTAGTTCCATAAAACAATGAGCTATAGCAGATTATGGAAGGAAGCAGGCAGAACACGAATTAGCTATCAGCAACACCATCCAAGTTGACAAAAAATGTCATGACAAGGCTGAGGGTTGTCTAAACAACCTGTTGCTCATACAGGCTTCAAAAAGGGTACTTGACATGGTGGTAAAAGCTTTCAATGAAATAAAAGGGAGTAGACCAACTGGCAAAAAAAAAAAAAAATCCGCTAAGCTAATCTTGTCTCTTGAAGTTAATTCAAGGAGAAGGATGTTAGAGTACTTCTCAAGGGAAACGAGTTTTTACAGTTCAAAACCACATTGTCCTTGACACAAGGAAAAGGCTAAGGGGGAAAGAAAATAAAGTTTCCCAAATTAGTAACTTCTCACACCTGAAGTAATAATGTATTTGCAAAGATGAGACTAAAGATGCAGTCACTCTTTAGCAGAGAAGAAACATCAAAGTAGAATATTTCTCAGTTCCTCTGCACTGGAGACATTTCTCCCAGGGATATTCTGAAAGTCTCTAGGACTGGAGGAACAAGCAATATATCCAGCCATGTCACAGGATGCTACCACTATATTTTGTTTCTGGAGTTACATTTTGATTTGTCTCACCAGGTATTCAGGCAGCTGCAGGACTAGCAGAGATTGTTCCTTTGTACACCCCTGCAGATCCTGGGAAAGAGCACAGGGCATTTTGTTCAGGTTGCAAAAGTCACTGGCTAATGTGAATTAGTCTGCTCAGCACACAGGCCAGCTCTGTGTGACTCACTGAGGAGCCTCAATGGCTGTGACCAGGGTTGAATTAACTGCCACAGTGAACAAAACACTCAATGAACCCATCTGATTTCCAGACAATTCATCTCATTTTTTGTTTTTCTTGGTAACATCATTGCATTTTTTCCTGCTTGTTCTATTAATATTCTCAGTAAAAAACAACAATGTAGACAAATTACATGCTGCAGGAGTGCTGAACACAATTTTTCATAAAAACATGAAAGACCAACAAAGCATAAAATGCAGACAGGACAGTGATTGGAGAGTTAAGATAAAGTATTACACTTCTTATTTGACCATTACATGTCATCTGTGCCTGAGACATGCAGAATGGAGAAGGTATGAGCATCTCAAACTTAATAAATAAGCTAAACATTCCTGGAAATATTGGAAAGAGACTCACAGGAGTTTTCAGCTCTTAGTAGTTGGTATTTAACTCAGAGGGCAAATTAAATAGGGGAAGCTGACAGAAACTGGAATATGTTCTGCTGTATGATATGCATGTACCACATACAAATCTCTCATTATTATACCTCATTTATTAACTTTAGTCTTCTCCAAAAATCTTTAAATGGAATCAAATCAAACCAGAACTCCATACAGGTCTACCAGGACAACTAACACACAGTTGCCTCACGGTGGACAGCCAGCCTAGAGCTCATTATCTAAGAAGTGATCACACAAGTTTTTGCTCCACAGCCAGTCTTTGCACACCTGCAAACCTCTTACTCTCATGAAAACCACTCTGCAGAGATACAGCTATTCGAGATAGTTGTTTAAAAAGCCAAAGCTTGTCTCACTGCAGTTTAATGGGTATTACAAAAGATGCCACAAACCAAGAAAAATTTCCTGACCACTTAATATTTATGTTCTGCTAGAAAATGGCAGGATGAGAAATCTTGAAACGTCCATGGTATCAGTAAAAAAAATCCAAACCAAGATCTTGGACTGTTGGAATATTCTAATCCATGTAGAGATTTTAAAAAAGCTTTTTTGGTCTATGCCCACCCACATGCCAGCTCCAAAACATTTATGAGACAAAATAATTTCAAGCAGATAATGACAGCCTCATGAGACTGCAAGAACAACGAAAAATGCTCACACTGTATCACTTTAAAAAAAGCATAGGGCAGTGAATTACTTTCCCTTAGGTCTTTGGGAATGCAGCGTACACCTGCACACACATGCACGTTGCTGAGTGCACACATGCACAGTGCACCCATACACAACTCCTCTGAACTGGACACTTCAGTCTCGAGCTCAGCAGCACTGTTTCCAGGAGAGCCACAAAAGCAGGCAAGCAATCTTTCCTTCAGCTGCTCTATTCCCTGCCTCCAAGTTGGAGTGGGACTGGGACAGGGAGAAGAATGCAAGGCTCAGAAGCAGTTGTTATGCAGTCAAGAAACACAAACGTCTCGATTTAGAAGTTGGGATTCAGAACTCCTGGCTCTGTACAATCTACAATGCAATTATAGTATTGCTTGCAGCTCAAAATGACTCATGCAAGACCATTTTGGAAAAATACCTCTGTCTCCCAGAGCAGCTTTGCCCTCTAAAGCTGTTGTGCACTGTGCTGAATTTATTCCCACAAGGCCCCACCTCGCTGTAAAAAAGGGTTTATATTGTGACCCTGGGCACTGCAGGATTTACCATTTGGCAAGGATGGTTTCCTCATACAGCTGCTATATCCTGGCAAGTTCCAAGTACTGCTCGCATTACCCTGAAATCCTCCTCCTGCACATGGACTGCAGCATTAATGCCGGCAGCTGAAATCAGCCTGGACTGCGCCACACTCAGCATGCAAACAGCAGGAAACTCCAGTGGTGCCATGGGGACACACTGCAAATCCATCTCTCCGACCAGGAAATCGGTGTAGTGATAGCAAAGTCACGTAAGTGTAAAACCAGGAATCAAACATTTAAGAGGATATGTTAAATATTTAATGGAACCTTCATCAAACACCACTAACAAATTTCATTTGGAGATTAAAACCACAAAAAAGGCCCAAACAACACTCTAGTTGTACCAAGCAATATTTCAGTATGTACTCCAGATATTATCTGTAACATCAGTAAAAAAAAGACGACAGTGATTTTAAGCATCGTCTAAAGACACATATAAAGCTAGAAACGGAGCTAGTGGAGACAGGGAATGTGAAGAATAGACACAATCAATACAGGAAGTGTGTGGGGAGGGAGTCTCAAGTACATGACTTTATTAAATTGATTCCCTCCCACCCCACAGAGCATTGGGAAACATTACTTTAGATTTCAAAAAGGACCATCGTGTACTTAGTACCTTAAGTAAACAAAGCTGAGAGTTAAGGGAGCAATATCCAAATATTACCAGCTTGCTAACCTGACATGCAAACAGAAGTATAAAGCTGTGGTTAGACTCAACTACTCAACTCTCACACTAATTATTCACTCCCAAAAAAGCCATGATATTCAGGCTTTACTGAAGCCCAAATCACTGTACACAAACTAAGACTATTTTGAAATAGCTGACAAAAGCCTCATCAGGTATCCTGACCTCTTTTTGATTGGACTTAAACACATCTGCACATTGGAGGCAATCCTATGTCCAACCTCACAACTCTCCTCAGGCCAAGAAACATTTCAAGGCATCATACAATTAAGGATGAGCATTTCAGTAAGCACCAAAATATTTATTCCAAGACTTGCAACAATTTTATTATTTAAAACCTTTGAAAAGACAGGGAACTGATTGACACCTGCTCCTCACCCCCAGAGGAACAGTCACATCGCTATATTTAAGCAACCAGACAAACTAATTTTTCAGTGCAGATTCACTAAATCTAGTAGTCTCATAAAACCAGAACTAGAATTCAAGCCTCTCTTTGTAAGACTCCCACCTGTTTGCCTTGAGCTGATTTAAGGAAGCACATCCTCTGGTTTTTTTCCTCCTGTTTAGATGGGAATTTTGATTTAAACGTTCTGACAAGTTACTCATTTGAAGCCAGTTTTAAAGAAAAGCATTGTTTTATCTGGTGATAAAAGTTTGATTATGTTTGTGATTCATAAGAAATTATTTAAAAAAGGCCAGGTTGCAGATGACAGTCTGCCAACAACCTACAGTCCCCAGCTGCATAAAAGAGTAACTTCAGCATCTCAGCCTTTGAAACACAATTTATGATTTCATCTTTCCACAAATGGGTATAGAAGCAAAACACAACTGTTACGCCTGGAAAATATATTTGCCAACATAAATACTGCAACCTAAGCCATTTTCTAATGGTCATGTTACTTCCCAGTAATAAAATACACTTGCTCCATATCCTGACAGAAAGTGGTAAACAAATACATTTAACATCAAAATACAATTTTATTTAACTTTTCAGTCCTGGTTTTACTTGGGGAAAGAACCCAAACAATCAGAAGTTTTCCAAACAGTAAATAAAACTGGACTGAGATCTCCAAATCATATCTAACTCAATCCCAACTAAATGATATATCATAATGACAATATTAACAGTCAACAGATATTAATACAGAGTCACATTTGGAGCAGCTGAGAATGCCTTCATTTCATATGAGAAAATGCCCTTAGTACAGAAATTATCCGAAGGATAAAATTGATATATTATGATGCACTGGATGTGGTTACTTTAATTGGTGCTGCTATCAAAACTCATGAATAAAAGTGATGTCAACACTCAGTAATCATGATTGTTGATCAAAAATGCCTTATTAAATCTAGAGAGTTTTGCACATTGCCACTCAACCAAGTGCAAAGGATTGGCAGGGTTCAGAGATGAGCCCCTGCCATCTGCACATGAATATGTATCAAGGGTTCATTTGATTAGAAACAAACAAGTTGCAGTCATTACAGCAACCATAAAGGGCACCATGTAAAGACAGACTGAGGAAGTTATTTCAGCCTACAGGATTCCCGTATGAGATAGCGACACCTTCAGAATATCGACAGACACTCCAGCAGCACATCACTTCTAATCGAGCCTTCAAACAAATGAAAATTAAATCAGCACAGGCAGGCTGAGACAAGCAGTTGCCAACATGAAAGACCAACAATAGTGCATCTGTCAGAAGGCAAAAAGATCCATCCAAAATTGTAATCTGAACCAATATCTTTGCCTAAAATCTGAATTTACATGATTCCAACTGGGGAATGATTCTCTCTGTTAGTAATTTGAGATCATATAGTAAATGCTGGTGGCACATACTCCTCATGGAAAGCCTTCACCTGAGATTTCATATTGTCTCACACATTAAGTTGTCCCCGCAGCCTGGTCTCTGCTGGGCTGTGATACTGCAACCCTTTCGATTTTTCTGACACACTTCGTTACTATTTCACTACACTTGGAAACACTGTTGGTTACATTACTTTTGCCATCATGTAAGGGTCTAAGCACACCTTTGCACAGCTCTTCAGTCGCAGCCTAAATTTCCCTAATACTTGAGAGTATCTCAGTTGAGACTGGAGTCACTTGGAGCATGTAGGACCTCTCTCCCACAATTCTGAACTGCTCCTGTGCATCAAGGCACAGTAGACAGCATCTAATTTCTCAACCTCTACTATATTATTCCATTTTATGACCATGTCATAACACAAAATTGATGGGTAAGAGAAGAGGGGAAAAAAACCCAGGTAACTAAGGAATCACAAAGAAAATGAAACTCAAACAGGGACAAAAAGCATCAGGTATCTAGTAAATAATGAATTACTCTGGAAAAATGTAATGGTGTTTTCTCCACAACTATCATGGTTTTAAAGATCCTCAGTTGCTCTGCTCTTAGCTACACTTCATGTGTAGGACACAATACTGTTATATACCCTTGGCTCTACCCACACTGCGCTCAATTACAGGCATGGAATGCCCAACTAAGAGCAGAACATGATCCACAACTGACCTTGTGGATGGAAGCAACGCAGGGAATGAGAGTCATTGAAAGTATCAGGGTTATGCCATTATCACAAAATCATCACAAAGAGAACTTTAACCCCATTTTAAGGAAAACTGCCTTGGTCAGTGCATGACATAGTGAGATTTTAGAAGCATCACCCAGCCTTATCCTGGATAATTCATTCTGTTTTTCAGGAATAATCCAGGAAAGAGAAGAAAGAACAAAAGTGCAAAACTACAAGTTCACAGCACAATGCATGGAACACTGGAGTTGCAACATTTTTGGCATCCATAGCAACTTCTTAAATTGCCCTGGCCATAGAGACATCCTCTTTCTTTTAAGAAAAACTCTAATTGCTATTAGACACAGGTGGTGAATAAGTTACATGACAAACTATGTAGACATCTACTGCGTCAACTGAGAAACATTTCAGCGTTCATTTGTATGAGTTAAGATGGTAGAGAAGGTCATATACAGAAATGGAAATTTCTATCTTCAGACATGTTTTAAATGTCAATAAGTACTCTGTATTGAGAAAGAGGTGAGCCAGGCAGTACAAAAAACAAGACTGCCAAACTACAAATCTACAATTAATTATCAATCACTAAAATACACTAAATGGAAATAATTTGTGCTTCACTCGATATTTTAAACTACAATAGAGATATTTCATAGATACTAACAGAATAGAAAAACCCTTTAGAAAGAAAGTGAAACAATTATCTCTCTAATAGTATTTTGCACAGGTTTCCCAACAGTATCATCAGATAGAGATTTATAACAAGTGCAATATATTTAAGGTGAGAAAGTTCACTTCTCATCTGAGTTTTTAAAAGCTCTCTCAGGTTTTCATTTGCCAGATACTTTCCACCACAAAAGCTGTAATGAGTGACCTAAAAGCCAGACCTTCTCCAACTCTGTTTCGCAAATCACATTACATAAAACAAAGATAAGCCTAAGTCATAGTGAAAAATCATGTTAGATGAATACAACACTTTTAGATAAGAAGCTCCAAAATTATCCCTGAACCAACGCTATTAATAAGATTAAATTTAAACATCTCCCACAAACAAAAGTTTCGAGCAAAGTCAGTTGAGATGTTACACACAGTAAGTTCCATTCAACATATTTTCAGCCCTGTACCCATTTAGGCAAGGATGCCGTGGTCAGCCTGAGCTCAGACACTCAGCAGTGCAGACTAAAGGACAGCCTCACTACGTGCCATACATCACTCTTCCCCAAGGACTCATCACACAAGTCAGCAACCCCCATGAGTTCCTGTGAACGAAGAGGCATACTGTGCTATTTATGTGTGTCTGGGAGGCTGCTTACAGATTCCCCTTACATTACATCAAAATGCTTCCCCTTTCCTCTTTAACTCCACTGCAGTAATGACCTCTAAGAAAGCAGCACAGTTCTCCTGCCACCACAGCTGCATTTCATGGGGACATCCTCTAGTTTTAAGCAAACCCACTTTCCCCAAAGTGAGACATCCCCAGTGAGAGTCAGGCACAGGAAATGCACCTTGTCTTACTCTAGTTCCAAACGGACACCTTATGTATCTTGCTAAAACACAGTATTTTGGCTTTGTCACAGTTCAGATGCAGTGACCCCTGCAATGGATGAACAGGCCAAGGTCATTCATCACTGTAAATGCATTCAGTCTCACCTGTCCTAGAAGCAGGAAAATGCACACTAAGTTAATTAGGAGAAAAGATAAGGCACACATTACCCATCATCCTTTCACACTAAAGCTTGTTTTGATCTTTTAAGATGGATGAAAATTATCTCCACAGAAATTAAGAGTTCTTACTGTTTCTATTCTTCCTGACATACCATGCTGATTATATTTTACAGTCAGTTGTCTCCTCTTCTCTACCTATTCAAAACCATTTTAACCACCTTTAACTTTTCCCTCCTTTGTTTTCTTGGTTAGAACCTTTGTCTGTTGATATGGGAGCAATCAACTTGTAGAGAGTGATGATGGGAGATCAATACACATGACGATGCTCAATTTCTGGAGGGGACCTTGCATTATGCGCTCTGCACCAGACTGCTATTGCTGGCTTTGGACAGCATATTATGCCAGTTAAACAGCACAATGGTGGAGTTCTAGTGAGGTCATGCTTGGCAAACACTTCACTAAATTAGGGAATGTTACTTCTAAATGCTGTCTGAAGACAGTTCTGTTATAAAAAAAGGTCCAAATCTTGTACTGCCTGTACAGAACGACAGAGTCAAAGCCAGCATTGCAATTCCATAGCCTTCCACGCAGTAATGTTAATAATAACTTCAGCCCATCAACTTCTTGCCAGGTTAGGGTTTGAATCAATTGCTTCTCACCAAATGAGATGAAAAGCTTATCAAGTATTCTTTCATTTGGTAAATTTTATGATTAACCACTTCCTACCTAGCAAAAAGAACTAAAGGACACCCCTTTTCATGTGCATGTTACAGGTGTGTGTGGTTCAAACCTCTAACCATTCACTTCCCCATAAATGCTATAGAGTGGTAAAATCCTGCTGGACTCATTTGGACAGTTCTACTTAGCTCTTCTCAAGCCTGTTGCTTGCTAGATACTCTGTCATATTCTTTAAGATGTGTTACCTTTTCAAGCCTAGAGGCACAATTTAATATCAAAAAATACTAGAAAAAAATGGTATGAAGAAATGCAGGCTATATTAGAGAACTGTAATGTTGTCAACATTTCCTAAATTTCAGTAAAACACAATATTGAATTAGCTTTCACAAAATCTGGTATTTCATTATAACAATGGGCAACCCTGTTGCACACACATAATGAGCAAAAACACAATTGCCAAGTGGGAAAAACCCATCTTGAGTTTTGGGGATTCTTGAAAGCATGTATGCACCAAGTAACATACGCCAAACCAGGAGCAGATGGATCTCCTCCATTCAGACAGTAGTTTGAAGCCCCAAAATGCAGCTCTTCTAACCTTACGTCTTTGAGGGTTTCCACAGGGAAGACTGGTGATGTGATGGTCATACAACCACTAGAATCAAACAGGGAAGCCCCATACAATCCCAGTTCCAAGGAGACAACAAGGAAACCAACTCCAGACCCAACACAAGCTCCCTCCAATATGCCTGTGGAAAATCCATCTGATCTCAGTTCTATCTTCTCTGACTACATGCAGTTCTGCATGTAATAACCACATTAATAAAAAACCCCAAACACTCGATCTCTGTACTTTTCCATTTCAGATTAGAAGCAACCTAGACCTGCAGTGGACAAAGCAAACACTTAAATGTTCAAAATAGCCAGGTATAAAACCATAATACATTCTCGTCATAGAGAAGAAAAACATGGATAGCATTTTTAAGTACGTTGTGAGGTGATGGCATGTATTCACATAGTCCAAGAGTAAACAGATGTTTCTCCACAGAAGCCTGGACTACAAGCATATGGAAACCAAAAATGCTGAAAGAATGCAGCTGACCTTCTCTTAGGGCACAGTAATGACCACACAGTCACAGCCAAGAGAAATGCAACCCAACTGCAAAAACATTAAGATATGTACACTCGGGGACACACCAGGATATGAGCTAGTTAGCAGACTTGCAAAATCTAGAATCAGCATTTTATAACAGTGAACTCTTTGGTGAAGAAAACTTCAGAGTCTCATAGTACATTTTTCACTTGTTTTACTTACTCTACGGCTGTTAAGTCGAACTTTCCACAGTACGGAAGAGGGTAGGCCAGCAGAGACAGAACTGCAAATACCACAAAAGTGATACCTAAACATTCATGAGACCAATATGGAACCCTACATAAAGCTCCCCTGCCGTCATTTCACCGGGCTACTTTCTATAGTAAAACACAAATGTAGCTTTTAAAATTTGAAAGCACAAACACCCACACCCAAGCCTGTTACAACCAAGATAACTTCCCACAGAACTCCTAGCCCAAAGCAAGACTGTTGTGTTAACAGAGGAAAGACACTGATGTACCACAGCAAGGTGGAAAGAGACATGAAAACCTCTCACCAGCTCATCAAAGCCTCTGCAGGTTATCAGCTTCCCTAAGTGAGAAATGCCCTGGATGTCATCTGAAATCATTAAAACCCACGGATTTTAAGCTCCCCTGACAGGTAGCTGGGGTGTGGGAGAAAGTTGATACAAGCCTTTCCCTCTAGCCAAGTATAATCTGAAACCTGGTTCTAGTGCACTGCAGCCCAAGGGATAATTTTTTCCCATTAACTAAAGGAATTAATATTAACTCTCAAAGTGATTGAAGTACACATGTTGAAAATCACTAAAAAGTTATCCTTATTTGAAAAACGCTTTTCATTTGGTATCTGTAGAATGAAATTATCCCAGCTTTACCAATTAGTGGCCACATGTCAAAATGGGTTTTCTATAACCAGACTTGTAAACTGAACAGAATCCCAAGGACACCATTGTGTATCAAATCTATACCACTACCACAAATGATCACAATAAAACAGGCTATTTTTTGTGGATGAAAACAAACAAAACTAAACATATTTAGGGCAAGAAACACTGTCTTTGTGATCATAAGAACACACAAGGAGATGTGGCTCTGAACACTCAATTCCCACAAGCGACAACAGTTAAATCAGGCACTGACTTGTATTGTGCTGAAAAAGGTAGAATTACACCATAAAGCAGTTCTGCATGGCAAACTTCTGAAGGCAACCTTCCTGTATTATACATGAAGCTCTCTTTCAGCACAGCCATTCTGAGTGGGGTTTTGAAGATCAAGCGGTTTTTAGTTAGCTCCTTTCTCCTACTGCAGATGTTATCCAACCCCCTCTCCCTTCCCATGGCTGCTGCAGCAGCTCTCAAAGAAAGATGTGTCGATAACACCAACTCCCTAAATATCTTTTTGCCTTCTTTCTTGACACCTGCCAGGAGCACAACATCTAACCCTGGCATTTATGGTAAATTCTATTCCAATCTTCCCTTTTTGCTACCTAAGACTTTTAGATATCCCTGCTCACATACCAAAAAACTTCTAAAACTGTGCTGCAAGCCCATTTCCCTTGCTTGTTGTAAAAATCTCATTCTACAGACCAGAAAAACCCATGTTTTGGAGTTTTTCCTGCATGCACATACTTAATCTTTTTCGAGTTATAGAATTTTTAGAGCCTCATTTGAAGGATAACTAAATTTACTGAGAAGGACAAGCCAAATAGCAAGCAAATCAAATAAATTCCAATACTCCAAAAGTTAAGTCAAGTATGATCTTCTCAAATTTGTATCAGCAAATCCTCTCAATTCAGATAGGTCCACTGCAAACTCACATTTACATAAGAATATGGGATGTTGATAGGTATCAAAATGATTTCTAACAACCATTTATCTCAAAAATCCCAGCACCACAAAGTTTATAAGTCAGTTCTAAGATGATGCATGCTTTCCCTTGCACTCCTCTACAAAGGCATGGTATGTATTTTACAAAGTCAAGTACAACTGTTCATTTTTCATGGTGCATAGAAATGGAAAAAAATCCATAAATGCTTTGATTTTTAATTAAAAACTGAATAGCTACTACAATACCTCTGTTCTCTCACAATCCAGCTATTCACTAGATTTCCTACCCAGTGGAATTAAATTCTATTTATGTTATTGTGCTCAATTTCCTTTTGAGCAGTTCCCTTTAAAGGCCTTCCTACATCAGCTTCTCATTTTTCTGGAAGCAACACACCATTTAACTATATATGTAACTAGCAAACCTTCAGAGCCACTTCTCCTGTTCCACATCAATAATTTAATAGGGACACAAAAAAAAGTTTGAAATAAAAAAGCAGCATTTTTTTTTTCAGAGCACTGTATGGTATACAGCTAGGACCATTACCTAACGATTTCAACTGGTGTGCTAAAACCTTGAACAGATGTCCACCAACCCCTTGAGCAGTCAATTTAAAACCACATTTACTGATGTTTGCCAACTGTATCAATACCATTACAATAACTATTCCCCCTATGTATTCAATACATATACACAGACTTTCCAACTTGGTCTCATGCTTTTTGCATGTTCCAAATTTTCAAGCATTCAAAAAGCTAAGTTTGTCTGAACAAACTTAGGTGTTAAAATGTCCATCAATTTCCTTTAAGCATGAAAGAAATCCTCTGATCCAAGTTGTCCTTGACTTATAGATGACTAAAAAGGTAACCCTGCATGCTGTTTCATACTTACACTCTTCCTCAATAAATAATATAGGAGAACATTAGTACACACACAGAGGAAAGCCCAAAGTGTATTAATCTAATTCCACACAACCATTCTTAAAATTTCTAACTCTTGCCACGGGTATATTCCACAGCAACTACAGCTTTTGTTGTCCATATCCTCCAGCATTTGAGTCCTACTTAACTGCTGTGTGACGCTCTCCTAGAACTTCATGCTGGCCTGGGCTAGAACTGAACTTGTCCTACAAGGAGCTGCCAAAAACAGTCCAGGGGTTGCTAAAACCAAAAATCTCAGCTTCATCAAAGCATGTGTGATAATAAATCAGCTGACAAAAGAGAACCTACTGTGACTGATCCAAAAAAAGACAGAGCCTTTTCCCTGCCCACTGCTTCCTTGCCAGTGAATGCTCCTTTTGGGCTCAGCAGGTTTGTCAGTCTGTAGACTAATTTAGCTGCTTCCCTTCCTTATGGAGACAGTCTCTGGGGCTTTTCTCTTCACTGCTCCTTCTGTCACTTGATGGGAGCTGCAACTTTCTGCAGCACTTGCCAGGTTTCCTGTTGGTTGTAGGATCTCCTTTCCTAAAGCAGACTCATAAGCCCCAAGGAAGGGAGCTGCCTCCCGTCTCCCACTTGGTACCTTTGATCCACACTCTTGAAAAGGATTGCAGGCATGCAACAAAATGAAATAGAAATGAAACAGTTTCAAGGGCAAGCCAGTATTATCAGAAGGGTCATTCTACCTCAGGGAAAGGCAACCCAAAAGGCACCTGTCCACAGCCACCATGCCAGCCTTGTCAGTTCTGCTGCTAAAGCCAAACTAGAAGAATTTAAACACTACCTCTGATACTACAACAAAATCCACACAGCGAGAAATGAAATGGACCACTACACAAAAACCGCTAAGATGTTCCATCCCCTGAATCTGCTAGCTCCTGAGTAAAGAACATAGCTGTGTTTTCAACCGTATAATAATAAGAGCCCACAACGTGAAGGATACAATGCTACAAAGTGCTCTGCTAGGCATTCAACTCAATGCATTGGTGAAAGCACCAAAATATTTCCAACTAAAGCCTGAAACCATAAATAAGAAAAAGCTGAACTATCACTGTGTTAGAAACCAAACCTTGTTTCTAATATGGCTAATTAAAACAACAAAAAGGACAAAGTGAATCTGCACCTACCACAAGCCTAAAAAATGGCTCATTTCTAAAACACTACCACAGGAAGTTGCTGACTTCTGAATGATACAAGAAATTCAAGAATCACAAATCAAAGAGAAGCTGCCTATTAAAGACATTTCCTGAGAAGGAAGAAGCTTCTGTAGTGCCAATAAGCGACCAGCTACAAAAGTGTTCTTGGAGCACCTCTGTGGATCAACACCACACTTTAGGAAAAAAACAGTAAGCAAAAGAGAATGTTCCAGATGAGACAGCCAACAGCACATCAGAATGCTATGCTGGGAAACAAGAGTACTTCTAAATTTCATGACCAAAATTACCTGCTGCACCTGTCACAGGACATTAAATTTCCATCTAGGAAGGATTTTCACCTTTGAAAAGCTATAGCAAAAATTTACATTTTCAATTTCAATGTCTCAATGGATAGCTACAGTGTTTTTCCAAACGGTAGTTTGTCCAAAAGATGAATCATCTTCATTGTCAAAAACATATGCCTTACCTCCAAAGTCAGTTATTCAGCATCTGTTTTAGTGATTGATACTTGTTATGTGCCTCCCTCCAAATGAACACAAGCATTACTACCTGCTGGTTCCCTATATTGTAAAGGCATTTATAATTGCCCTCTCTGAAAAGCATTAAGTCTCTAATTGCCACTCTTTTACACATTTTTATGGCTCTTTCCCACAGTCATACAACTGTATGTTCTCAAGAGCTTTGTCTGTAAGCAGGCACCATGATCATGACCGTATTTTAATAACAAACTTTATTAAGTTGGAGACAAAGCAAAAATCACCCACTCCATTTACATTTCACCTCATTCTCTGTACCAGTGCTACATCTTTCACCACCTCTCACTAACACAGAACCAGGGTGCACCTCCAGTGGAGCCTCACAGGTGTCACAGAGGGCAGTCTCCTTGCAGATCCATTATTTCAGACATCAGTGACTGACAAGACCTTCAAACTGTAATTCAGATAGACACCAACATAGCATGATAACACCAACATAGACACATCAGAGCATCTCACATTCATTTACAGGGCCTGAAAGTCCCAAATCAGCTGAAGGAAACTAAATAAAACTGCTCAGAAAGATAGTCTAAGAACTGTGCTGGACTGAGACTTCTGGAGCAGGAGCAGATATCTTCTGAACGTCATCACAGTCAGGGGTACCATCTGCTGTAGCTCACCTGTTTCATTTAACACCTCTTATGTAAGGTTGACAAAAACAGAAACTATATTTTGAGAGAAACAAGCTGTGCATTAAATATAATTCCAATTCCTTGGCTTCCAACACTGTCAATTACGCCATAATGCACTGTCAGACACAAAGTGTCTGCAGTACCTGCTTAGCAGAAAATCTTCATTCCATTATACCAGAAAACCACTGAAAATTCTCTGGTTTGAAAAAAAAAAAAAAGGAATATTTTGGAATACATACTTTTTTTTTTGGCAGAACACAAAGATCTTGCAACTAAACAGCACGAAACATGCCACCTAGGAGGCTTCAAATAAAAATTCTCTCAGGGAAGCAGCTGCCAGGATTCATTTCACCTGGATGATACTGGACCTTATTAAACTTCATTCAAGCAAGTCACAAAAGATCACGTATCCTTCACCAAAACAAAAAACACACATACTGTGACTGCAACCTTCAGGCTGCTACTTCCTCTGAACAGCAGGGATAGTGCTAATCCTAGTGAGCCAGGGAAGTGCATTAAGCCTGTAGCAGCACTCCTTTGCTTCACCTCTCCTTCTGATCTTCCCAGTTCTTTCCAGAACATCTTGAAAGAGATAAAAACTACTAGGTTTGGGAGCATGATGTTTCTCAGACTGCAGAAGTCTCAGAAGGGTATTTCTATGTTTGTTAATCAAGTCTTAGTGGACAGCAAGGGAAAGAATATTGATGAGCCTAAATTTTGATAGAGCAGTCTTAAAAGAAACTTAGCTTCACACCAAGCTGTTCCACTTACTATTGACACTCAGGAGGTTTTCAGCTCCAGCTTGGCCCCCAGCAACTCTAACCACGAAAGAAGACCTTTTGACTAAACCTTTAACCTGTAAAGGAATTCAAGAAGAGACAAACTGGATTAGGAGCCTATTTATTTATTTTTTTTTACTACCACCTCTGGAATTTCATGTTTCATAACACACGGAGATTTCATGATGCTGAGTACACAGCCTTGAGAAAGAAAGAAACTGTTTTTCACATGTGTCCTCTTAATTGCCTGTAATAGGAGTATTTCCCAGTACAGCAGCATGGGGTTTCTAAGTGTCTATTAGGCAAGTCCTTTTTTGTGTACTTAAGCTCTTGACAATCTGTGTCTGCAAAACTTGTACTCTTCAAATTATGATTCTGCCTTCTCTTTACTACAATAAAAAGAAAAAGCTCAGCCCTTATTTCCAGAAGTTTGATTATTTCCAGCAACAAGACAAAATTTTAACTGTGAAAGGGAAGACAAGAAGTTTGTGAGACACAAGTGTCAAATTTAAGTGACCTTAACTACTGCAGTTACAGCAACATCTATTTAGCAATTACTCTGATAAGAGATCAGTAAAATAAACAGATTTGTTCACGTCCCTGCTATCAGTCCTCCTACTGCATGAGTAGAGATCTATGACAAGGAGGAGAAATACAGTACTAAAGGGTGTCTACTCTAGGTGTGGCCAAACCCCAGAAATATATGTCAGCAACACCATACAGATACCAAGTTAGCATGGTTATTTGGAAGACAAATATATTTTTGCAGCTTATCCTGATTCTTCTTTATACACTTGGAAGGAAAACAACATGAGCTACCTTTTTTTAATGCCATCCTTGGCAAGCTGGTTTGAGGCATCGCTGTGGGTGTGTGGTCAGGGTCAAGGGTGTGCAGTAGCCCTCCTCTATTATCTTAAAGTCTACCCCTTCTATCTTGGATACATTTGAACCCTGTTAGACATTAAATTTTTTTTTTCCATAGAAGCAGATAGAAAAGCACATTGCTGTTAAGGAAAAAGTCTGGACAAGGCATTATTTCCCTTTTCTGCATCATGCCATTATATTTTTCCCACGTCTTATTGCACAGCAGGACAAGAGTCCCTCTTCCACAAGAAGCAAGGCATAACCAATCACCCACCCTTTGTAAAAAAGGCAGCTTTTTTCAAGTCCCAGAAAATAAATTTGTTAAAAGCCATCCTATTCCTTCCTCATAACCTTCCAGAAAGATTCACAATGAAGACTGGTAAAAAAAAAACTGGCACTTGACCATGAAAAAAAGCCTCACAGAACTTTCAGGAAAAGCAGTGTGCTTGGGGCTGTCAAGTTCAGAATGCAGACACAGTCACATCCAGGAAAAATGCCAGCCATACCAAGACACCGCAGAAGAAAACCAGAGACTACTTCCAAACAACATTCATGCTTCTTACTTGAGTCAGATCTAATATATGAAGCAACAGAAACATCTGCAGAAAGCATCAGGTACAAACAAAAGCAAAATGAAACAGTTATGTTCATAATCCATAACTAATTTTTGGCTAAGTCACTATTTGGAAAATGTTAGTAGCCAGCATTCCCTGAATTTATAAAAATGAGGAAGAATTGGTAAACCAAAGCACACTAAATAATGGTATGGCAATGCCATGTGCGCTAGGAAACCGCATGTCTTATGCCACTGTATTGCTTCACCAGGTAACAAAAAGTTGTGTTGACTGCTTGATTAAAAAAATGTATCACAATATTGGCACAATGGCAGTCACAGCCTGGAGCATCAATCTATGGAAAGATGTAATTATGAAAATCCAGTAGCAACATTCCACATTCCTCTCTCTCTCTGTGTGCTGGTTTTATTACCTCTGCAAAACTCAGAGAGAAATCCCAAAGAGTACTGTAAACTTAACTGAAGCAGAAATTACATATACCATCATCCATCTGTTGCTCTAGCTCTTGCTTAAAACTTAAGTTGTATGACTTTGTCTTTCTTTCACATACATAAAGAAAGAACAAAGATTTTCCCAAGGGTGACCCTAAACTGAGTGGATAAATTTTAGCTAAAGCATCAGCCTTAACATTTTTGATTTCTACTTTTTAAATTTTATGAGAACACATTATTTCGCATACAAAACACTAATATATTCATTACTTATACAGTCTGTGGGAACTGACATCCATGCTGCAAGCAATCCCCTGTTTATTCCACAATTTATTTCCCATAAATCAAACCGAAGATTATAGAGCTGATAATCTCTCACCACAGGCACACCAGGGCTACCACTAAGTGTATTCATACCCACATTTTCTTCCTCATCTTCCCAAAAAGATTATTTGCTTAGTTACACTTTTAATTTCAAATATGTCCATATACTCAACATATTTCTAATGTCAGCAAGAAGATATACCTAATGTCAGCAATAACCAAGGCCACAGTAAATAAGGTTGCCAGTTCCCTGATTGGGGGGACACAGTTCAAGCATTATTTCAATTAAATCACACCAGCATATTCGCTCACTAACTGGATGTTCTGACAAACTGCACAGGCAACATCTCACACAGTATCTGTCACTATGTTAAACTAGCCCTTTGAGACTAGGTGATATAAACCACTGCTCTCCAAATTCTGGTGATCATGACTGTTTGAGAAGAGAAAAATTCCTTCTGTGTGCAAACACTCTAGTTTTACCACAGGATTTTATAAGACCACAATAACAACAGCATGCAAATACTTCGCAACAGTATTTTAGCTGTCCACATAACATCAAGATACAGTAAGAAAAGAAGCAGGAATGCATTTGCTAATTTAGAACAAGATTTTAAGAAAAAGTGCTTCCTAGGACCACAGAAGTACTTAACTCCTAAACTCCATACTTAAGTCTATAAAGTAGAACAAGGAATGTACTGATGTACAGCTAGTTAAGAACCAATTCAGTTTCTCTGAATTGAAACTGTTAGGGAAGTTCATTCTACAAGAATACAAGACACCTTCCTGGCTGGTCTGAAAGTCTAAATGAGGTTCCTACTTCACCTGAATACTTTATTAAGCCTCTGCTAATCTGAAACATTCTTAAGAAAACTGCATAGAGTGCCCATGTGTATCTAGATACAATATGTCTGTGTCCTGGAAAACATTTTGTCAAACGTTGGATAATAAAACTTGTATTACAATAAAGATGAGCACATTGCACTTATAATTATTGTGTCAATACATTTGTGTAAAACAGAACTCCAGCTTTGTGATTAACAAATCAGTTCAAGCATCACAGATAATTGGTAAACACAGCGAGTTTCAGACACTACAAGTACTTATTGTCAAGATACTCCTGCTAAGAGAATACAGTCTCTCAAAACTGTTTGTGAAGTCTACGTTTTGAATAAATTATTTGGTTCTAGGGAGAATAGTTCTCAAAACCTAACCCTTTAAACAGAAGTACAGCACTTACCAAGCAGTTAAAAGACTAGAACTGCCTGTGTTCGCAGAGCAATAGATAACTTTGCTAGTGACTGGGTCCCATATCTCCTAGGAAAAAACCCAAATTTTGCAATGGTTTATGACTGGGCTGTTTATGTAGATACTTTATCATTAATGGTCTTTCCATGTAAAAGTTTTTTCATTCATCTTCTCAAACTCCAGCTTCAAAGAAAAGCAGCTGTTCAAAGTCCAGATCTCTTCAAGACACAGCTCTGAAACTTGCAGGGGTAAGCTCAGTATTTGGATATTTCCCTAGGAAGCCTTTCCTCCAGCAGTATTCCAGCCAGCATTCTTCTTTTACCAAATCAGAAGGAAATACGACAACATGAGCTCTCCAAGAGCTATGAATGTTGCATGTCAAATTAGACAAGTGTCTTTTCCAACTTTTATCCTATATGAATGTACCTTTACTCCAGTATGGATTTTCCTGTCAAATCTCACTGCCGCACCACCATGACCATTTCTTTGAGAGCAGCACATGATTCTCTGTCCCAGGCAGCTGTCAATTTGCTCCACAGAAAAATCATGCCATATTAACAACTGCCCAGCTAAAGCATATTTTTTATCCTATATTCTTAACAGCACGTGCAGCAGTAAAATAGAAATCCCTTTTTACATGTTAGAGAAATGTACTATATTTGAAGATGAAAATAGATTTCCTTCTTGACTGTGCTTTAAGATATTTCTGAACTCAGAAACATATTATCATGTAACACTAGAAAAATATCAGAATTGCTAGATATTACAATCCACAAAACAACTACCAAACCCCACACTCTAAAGAACTAAAATCAAATCACTTGCTGCTTGTCAGGCATAACCTGCCAAGCTATTAGCTCTCATTCTGAAGGCTTGCATTGGCTCAATGGCTGACCTGCACACTGAAGAGCCTTAGCATGAGGAATGGCTTTTAGGCTCAGCTGCCGTCTGAGTGCCATCCATCATCAGGAAAAAGAGATTATTCTCTTTACAGTCGGCTACTTTGCCAAATTCTTCTGGCTCTGTTCCATCAGTCACACCCACAGCAGGCTGGGGAAAAGCAAACCCTAGCTCTGTATCACTCTGCTCTTGCTGAAGTGAGGAAGGAAAAGCAAGTAGCATTTGGTGCCATTTATGAGGAAACCGAGGTGGAAAAACAGCTGTATCGTTCACCAGGCTCCTGCTCCCTGCACCAGCCAACATTTCACAGGGGGCACATAAAGCCAAGCTGTGGACTTAAACCAGGACGGGAGCAAAGCTGGGAATATCCCATGGTTTGCATAACAGAACCATAAACAAACCCACACAGAGCAAGGGGCCCTTCGGAAGCCCTTCTAAAAATACATGTACACATACGCATTTGTCACTGATGCAAAACACCACAAGGGTTATTACTTGCTGAACCAGAAGATGGTCCACTAAGGTTTTTTTTTCTTTTCCAGTAAGGCTTCCTCCCCACAGCTTGTTTATACTTAAGAATTACAAACAAGATTCCCTTTCAAATCAAAACATCCGCTCTTTCATTCACAGGACAATGAATACATTGCGGAACAGATTTATCTGCATCAGTAAAACAGAACCAAAATGACTCCAGAGGTGGCCTTTGCCTGCCCCTCATGCCCTGAAAACTGCAAAAGGGTGTGCCAGGTTAAGCCTTCACCCACAGTGTCCTGCAAGCACAGTTCACTCCATTGCAGAGCTACAAAGCCACCAACACAGCAGGATTTTGCGCCACAGTCAACAGGCTTTAAAACACAGATGCATCCCCCAAGGGTTCTAGTTCCTTCCTCTCCAAGAAAAAGGGAGAATCAGAGAGAGATCAGGATTATCAGATCATTGTTCAAATGCAGTCCAGAAAATTAGACATTCAGAAAAGCCTTTGTCTTTTCTAACTGGACATGAAGCTAAGGAGGAATATTGCAGTCACCACGTCTTGGTTCATGGTCTGTGTACAAAACAGTGCAGTCACCCTATGAGGAAAGGCACAGCCAGCAGGGCTCAGTTCTTCCCTCCTTCCCTTTAAATTCCAGCTTAATTCTTGCAGCCAGCAGCATGCAAAGGGTTTCACAGGAAGTTAAGGATGACTACGATCTCTTTGGGTCTCTTTGCACTTTCACTGCTATCTGTCTGAGTAGCACACCATTAGCCTGCTTAGTGAAAACCCCAAATTTGAAAATATTATCCATAAACTGAACAGTTTTTCAAAATGGTCTGCCAGTGAAAACACAAATCTGAACTTGTGTTCCTGCTTTTAAAAATATATGCCCAAACCACATTCTTCAGACATATCCAACTTAAAACATTATAACTCTTTACTCTAGATTTAAACCTGCTGTGCCAGCAGAAAACAGAGAAGTCACACGTTCAGAGGATTCTTGAGACCCTGACACAACATGCTTTGAAACCTAAAGCTGCCACTAAAAATACAATGCCCTATACTTCACAGTCAAACAGCAAAAAGCAACTTAAGCAGCACTGTGGGTTTGGATTTCTTAAGGGAGGAAGAGATAGCACTTAACCCCTCCTAATACCCACAGCAAGGTGTTTTCAGCACCCAATTACTCATCTTGCACATGGCAGCAGGAACTCAAGGCACTGCAGAACTCCTGCACAGCTGCTATGAGAGAACATTTCCTCAGGCATTGGGTGCAAACAGCACCAAAAAGCTCCAGCCAGGGCAAACAGGCAGCATTGGACTCGCCCTGCCTCACAAGAGTCCCCAGTTTGGACCCCAACCTTCACCTTGTCTACAACTAGGGCCACTTGGTGACCAATATTGTCCTCTTCCTCACAGCACAAAAGGGTGGTAGCACCAGACTGCTTAGTCCTGGGTTCCTTCATTCCCATCCTGTCTGAAAATGAACAAGTTCAGCAGCTCCCACACAAAGCGGACCTCTCCTTGCCCAGTGCCTTCCTGACACCTATGTGGCTCCACCAGCTGTGATCTTGTATTTCCTCCTTTAACCATTGTGAAAGATTGATCAGAACAACACAAAGTGCTCTTCCCCTCCCCAGGACAGGGGGATGTCATGTGCATCTTGTCAATCTTAAATCAGAGTGGGGAAAATGAATCAATCTCATCCTTAAGCCCAGACAAGGGTATTTCTTCCCTGGTAACTGTGCTGCAGTTATTGGCAATTCCTAGGTAGCAAAGAGCAAGCAAAGGGCTGGAAATCTCAAATGTAATAAAGGAGGGGATGTCTTTTCTGCCTGGTTGTTGCTAACTAGAAACCAAAATTCAAAACAGACAGTTTTGTCTTTTTCTTTCTACCAGGAAGAGCTATTTCATTTACAGAAAACTAGTTTTCTTAGAATTGTTGAGAAATTGCAAGAAGAAAGTTAGGTTAAATTATCAAGTTATAGCACAGAGACTGCATTAACATTTTTTGACAAAAACCCCTACACTCAAACACTTCCAACTTGAGCGGACTCTATGTTAATTTAATTGCTTCCAAATAAATAAATTCCAATTAACTGGGGCTAATCTATGCTGTTTCAGCCTAACTACTGTGTTGGTTCCAAAAGTTAGTGGTTTTTTTCCCTAAAAGAGATTAAAATGGAATTTATTCTTTAACATTGACTCTCCAGTTGTCTGTCAGGTCTACTGAATGAAGTCTTGCAGCATAGTGATATGGACACAGTGGAAAATTCTAGGCTAAGTCAGTCTTGCTCTTCCTACATTTATTCTGCATTTTGTGTGTTATGCTAATTGGGGCTGTTAGCTAACGTCTTCAGTACAGTGTTAGTAATTTGTGGTTCTCCTTTGTGAAAACTAAACTGAATCACCTCCAAATCTAAAGGAAGGATATACAGGGACATGGAAATGGATATTTAGGTTCTAAACACAGGTTTTTCAACACATCCTCCTTGTGTCAAGGAACACTGCCTATGCCAGTGCTTAGTACAATTTTAAAAAATCAACAGATCACATCCCTTAAGGCAGTCAGAGGTTTACCACCTTGTCTTTAAGGATGCTTTAGTACACCTAGACATCCGAAAGGATGAATACAACTCATGCAAAACCACATCTGTTACAGTGAAGGCTTCTCTTATGGTAAGAACATCTGGATCTGTAGAAAGGACTGGAAATGTGCTTTATTTTTCATTCCATACAGTCTCCACTGTTTTCCCTTCTCACCTTAGATAAATACAAGCACCACTTCGTAAAAAAAAAAAAAGAAAAATCACTCAGCTTTTTATCAACTTAAGAAACAGATATTTTCCTTTCCAATTTCAACATAATGAACAACTAGTATTACTGTGGAAATTAATAGTAAAGACAGACAGGAAGTGGTGAAGACAACAAAGTCTTGCTTTAATCCCACTGTTGGGGTTAAAGATGCCAAGACAGCTCCAGATTAATGCCACTTAGAGTGTATTAGCCTAGACCTGTGGAATCATAAGATCACATCAGCACACCAGGCCTTGTCCAACAAATAAATAAATAAACCAACAATTTACAAGGCAGTTCTTCATTAGATATTTGGCAGGCTAGTAAGAGTAATCAGGGAATATAGACAAACAACAGCTTTCTATTCATTCCCTCCCTTTATTTCCAATTGACAAGACACTGGAAGAGTGCTCGCGGTAACTGAACATATCTAACAATTTTCACAATGCAAGTACTAAAATATGAGGCTTTATTCTTGGGCAGAGAGGCAAAAGTTAAAAAAAAAAAAAGCAAGTAAGTGAAGCTCATACAGACTTACACAAAGAGTGACTGTCCCATGTGACAAGCACAAGCAGAAAGGGCCCATTTATATTTCCCTGTCACCAACAATCACAGCTGAAATGTATCTTTAGGAGCCTGATCTGAAGTTTAGAAGACTTTCAGTACAGTGCTGACTCTGCAGAACTCATTTTTCTGGGTTCTTTCTCATGTCTCCCGAATCATGCAATAGACCAATTCAATCTGATACGTGAGGACACCAGGGCAAGGGCTGAAGCCACACCAAATGCCGCCTTGAAACACCACCTCTTTATACACAAGATTTATCTTTATGTTAAAAAAAACAACCCCCCCCCCAAAAAAAAAGACATGAAAAACCACTAAAACCCCATAATAAATCCAAACCAACTTGCAAAATCCCAGTAACCTGTTTACATAAGACTTTCATTAAGCTAAGAGGCCAAAGCTCATAGTTTGTGGCATATCAGACCATCTAGGTATTTCTGATGAATTTCTCCAAGATGTTTTAGTCAAGAAACTTGAGCATCAGCTATGATGCTTTTCATGTGCCAGAGCATCACCCCTTGTTCCACAGGGTAGCTCCCCACTCAGGCTTTCAGTGCACAGCTCATCTTGCTCAATACTGCTCATGACAGAGTATGTGAGCACATCATCCTCTCATCCCTTACACCTTTATTAAATCACATGCCTTGTATCAAAAATGCAATTATACTCTAACAAAAACCATATAAAATTCGACTTCCTCTCAAGAGAAAATAATTACAAAGGTTTGTAAGGAAGCCAGGTAATAAAACAAAAATAATCACAGTTTTATTGTAAGTCTTGCTATGACTTCATCACAAACAAATCCATACTTAGCTACTTGCGTAGCTTCAGCACATAAAAGTGTTTGTCAAGTTCTAGAAGGGATTTCCTCTTCCCAACTCCCCAGAACACAGCCTGTAATTTAAACCAGTAACCCAAATCCTACAGCAAATCTTAACCACAGAGTCCTACTAATTTCAAAATCCATCTGGCCAGGCCAGTCATCCTGGCTCCTTACACCAGAATGCAACGACTTGATTGGAAATGAAACCAACAGAACAAATTCAACAGAAGTTCAAAAGTGTAACTTTTAAAGTGCTACACCTCTGTAAGAAACTAACCCAGTAAAAAAGCATATTTCCGTCCTCTCTCACAGCACTGATGTCAACCTCACTCTGAGCAGACACAGCACCTAAAGCACTGACAACTACACCTGCACGTTCTGTGATCTAACCCGGTCAAGTTTTGAAATAAAAGTAAAGCAACAGATACAACAATCAGCCTGTGAAAGCCAGATAAATAATGTTCAAGAAAAGGCACATCAAGGAACCATGAATTAGTAATAAAAGTTGACATAGGTCTGAAGATACGTGCTGGATAGAAAGATCTTATCCACACTGGTCTAGGATAAGGATTAGCTTTCCTTACTCCACAACTATTACAGTTTCCTGAGCTCTGAACTGACAACAGCAGCATTCAAATGGCAAAAGTACCACAAGTGTTTACGGATTTTCCCGTGTAAACAGCACAATAAAACCTCCTGTAATATTTCTGATCCAACAACAAATATACATTGACTCTATTTACATCAGAACACCAATGTAAGAGATTAGCTGCCAGCATCAGTAAGCACATTTATATAATCAAATGTAGATGCACAGTAAATAAAAGATTATTACTGAACCTGATCTAGTGGTTCCCTCCTCTCCACATGTTCTGCATCTCACCTCGAATGTATCTGTCAAAAAGTTCAGAAATCAAAATCACTGGATCAAATTCTTTGTAACTTATAAAATAACTTTTAAATCTTCAACCCATACTTGCATTTATTACTAATACTTTGGACATCAGCTTTATCTAGCTTAATACTTCGTCAGACATGAACCAAGGGATGATCTGAGAGAGTCCTTGCCCTTAAACCCCAGAGGAAAAATTTGCCAGTGCCAAGGACTAATTAACTCCCAAGGGTTGAAGGTATGCAAGCATTTCAGTAAGGTATCTTCTCTGGGACACAAATCTACTACAAATGTCCCTAACAATTTAAGAGGCTCCTATGAACTCTTATTACAAATCACTTAAGTGACTTTTTTGGGTAATTTTGGGTAATCTTGGCTAATCTTCAGTAACTTTCTTTATGTTTAGTACAGTGAGTTTGTGTATGTTTACTGTCTGCACAATGTGTTGAATAATCTCAAATGCATAAACACTCATTTTCCCCCACATATTACAGATTAAAATACAAGTATTCATAAGCAGAGGCATTTTCTCCAAAGTTATCAAATGTGGAGGAATAAAATAGAAAAGACGATTTTCAGTGGCCTGTATCAACATCCCCAGAGAAATTAAATGCTCTCCAATGCAGAAAGGGATGTGTTCACTGCAGGCACAGAACAGCTCAGCAGTCCTTGCCCTAAAGGCTCATGCACCTGGGATAAGGTCCACAGGTCATTTTTCACACTTGTCACAGGAACTTGTACTCTGCCACCTGAACTCAACATCCAAGAGAAGCCCTTGATCTTTTTCACCAGTAAGAAAAAAATCAGTAATTCTGGGATCCAGCCAGTGAAGTCATGCAAAGTCATAATAGTGCCAGTTAATTACTTGCTAATCATGCTTTGGTTTCAGTGCCACCAGAAATACTCCATTTATTCTGTTAACTGACATTATACCTTCAATTGTTACAGTAGCAAAAATTTAATGCAAACAACTCCAGAAGACTCTCTCTAACTGGCAAATACTTGAAAAAACCTCAATTTTGTGTCTGCAGCTTGAAGAGATTGTTCCACAAACCCCATGCTGTTCAGAGCTGATGTGCAACTGAGAAAGTACAGAATTTGAGAGAAGCCATATGGCAAAAGTTAAATATTTTGGTGTCAGAACACCCATCATAGTGTAACTCAAACTTATCATGTTCTTCACACTTTTGAGATATTAGATCCAGAGGAAAATCTACACAATTTTCCCACCAATTTTTTATGGAAAAGGGTCAATGTATTACTTTTCCTTGACAAGAGTGTGACATTTCGAAGTTGCCTTTCACCACAGAGCTCTCTGCAGTTTCAGAACAAACAAAGACTGCATATTTGCTTTGTACTTGTACTTAGGCAATCAGAAAACATTCCAAATTATTTCAGAATTAATAAGACGAGTTCTTTGTAAGCATCAGCATAATTTCATTTTCAGGCTCACTTATGCTTAAAGAGCTCTAAAACTTGAATATGCTCAATATAAAATATTAAACATTTACATCCCAGTTGACAATGACCTCGTGTTAAATTATTAAGGAGCAACAGAATAGCTGATGTTTCTGTGAGCACGGGTTAGAGCTGGGTATGCTACCAAACACATGGAGATGGATTTTTACTGGGCCATAACTAATAATCACTGCCATACACTGTGCCTCCATAATGCTGCCTGTCATCAATATCTATTAGCAGAAAGCTGCAATATAAACATTTATAAAGCAGACACAATACACCAGCTAAACCACTAATGCATGTAATTGCTAACACAGAGCCATATGCTGAAAATTCATCTCTCTTTACATTTAACTTTTACAACCCAGGCAAATCAGACAACTGTCTAGCCCACAGTCTTCTAAAATTGCTTACTGAATAGAAAACTGTAATCAGCTGCCAGTTCAATTGTTTTTACAACATTCTAAACAAAACAAATGAGGTCTGTTGTCCTGGCTTGTAAAAGAGGCTAAATAAATGCCAATTATGAGAGCAATTAGGGGATCAAATCTGACATCACAGGTTTCTCTATAAGATATTAGCTCAATGACTTTTTTATAAGCTAATTAGTCATGGACATTGAACAAGAAAGAGCTGATCCAAAAACAATGATTCTGCAAAAGTGTGTGTTGTCAAACCCCATAAGGGCAATAACCCTGGCTTTCCAATAGGAAACACATCTATGATAGTCAACTCCTTCAACTATATTAACAATAATAACCTAAATAATGAACAAGAACATATGAAGTTTTCCAAGCATGATCAGCTTCTGCAAAGTTCTCACATATCCTGTATTTGCCAATGTTCCCTTTGGCAGAAGCTATGCTGTTAATCAAACGTATGATAAACCTGCAGGGATTGCACAACAGGAATTCCAAAGGAATTCCCCTATAAGATAGAGAACTTGCTTCTTCCTAAAGGAGGAGGGGACATAGCAGGAAGTGGATGCTTCAGTTGAAAATTCCTGTCACAAAAACACATGCCCAGCCACCAGCAAAATCCAGGATAAGAAAAAGACTTTGAGTTCTTGGCAACTGACTCTGAAGTCATCTGTTGTAAACTGACAAAATGTTGTCTATATGATCATAATTGGGATTCCTTCATGTGTACCAATAATAACAGTATGCAATTACGTTTTCTGTAGGCTATTGCCTTGTTCAGTACACAAAACAGATGCAGTTCACCAAATCAGCATTTGTCTGATGGTCCTTTGCAAAGCTTGGTGCATTATTCACCACAAACTCCTCCAAGTGCAGCCTGAACCCAGAGGATACTCACAAGAGAAAGCTCTCTGGTAG
Source organism: Grantiella picta (assembly GCA_013397955.1). NCBI lineage: Eukaryota > Metazoa > Chordata > Aves > Passeriformes > Meliphagidae > Grantiella > Grantiella picta. Next base: position 375,047 of record VZRM01001471.1, read on the forward strand.
CTCTCACCAGAGCACTGAATGGTCCACAAATGAATGTCTTTCCCAACGAGTGCTGTCCTCATTTCACACTTAGTCAGTGTGGCTACTCATCATGACAGAACAGGAGGTCCCAAGCTGAAATGATCATCAAGCATTTCGCTGTCTACTCTAGGGAGAGGCTTAAACTCAGCTACACTCGAACTGGTTTGCTGCAGGTGCAGTAAAACCTGGCAGAAGCTACAGAAACAACCTGCCAAGGAAACACGTGCTAGCCCTCAGGTGTTATTCCTAAAGAGCTATAAAATGTGGAGTAATTTATGATCAAAGCAGGCTGCCCTTGATTGCAGGTATTGGAGTTAGCACTTGCCCAAATCACAGCCAAGAGCTAAAGGCAGGTATGCCTAACATCAGCAAAAAGCTTCCTACAGCACCTTGACCACTGTCAAACAGGAAAAATAGGGTGGGGGTGGGAATGATTCTCCAGAATGATACTTGACTGGTTAAGCTCCAGTTCAGGCTCTGGAGAGGGCAGTAAGTTTTCAAGGTTAAAGTTCTGTCTTCCTATCATATGCAAGATAAACCCTTTCTGCTTACGTCTGGGAGCACGCTGGCTTACATATGTACTCAGACCTTGAAAAAAAATGCCACCCCAGAGAGAGCTCACATCAAACCCTCAGGCTGCTCCTCACACAGGGGCAGCCCAAAGCAAGCCAGGTGATACAGACACAAGTTTTACATAAAGCCACAGCTTTCCTAAGCCTGACATACTGGCATAACCCTTTGTCGTCATTAAAATTACAACCTAGTAGCTAATATGAAAATTAACCTAAAGGCCTCTCTCAATATGCTTCTCCAAATAACTTATGACTAAGTTACTCCGGATATCTCATGGCACGTCAAATATCTTATGACACAAGTGCTAGAAAATCTAATAAAACTCTAGCAATAATATTTGTCAAGAAGCGACAAAGATTCTGACCATGCTCATGTACTAAAAACTGATGTAGAGACAGCCGGAAACACAGAAATGTAAAATGTTCAGTTTGCCTGCACTCTTTGGTGTGCAAGTTCATAACCTCAAGCATGGGACTGGACATTTTTTCTCAATTTAGAAGACTCTTCACAGATTCCCAGAAGCTGCAATAAGTATTTTTATTTCTCCCCACTCCTTTACTCCTATTAAGCTGTTGGTATCCATGTGACACTGCTGCATTGAGCATCAGGGTTCAACAAACACAACTAAAAATAAGCACATAAAACGAGCTCCACATGCACTGTTGAAAGCTCTTTCAGTGACTTAAAAAGTAATTTCAGCAGAAGACTTTTGTATAGTGTAATTACATGTTCTCCAACAACCAATTTAAGAAGCAGTAAATAAAGGACTTCAAAACAATTATATTGGCTTTGCTACCTTACAAATCAAAATCTCCATTATCCACACCCCAGCACAGCCTTCCACCCTTACAAAACTACCAACTACTCAGATTTACCTTAACAAAACCAGCTTCGAAAATGAATCATAATCACACCTCCAGAATCATTAGTCTGTTTGCTATTGTAACTGGACATTGTGACATACTTGCTGGCTAACATGGAAAAATACTTCTGCTAAACCTGGATTACAAAACAATAGGACAGCAAATTCTGTAGTTGTGAAAACCAAGTCTTTATGAGGACTGAATGACTTTAAATCCTTGTTTCACCACAAGGTAATCTTTGATCATATTCTTTGGGTTTCAGTCCAGAGTTCTGCACAATGCCATATATTCTCCTTTCACAGGTATCCCCATATCCAATGTGCATTTTAGGACTGAAAAAGAAGCAGGACACTGATGATACTCTCATTTCAAAGTCCAGGACAACAGGATTTTTGTATTCCATTCACTCCTACGGCATATAAAACAAACCAACTAACCAGAAAAACCACAAAACAACCAACCAACTAAAAATCTCCCCCCCAGCTATGATTATTGCTATGAGAGAAGTTATATCACAGATTTTTTTTTTTAATTGAATAGTTGTTTCTTTCTTGAACTTGAAAAATGGAGAAAAACATACTTTAAGCATATTGGCCCTTATAGTTACCATAAATCTGCAAAAAGAGTTGCTGAAACTTGAGATATCATCACATCTTGGAGTCCTACTTGGTCTTTAGATTAGCAGTGTATTTCAGCTAAAATTATAAATAGTGTTTCCCTCAGGACATTTGTATTTCTCATCACAGACAAGAACAATAATAGGAAAAGCCTCCTTTGTAAAACATATTAGGTATTAAAAAAAAACCAAATCACAAGAGGCTAAAAATGTCCTGTTCATGACATCATTACAATGCTGCAGATGAAAGGAAAAGAATTTTGAACAGGACTCATCTTTTTGTCCAGAGGAGAGCACCAGATCCTCTTTTAACCCAGGAGATTTTGGTACATGTTCATCACCTATCATCTACATCATATCACAAATGGAATTCTGAATATGTGGAGAGTCACAAAGCAGTCAGAGGGAAAGAGCATTTATGAAACATAGTAGAGATGGAAGTTGCATCCTCAGTGTTTGAGTCAGACCTATTCCCTGTTTTCTCCTGAGCAATCACAGATAGGGATGTCAGGCACAAAAAACAAATGTGGAGAAATTCCTTCGAATCCCAATTCTTGCTTTCATTGATTAAATCATCACTAACTTCCGTAGGTGAACTGGGTGATGCAGATGGACACACAAATACAGTTTCAACGAGAGAAGGAAAACATTGGAGTGACACTGAGCTGTAGAAATCAGCAAATGAGAATGTAAGAATCACTGACCAAGTCCTGCCAGGTTAAAAATGTGGTGGAGAAACAGAGATATAAAGGGAATAATTGAGAATATAAAAATAAATAAAAAATCGGCAGCTGAATCAGGTACTGAAAAAAACATATGAAAGCAAAATCTAATGTTTTAAAATCTTATCCAATTAAAATGAAACATAAAGGAAAAAAAATCCCACCAAGCATAGACCAAATGAACAAGCATCAAACAGAAAGCAACAGAAATACTGTAGAGAAAAGTACCAAGCAAACAAGCACAGCTGATGAAGCAACTCAGTCAACAAGATCCTAAAATTCTTTCATGTAATAATAGTAACCTTCAAAGCCTCCAGACAGAGATTACTACATAGCTGCTTGCAAGGGGAGAACAGAGGCAGCACACAAGATTTTCTCCATTAGTTTTTGTTTTCATTTGAGAACACCAAAGCATGCCAAGCCATAAAACCCCCAAAAATAAACACAAAAAAATCTGGCAAGTCTGATCTTGTGCAGATAGAGGAAGAGGTCATTTAGAACATTGCTGCACCAAGAATATTGAAATAACATCTGAACACAACCAAGCTATCCAGCTTTAAAGCCATCCAGACTTCTGAAGGAACTTGTAAGAACAAAAATTGACTGCAGATCCTGGGAGCATGCGGAATGCAATAGACGCCACCTACAGCAAACTGAGAATTCCAATAGAAAAACAGTCAAGCTATTTCATGGACAGTCCACTCCCAAAAACCTGGAGCACTGAAGAGACATAGACAAAACAAAGAAATTCATATATACCCTATATATATTGGATGTGACACAGCAATTCTGCTGAAGCCCAACCGGATAAGAATGTGTCTACTCAAAAAAGCAGACTGAAGAGGGCTAAAACAAAAGTTTCAAGAACACAGAATGTGATGAAATGTGACAAAAATGGAAGATAAATAACAGAGAACACTGAACAGCATGAATATGAAGAACAATACTAAAATTCACAATGTTGTGCACCTGTAAGGCCATTTCAAAATAAAGTGCTGGAAAAGTTTCATCCTTAATGCAAGGCTTAATGGATAATTTTTTATGACCAAAAAAAGAAAATCTTATCATCCGAGGTTTTATTACAGCTGTCACTAAAAATCAGCAGATTTAGGTGATGAGCCAGAATTCACTGTTTCAACCACATCATCCTCCAGTCAGCTGCACATCTCCTACAGGGACACTGATGTCAATCTGTCTTTTCTAACAATTCATCAGATTTAGTGAAATGCATGAAAATTTTATTGGAGCGCTCCAACAAGTTCCAGATTCGTTGCCAGGGAGAGAGACAAAAGAAAAAAAAAGACTACTCTGCCCAATTCCACTAGAGACTAGTTAAAAAAAACCAGGCTAAATGGTCTGTTGTCTTTTTAACGATCAGTCCCTTGAGCACCTGAATCCTTCTCCATTCAAGCACCAGCTACAACATCAACTGTAAAAAGATCTGCCAAAAGGCAATTAAATTCTGGCATGAATTGTTCCATGCTATGATAAGCCTTACAAAAGTGGAGATTCAAAGTCCAAATTCTATCTTTAGCAATAGCTTATTCTAATTGGGGGTGAATGGGGAGCAACAGCCACTGGACAAGCCAGAGCTGCTATATTGTTTGCTGCAATTTCTGTTTCTTTTCTGGTGTTAATAAATAGATAAGGTGAGCTCTGGTGCATTAAAAAGTCAATACATTCCTCACTCTTAAAGAAGGATATGAACTAAGAAAAAAAGCTTTTCTTCTTTTCTTTTTTTTTTTGGGNGGGTGTTGGGCTTTTGTTTTCTGATAGAGCTCAGCAGGAAAACAAAACAAACTTCTCTAATACATACACATAGGAACATGAATTCATGACAAAGCTAAATAAGCTGTATACAATAACAACAAGCTTGCTGGTTTTCCACGCTACAGCACTGTTTGTCCTCACTTATTAAATGGGGTGCCTTGAAGAGTATAAAACTGTATCAGTGAAGGCCAGATAGGGACTGTGTGCACCTGGATAAATCTGTTCTGGTCAGGTCAGCCATGAGCTACACTGCAAGCCCTGAAGAAACCTGTATACAACACACCAATGCCTAAGTTTTTTATCTGCTTGGAAAAGCAACTGCATTGCATCTTACTCTGCTTCTCCACGGTCAGACTGAACATGTATAAATGAAGATATTCCTTCCAGTTCCCAGTTCTTGGTCATACTTGATCCAGTTCCCAATGCCATACCAAAATACCTGTGCCAGCACCCAAAGAAAGATGCACCAGGCAGGAAAAGGGTGGCAACATACAGAGAAAAACCCCAGCCATGATTTCAGGGGCATAATTTCTCTCTCAAAGAACTTTGAGAACTACAGGGTGACGATCTAAACCAGGTACACCCTGAGAAGTCAAACAGACATGAGCAGGATTCCTGCATCCATAAAAAACAGAACTAGTAACCATATAATTGAAGTCACTCACAATGCAGTTCTGCACATTTCAGCTCCTGCAGAGCCAGTACTTTGCCATGTATAACTACAAATTTTGCTAACATCCACGTGCCAGGGCAGACTCAAATAAGTGACACATTTCCAGATAAGTGAGAAGATAGGAGTGAGCAGAAAACACTCTATCATTCACCCTTCCACAGTGTCAGATGCTCAGAGTAGAGTTAATAAGTTGCTTTCTCCAGACATGCTACAAATGTATTTGAGCTGCAACATCTCTTTAAAGATCTTACATTGCAAAATGTTCCCAGCTATACACAGTGAAATACAAATTTCAGAAATCTGTCAAGATATGTTAAGATTCCACCAAGTTTGTCAGCTAAGAAGAAATACACTTGATTCCACCTTAGACAAACGCTACCTGGGACTTATATTTGTATCATGTTCTCTAAAAAGCAGCTGAAATAATACACAATTGAATAGTGCTGTCTGGGGGGAAAAGAAGTATTTATATTGTTATATAGACCATAAACAAACAGAATCAAATTACCCAGAAGTACACATGCCTTGCAGCAAGCACAAGAAACAGCACAGCAAATAACATACATAAATATTCTTCAAGAGCATCTGGCAAAATTCACCATGATGAATTCAAAATATTCAAGCAATTATTTCCAGCCAACCACTTATTTCTTTCAGAACTGAGATCTTTAGCATTTCATTATGCTCTTTCCTGTCAAGGCGTATTTCTTGGGTAGTTCGACTTTTTTTTTCCCCCCTGCCATTGGCTAAGCAACTAAGTAACTTATTCAGCAAAGTAACTTCCGGACGACCTAGCAAATGGAATTGATTTGGATTAAATAGCAACAGATTATTTCAGTGGTTAAGTAGTCATGTGTACGCCAGCAACATAACACATCTCAAATGTATTCCTCTAATCCTATTAAGTATGATTCTACTTATCTTTCACTAAACATCTATTTCATGGTCCATTTCTTCATACCTTCTAATCACAGCTCAGTTACAATGTCAAAAAATTTGGAATCTCAAACTGAAAAGCACATAGACTCACAACACAGATCATTTTCTGAGTAAGAAGTGCAGAAGGGACTTCTGCGGAATCACAAGTCTTTACAACTATAAGCATATTTACTGCTTTCCATCTTTTACATGACAGATTTGTTACAGCTGAAAGCTTTCCCTTCCAGCCCTTTTAAAGAAGCACACACATCCCACAGACACACCATAACCCGTAAAGTTGTCTCAGAAAGGCATAACACAACTATTCTCCTGGGGTTTTTTAGGGTGCAAGGGCAAGAGAAGGAAAGGGACAAGAAAAAAGGAAGGAAAAGGTGTGCATGCAGGAGAGGGAAACTATACAATTCATTTAGAACTGGAGGGATTTAAACTCATCTAAACAAAAAGTCTTTTCCATTCCTCAGTTTTTGCTTGCTCAGATTTTGTTTATTTTTCTGACTCATTACTCAAAAATTTCCTAGATCCTAATCAAGCCTAACAATGCTTCAGAGGAAACACAACTCCAAAATGGGAAGGGGGAGAAAGTCTTATTTAGAAATTCTTCATAAACCATTAAATTACAAAAACTCAGGATATCCTCCACGAATGGTAAGAAAAATGCTACATAATAAATTTCAATATCCTTAAGTCATCAAAATATGACTCTGCTCTGAATTCTGGAAGTCAAGAGCTTAGATGATGACTGTTCATTATTATATTGCACTTCTGTTTCAAGTGCCTCAGATTCTTCCAGCAGTGGAGTTTGAAATAAATTTAAGATTCAAGCCACACGTATGACAGATGAGGAAATCCTTAAACATGCCAGCAAATCAGTGGCCAGCAAAGATACCTGGATACACAAAGTACGTGAAATACAGAGTCTCCCCCAAAGTCTCTGTTGTCAGAGAACCTCCACAGGAAGCAGCTTTCTACTCCATTTTAAAAGATCACCGTGGCCAGCACTAGGCTACACAAGTTCCAGTTCAACAAAGTAACATTTGCTCTTGGAGTATCCATTACCCAATTAGGCTCAGCCTTGGGACAAGCAAAAATTTAAGTAAGGCTCTGCATATCATTCACTAAAGCACGTCAGTCTTTTCTGAATGCCAGGCTGGGTTTAAAATTTGTGATGCAAATTGTAATTGTTAAGACAGAGAAGATTGAAGGCTATCAGTTATACGAGGAAGACGTGTGTGTGTTACCATGTGCACACTATGCTTGCCATCTATACTAAATGTCCGTGTAGAATAGTCTTATTTCTTAGTTATCTATTTCAAATACATAGCTACGTGAAGCATGATGCCATAAGTAGTCACACCGTCTCCTGCTCCTCAGGAAACCCAAAAACAGAAGTGAAAATCGAAGCAATGTGACAATTTTATACCAGCTATTGTGGATAATGCATTGCATTTCTATTTTTGTGCAAGACTGGAGAATAAACACAATTCAGAACACAGGGCATTACAGCAGTTCCTCAGAAGTACAGCACACCATCCTCACCCACTGTGACAGAGAAATCCTCCTTCCTTGCAGCAGTACTGTCACTTGTGCAGTTAAACTGCTTTTGTGTTGCCAGTCAGTACCAAAGCCAAGCAAACACCAGCTTGTTTCTAAGAGGAATAATCAACAGTGCTGTCAACTGCACTTGAGTTTCCCGACAGATCACTGCAACACCCATGCAGGCTCTGCTCGCTCTGGGAGCTTCCCACACTGGCGGATTTGCTGTGTCTGTAGCCACCAGCTGTCTCATGCCATCCCAGTCAAAACCAGTAAAAAAAGAGCCATGAAGCTATACTGACAGCTGGGGGCATTACCAATGCAAGCACATCGTTCAGTGCTGCACAGCTGAAATGCCAGCTAATGATTTGGATTCAGCAATTACTCTTCATATCAGAGAAAATTACTAATACAAAACCAGTCTAGCAGCTTAATAGCTACATTCAATATCCTCAGCCATAAAACGAGGGGATTGAAACCGAGACCTCTGGGAGATGTGTTTAATTTTGAAAGAGAAAACAATAAATAGCACATATGCTCTTCTAGGTTATAACATTTGCTGTTAATGACCAAGTGCTTGTGACAAACATATGGAATAGCCAGTCAGTAGGGCCAGGTTAAAGCACTGCTTGCAGATTCTGTTGTCTCTCAGGGCAGTGACAATAGTTCCTGAGAGAACTGAGGGTGGGAACTGAAGTCCCCAAATAACCTCTCCAAGGCTGTCTGGTTTCCAACACACAATTTCAAACATGTGGGGACTAAACCAGAAACAAAGCTCCCATCACAGAATGGCACGAGGGAGAAGATGGAGAACCATTTTTACAAGCTAGAATGCTTCTAGGTGAGTCCTTTTGCTCTCCAAATAAAACCAATATGCTTTTTAAAAGAATAAAAAGTAGAATTAGCATTGGAGAGCTCCACTGAATTATAAGGACCACAAGCAATTTAGTGAGAATTTTAACTGCTAGCATACTAAGTTTTAAGTGGCTGTATAAGAAAATGTTTTTCTTGTCACTTTCCCAGCCCCACTCAATGTTGTCTCTTATCTTACCAGTCCAACACACTGCACAAAAACATGTACAAAGTCAAAACCAACACTGAGAAAAACCCCCTACAAACTTCGATTGCTAGATGTATGAAGCACTGCACTGCTAGTTACACAAGAGCCATTTCGTCCAGTCAGGTGAAACCTGGAAATTCTCTCTTTCAAGAATATCAGCATTACAAGCACTGACATAGCTGTTTAGCAGTGTTGACATATTGCATTTCGCACCATAAAACACAGCAAAAGCAAACAAATTAAGTGCAATTACTATATGGCACAGAAAGATTAGGAAATTAGTAACAGCTCCAGCTGCACAATTGGTTGGAAAAGTATTTCTTCCATCCTAAGCATGTTTGCAAAACATGATAAATAGAATATTAATGCAGCACATAACTTACAAAATTAGTAATGCGATTTTTAGGCTTCTTGAATCAAGAAAAAGACTGTCCCAATCTCAGACATTAAAGACCTTTGTGTTTACAAATCCACAGCAGGCTCTGCTTTAGAGCTTACACATGTGAAACAGATTAAGGGGCACCATGGTGGGGGTTAATGTCTCAAACTTGCTGCTGGCTACATCATCAGCCCCCTGCTGCTATTCTCTGTCCCAAGTAAAGATTCAGCAGCATATACTATATGCATTTCACCTCTCACTTTTTGCTTTGTTTTAACAAGGTTTCATACATTAATCCCAACTGCAGTAACTCTAAAACAGGTATGACTTGTGCATACCATACCCTGCAACATGAAACCACCATTCAGCTTTAATCCCAAGTGTCCACTGCTTTGGAAACCATGGGTCTGACACGTTATCAATTTCACAAGCAGACAAGAGAGAAAGGCTATCACCTAGAATTTTCAGTCGTGGGGCATGTCTCACAAGAGATGTTTTCTTGAGGATCCAAGTCCTAAAATTTTGAGTTCTTGTAGAAAACAAGAAAAAAGAATCTGTTTTAAGTACAAAATAAAACTCAGATGTACATACCTGTGTAAATGAAAAGCTTTAAAGAAGGAAAAAATACTAAATGCTCATAGAGCCTTTCATATTTTAAAGCTCATTATTTTTATTACTTTTTTCTTTTTTTTGTTAGGGAACCTGACTCATGATCTCTGAATGCATACAGCTGCCAACACAGTGTGTAGGAAGAAAATATTAGAGACAGCACATATCTGCACAGCAAGGCATTTGGAAAGAAGGTCTGGAGAAATGTTTAAAAAATAGGTTTGAGAACACAAAAAACTTCTTTAAACAACTACTAATGTAACTGGCATGCAAAGATGATTGCTGTTCCAAACAACATTTTGAGATGCGACTGCAGGAAAAATAATCTATTTTATTGGGAACACAGTCCTTTATCTAGGCTCATTACCTCACTTCATTGATATGTTCCAGAAGATTTCACAACAGATTAAGTAAAAAATGCTGCTGTTTCAAGAGATACCTTCTTCAAAAAACGTACACACACAGGCACACCCCCTAAGATAAAAGTTCTCAATCTGACAAAAGAGAAAATAAATTCATTAATATCAGGAGTACCTTTATGCATAGGAAACCCAACAATGACACCGGGCAGCAGATATAAATTACCAGCACTAGCACAACTGTGACTTGCCAAAGCTGAGCCAGCAGGGTCTGCAGCTGGGAAGGAGGCAGCTCTCCCAAGGCCTCCCCTGCCTCAAGGAGAATTCCAAGACTGAGATGAGAATGGGCAACCACCTCCCTTGCAGACACCCTTCCCCACAGCAGCAGCGACCTCACCCCAGCCTTTTGTGGCTAGTGGGAAACAATTTTGATTTTGCATGGACTACTGAGACCTCTGAAAAAACCTTTAAGGACTACAGAGACTTAGAGTAGATCACTTGGAAAGTTTAAGCACAATGCATAAGCTCCTAACATCCCATTCTGCCTTGAAGGAACTGGAGATCTGATATCTACTTATAAAAAAAAAACGGAGACAGAATAGAATATTAAATGTCACAACAGGTAATAGTTAGCAATCTGCTTTGCCAGCTGTGGTACTGCAGCATTTTGCCTTTGGTCAGGATTTTCCCCATTAAAACTGGAAGGATGGAGAGAGCAGAGGAAGAATTAAAAGAAAAAAACTCACATTAAGGATCTTGAGATCTTGAACTCAACAGTCCTCAGAGAACTATTTCATTCTGTCCAAAAAGAATGAGTACGAATTTGCATACAGTTCTACAGTTTTCATGTTGTTTTAGGATTTCTGAGAAGATTGAAGCACCTTGGCAATTAGGCTCCTGTATCCAGATCTACTCCCAAGTACTGGAGTACCAAAACCAAAGCAAGCTAGAAGCAGCCATCTTTTGAATGCCAAAAGATTTGCCTTAGAAGTCCCATATTTTTCAACATAAAAGTGTTATTACTTGCATTGCTCAGCATATCTCTACAGCCCAAGAATAACCAGAACACCTAGAAAATTTCCACAGATTATGGTTCTTAATTTCTGGTGACCAAAATAAATTTAAAAACCCCCCAACTTAATTCTAGCAACAGAGCCAGCTGCAGTCTCCAACCAGAGCATTATTAAGAGAATTATTACCAAGTTACACTTGTGCACACTCATGCAAGGCAAGGGTGTTGATCAGGTATTGCTGACAGAATACACAGAAAAACATTTGGCTGCACAGATGTTGCTCAATCTTTATATCTCCAAGTGAGATAGTAAATGGAGAAAACCCAGCTCACTTCTCAGAAAAAAAGCAGAATATGCAAGCTCAGAGTGCAACACAAAATAAATGCAGGACTAACCAAGTGATTATATACTAATAAGCTGAATCGGTCAGACTCTGGAATTTAAATGACAGAATTTCTTAATGGCTGCCCTTCAAAACATAAAAGAATATTACAGAAGTTAAAGAAATCCAGTGGCTTAATCTAAGGGGCCTTCCAGTACTTTTTGCCAAATTATCAAACAGCCTGTGTGAAACCATAGGTATTACAGCTTCAGCTCTGTGTCTTGCTTCCATGAAAACTCCTTAGATAGCTGTCAGAAACGCAGGTGTTGCCTGTTCTACACACACGCTTATTACCTTCAGCTAAAAATTCTACATTGTCTCTGTATTTACCTAATGTGTAATTACACATCAGAAAAGTCAATTCAGCCTGACGAAACAATCATATTGCAATTCGGAGCACCCTCTTAGCCTGGTGACAAGAATATCTGCTTAAACCAGCAGAGGAGAGGAGGAATCAAAGTGGAAATTCTTTCCTGGGAATTCATGATGTGTTTTCAGCTGGAGAACTTCTCTGTTGGAATCCTGGATAAAACCCATGGTAACATCTCTTCTGACTCTTGATGTTCAGTTTAAGGTAACAAACAGGCTTTGAAACCATACAGCAAGAAGGGGTATTTCAGAGGACTGTCTGCTTGTTACCTGGGGTGGAGCTGCAGCCTAGGATAAAAAACTGCTTTCTAAGTGCATTGAAATATTTAATTTTTTTTTTGAGACTTAAGAGCTACAACCCACCATTCCCAGAGTCCTTTCAGTGCCCATGGGCAAAGAGAGTGGCACAGACAAGGTCCATAGTTCCATGTCTGAGACTGAAAGGGTGCACAGTAGCCCAGTAGTGATGCCACTGCTGCATTCAGGTCTGTGCCCTGAGCATAGAACACAAAAGGACAGGCACTTCAGTAAAGCTACCTCCTTCTTCCTCCCAGCCCTAACCAACACAGGCCATGACTAACCACAGATTAAGGCTACACACTCAATGGCAAAAGTTGGCCATCCCAGGACAGCAAATCCACAAAACAGCTTGATGAAGCTTTTAAGTCACAGGGAATGCACAGGGAAGCACGGGCAGTGGGGTAGCAAAACTATGCATGAACAAAGCCAACATTCTGATCTCAGGGATTCAGGAGATACTAGGAACGAAATGACTTCCAAAGATATTGACAGATATATCTGCATGAAAAGCCACATACCAAAGGTAAGAGAACCAAAGAGAATATTGTTAGGTAGCTATGCAGAGGCACTGCACGTTCTAACAGGGGCAGTATTGTTTGCTCTTTTCTGGAATACAACCTGATTCTCTAAAGGAGTTTATCCCTTCAAAAATCAGATTACTGTAAGGCAGAAAAGGCGATGGGGAAAAATGTTGATTTGTGCCCAATTAGCATATCCTTATGCAACAACTCTATTAAGTCATGAACTAATGATTTTTTGCCTTGTCTCAAGAGCTGATTTGCATGGAACACACACTCATCTTCTGCCATGCATTGATAGCTGAAAATTCTAAAGCACCTGGAATTTTTTTGAATAGAACCTGGTGGACTTTTCAGATCTCAGTGTTCTACTTGTTCTCTTGAAAATATGACAGAACTAGAGACCTGCCACAAGTCCTACAAGGTCTGACCACAATTTAATGATAAGGTAGTTTGTCTCTGTTCTCATTCAAGCTATGTGAGTTCCCAAGTTCAAGCTGAAGTTCTCCTTTAATTAATTCAGCTGGTAGTTCTAATTATTTTCTCATGATATCTTCAAGCAATACACTCTTGAAGGATTATCTCAAGAGAAAAACTGATTCTATAATTGTAATACAAATTCTAGTTTATTGTATTTGACCTCTCAAGTGCGTCATGTAAGTCTCCTGATTATGACTTTTAGAGCATCCAGTAGTGTTTACAAACATTGTACATTACAAACGATGTTTACAAACTGCTACTGAACCACGAGATGTAGCCTTGTCTACAGGCGCCAGACTGGCAAATTATAATGAGCTTGTAAAGGAAATTCTGGAATGGCACATCAGGGGAGTGTTTTGCAGAACAGCAGATGCACAATCTTTGAACTCTGGAAAAACCCTCAAAAAGGTTACAAAGTTGCCTCCCAAGACTGAGGATGCAGTACAAACCAGTAGTTTGTGTAATAACCACTCTCATTGTCCGCTCCTGTTAACTACATCGTCCTCCTTTCTGGTCCTCCAGTAGCAGCTTTTTCCCATGAGATTCAAAATGCTTTATACAGAACATCGCATCATAGATCACTGTTGTAACAACTTTAATTTCTGTACTCATCACTCACAAGACACACCCAATCACGTCATCCTAACTTCTCCAGCAACTGGAGTTGTGCTTGTTTGTGGTTATTTCCACTCTCCTTTCACTGATACTCCTGCCACTGAAAGCACAAACCATAGTTATCCCCTGCATCCCTCACACTGTGCCATAATGCCAGGCTTTTAATCCCTAAATCAGTCTCTTTATTCAAGCCATTCATGTAAACATACGCCTTTAATAAGATCTATAATCACTAACGCATTCATGCACTTAAAACGTGTCCCAGAAAAGTGTATGGCTAGTAATCATGAAAGCATTTCCTCACTCTTTTGTTGTTTCTCTAGGTTCATATGGATAATCTCCAAATACTTGAAGTTGTACCTCACATACTGCTACATCACAAATCAGCTAAGTAAATGTTCAACTCTTAGGCAAAACTTACTGCTCATTTTGAAATTGTCATAAAAAAAATAGAAACTTGACCATCAAAAAGTTTTGGTTTTTTTCCTTTCTGGTAAATTATTTTGTCTTATATTGATTGACACCATAAGCGGCTCTGAAGTACTGCTTATCACTCACCACAACAACTGAAAGGTGCAACTCAAGTTACACGTTAGTGTAACATACAGGGGAAGGAAATAACGGAAAAATTCCAAGAGAAGATGTTCATCAGTAGTCACATAATACATAAATACAGATACTTACTTGTATTTATACTGAATAAACATAATATATTGCAAAAACATTTTACGTGAATCCCTGCACATTCAAAGCACCTTCATAATCACCTTCATATATGCCTTGATCGCTAGTTTTACTAGGGTACTAAACATCTTTTTAGTTATAACTTTTTCTTGCCATAAAGATGACTTTTTAACAACTTGCAACTGCGATGGAATTGTAGGAATTGAAAGGTTAAAAAGTTGCATGCTATTTAAATTAGAAATTTAATGAATGTCTTAAGTTCAAAACAAACCCCAGAAATCCAGTTCTTCTGAAGGGGGCCAACTCCTTTGTATGACGAACACAATTAACCTTTACGGGCCGTTGATTGACTCTCAGTGCCCTCCAATAAACAACAAGGACGGTGAAACTAAATAACCAATACACTTTTACACGTTCCTGTAGTTGTCATACACCTTTCAGCCCCCCTCCAAATGAGAATTTCTCCCTGATTGAATCTCCCTCCCCGACTGCAAGGCAAGGCTGCAGCCCTTGGTCAGATTTCTTTCTATTCACATGATGATCCAGTAAACTCCTCCAGCACTCCACCCTGCCGACACACGCGGAGTTAAAATTAACTTGGTGGTTTGGGTTTGGTTACGAGCCGAAGATCCTCCCTTGTACAACAGCGGAGCGCTCAGCAGCCCCAGCGGCGAGCTCGGCTGCCGCCCAGCACCGCCGGGCTGCCACGGCGGAGCCTCACGAGGAAAACAAAACCCCGCCTCGGATAAAGGCTTTACTGTACTTACTACGGGCAAAAAACCCAACCCCGAATGAAAGGCATCTCATTACTCGCAGCTCGTTGAAATTCAAAGAGCCCTGCCCGTCTGTCCGAGACCCCCGGCTCCGCGCGGTGCCCGGCTGGGAGCAGCCGCTGCCGGCGCCCCGGTGCGGGGAGCGCGGACCCCCCGGGAAGCCACGGCCACGCAGGTGAGGAGGGACCCGCGGCACCGAGCAGCTGCCCCGGAGCCAGCCGCGCTCCGCTCGCCCCGCAAAGAA
>VZRM01001481.1:0-39081 GCA_013397955.1 Grantiella picta
AAACCCCCACAAAACTACTTAATTCTGTTTTGGCAGAAGTCAAAGCATTAAACTAACATTTGCTTGAACGCATTTACAAACCTTTCCATAATACAAGTCTATTTAAATAATTTACTGTAATAATTTCAAAGAGTAGATACTATCATTAGTATTACAGTCAAAAAGGGAAAGAAAGGTCTATGGAGATCTTATTTCTTGTTCAGGATATTTTTGTTTCCTTACATTAAAAAATTGTTCAGAAAAATAGCTTGATTTCCCCTTATTACTGTGTAATACATACATAAAGATATACATACATAACATAATTAGAAAGTTTTCTGGACATTGAGAAAGCCAATTCATGTAAACTTTTAGATGAATTGCAATTATCTTCCATAATTCCTCCTTATTTGCACTTTATCTTTCTTGATAATCAGTTAGAAAGCATTATAACTAATAATTAAAGTCAAACTTTTCTCCATCCACTCTCTGCTTTTACTTCTCTCCCTTTTCTCTTGGTTTCTTTTTTTTCCCCCCCAACCTTTAAGGCCTGACCAGAGCTGTTGGAGATTACATTAACAACTACGTTTCCTAAAAAGCACACGTGATGTATTCAACACTGCATTTCTGTAGCAATTCTATGCTATAAATTGAGATCCAACTGCAGCTATTCTTCTGAGAGTTTCAGATGGCAGACAGCCCCAAACATGGGCAGGTAGCATTTCAAGTTGAGTAGGAGCTGCCTATAACAGAAATATCTCACATCCAGTCAGGAACTAATCCAGATCAAACTGATGCAACTCTTGAACCTCTTCCCACACAGCCAACTTGCCAATTTCAATAAATTAATAAGAAGGAATAGTTGCCAAAGGACGTTTTGAGACATGAAACAATATAATTCTCTTTTAATCATGCTGCTAAAGGACACGTGTACTCCAACATTTTTCTAATGGATACAGCTGGATCAGTAATAAGACAGAGAAAAACGGCATGTAAGTGCATCTTTCCAGCCTATGGGGAGCAAAATTAAGTGAGAGAATTCTGCATACATAACAAATGTGTGGATTCCCTGGGCAACAGACCTAAACAGCACTTTACTCCAGACCCTTTCCTTTGAAAATTACAATATTTCTTAACCATTTCAGCAAAATCATACCGTTCAAAATTCATGATGACCGCTCCACGGCCAGGTTTTCACTGATTGTCAAGATAAAATCTGGAATTCAACTGAATTCCAAGGAACATATGAACCAACAGGAAAAAGCAAAATACTCCAGTTCTTCAGCACTGATTGATTTTGAAGGTCATGTATTTGGGTTTTTTACAATCTGTCCACAAGGGCCATACTGTATCCTCACTCATCCTTGGGAGTGCACAAGGGGGTGATCGTGTTTGAAGGGTTTGAAAGAGCAGAGTGAAGCTCAAACAGATCAATTAAGATGTTTATAGGAAAAGGCTTTATGAACCTGTGTTCTCTAATAAACTTTTCTCATTCTTAAAAGGCAATGAAATTATTCCGTTTAATAAATTCTCTGGTGTTTTATATAAAATATATTATTATATAATGAGAAAAGAAATATTATGCTCTTGGTTTTTAGGAGTTTTTTTTGCTAAACAGATGGTTCCAGAACACTACTGGAAGAAATTCATTAAAAATATTCTTTGCTTTTATGAAAAAAATGAAAATGTCTCATCCTAAACCACTTTCTACTGCGCGTTCGATGAACAAAAATCCAGAACCCGTATGGGAAAAATGCACATGGAAAAAAGTATGCAATATCCTGGCAGAACAGTGTGGAAAAGTGCATCTCAATCTTCCCTGCCATAGCTTCACCTGGCCTGCAGTTCAGCCAAGAGATCTTCTGGCTGCAACGCCTTGAAACCTTCATGCCATCACTGACACTCAGGAGCATCACTGCAGTCATTTTTCAGGGTCTGTAGGAAAAACTGAGGGAAGAGACAAAGGAGGAAAAGTAGAGATGGGGAACACAAACAGCAGAAAGTGATTTGTTCTCCCCAAAAAGCTGGCCTTTTGTGCGTGTCAGTAGCATTTCTTAGTGATAAAATTTTGTAAAAGCACCAAAAAACAAAACAAAACCAAAAAATAGGTCTCTTCTGAACTGTTTGTGCCACCCAAAAGAAAGGCAAGCAAAAGTCAAAGAGAGGAAAGTTAAACAAGGCAGCTCCCATCCCTGTGGTATAATGGGAAACATAAAATGTTTGACTCACACCAGGATGCTCCAGGCTGCAGTCATAAAAAATAAAAGTACTCCGGGGGAGCAACAGTATTCTCAGGGCTAAAAAACTTACCAGTTTTATTCCAACATATTTGAAAACAAAGCATTCTCTGATTATCTTCTCATCTTTCAACTCAGAGGGAAATGATTAGATGGTGGTTTAACCATCAGTAACTCCACTTTGGGGCTACAACTACCCAAACCCTATCAGCATCGATTATTTTCCATTCTTGTGCTGCTGATAGTTTTTCTTACACTGGTCTTTTCCTATGGCAAAGTTGGTTCAACGAAGATTAGTATTAAGGCATGATAAATTAATTCAGTTGGAAAGGAAATGGCTCAGCAGGTCTCTGACTGCTTCCTCCAGGATTTCAGGGGTCTATTCTGCTCCCTGTCCCCATCTACCAGCTCAGGGCACCAGCTGTCCTGAAGATAACCAGTCTTATTGCTGAAAACTGAGGCAAAGAAGGCATTAAGTACCTCAGGCTTTTCCTTGTCTCCCCACATCCAATAAACAATGGGGGCTTTCCTTGCCCCTCCTTTTGCTATTAATGTATTTATAGGAAAAAAATAAAAAACCTTTTTATTACCCTTTACAGAAGTGGCCAGATTAAGTTCTGAGTTTTCACCTCTCTAATTTTCTTTGTGCATGACCTAAAGCTATCCTTAAGCACTTCCTGCATTATCTTCCCCTTTTTTGAATGTCCCATGAAAGCCATATCTGAATATTCTCCTGTCAGGTACCTGAACAGACATCAAGGTTTTTAATGTGCCACTTAAGGGCAATGTCTGAGAACCTTTTCCCATCAAACATATGGTCCTTTCATTGAGTCAGATCAACGTACTGCAAAATGAAGGAACAATCTATGGTGCAAAAGATAAGGCAGAAAATATGGTGTTCAGTCTGAGAGGAATATTAAAGCAGCAATGCAACAGAATAAAAAGAAATGGCATTAAACTAACTTAGGAAACCCAGCAAAGAGTAAAGACATGCAGTTTAGGTGCATTGTAATCATCTTTCAAGAAACCAAATCATTGAAAACCCCTTTCTTTATGACTGCTCCAACTTCACATTTTTTTCTAAAGTAGTACCTTCTGAAAGTTCACCACCTAAAAAAGATTTTTACAAGGCTTCTTATGGTGTTGTTTAACAAAATATTCTGTACAAGCATCCTTTAAACAGCATCAGCTCACAAGAGAAACCATGGAAGTGCCATAATTTAAACAAAGTAAAAGTTTTAAGAAAGCGATTGTGTGCTTAGGTGAAGCACCTCTGAAAGGAAAGAAGGCTGGTCATGCCACCACGGAAAAGACCAAGAGATGCATGAATGATGTGTCCTAGATGGGAGAAAATTAGCGTCACCCTGTGCAGTGCTGTGTTTAAACTTGCAAGGGTGTGTAGTGTCCTCCAATCATTTAGTGTTAATTTGCTATAAAACAGTACAGCTTTTATTAACCTATAGACAACAAAAACTGTGCTTATCATTTCTCTTTGCCTCAGTGAGTGGGGGAAAAAAAAGTCCCTTCAAAACTACTTTTCATGGACCTCTTTGAGGTTTGTACCAGTGAAATTTTCCATTTCTGATATTTGATCTGGATAACAAGGCCTAAGTGAGCTGTACTGAAATGCCCCATCTAGCTGGAAATCAACCTTATTTTTCCAGAGTTAACAGAACCAACTTCACATGCACAGTTATTGCCTAAATTATTACTCTCATTCATCTTGAGCTGCCTGATTTTCTTTAAATTTAATTTTTCAGTTGCAAGTGCCAGTACCTAGGATTTTTTTATTCCAAACTGGGAGCCTGATCTACAGCGAGTGAATGGAAAGTATGCTAAGCAGCAAGAGTAAGAACATGGTGAAGTATCTGCCCTGTGTTTATCTATTCTGACTAAAACAATATCTTGTTTGTTACACAGTGTTATTACGAGTTACATATCTTTTCATCTGGTAAACCTACCTGAATTTCATCTTCTCCTATAGTATACTCTGATTCAGGAGTACCACACAAGGGATGAAGTCGTAAGGCATTCCATTCTCCCTTCTCACTGCTATTTGGAGCTGCTTTTTAAAGAAAGTAATTTATATTTGTTAGAAAAGTCTGAGAATCCTTCAACGGGACCTCTATGAATAAAATTACATTTTGATTCTCCAGACAGCTTAGAATAAGAAACAGAGAAAAAATGGGCAGGACCTACAATGAAATGCTTCCGTCTGCTTTCAAGCTCTTAAATGTACTAAAAGGAAGGGGATTCTTGTGCTTTCTGCCTAAGAAATTTTAAAGGCTAACTTTAAAAAAAAAAAAAAAAGAAGGGGGACAAAATAATGAAGCCACAGACAGCTTGGCATTTGCAAAAATAAACTCACTTGGTTGCTGCAGAGCCTGTCTCAGGCTAAGATGACTTGCCCCTGAGCCATTACACCCCACGGACCATGAGGTGAGCTTAGGCTGACTAACTTAGACTGAGCCATCTAATTTAGGGCAGGTAAATCTCATCTTGCCTCAGATGATCTGTGTGTTTAAAGGCCCATCTGTTTCCTGCACGCACATGCCCCATCACAGTTCTGGGGGCCAGAAAACGAAATTTTGTGTTACGATGGCTTTAGCCACAGCCTTTATATAATCATTTTCTATGCACACCTGGCACACCAGATCTTTTGATGGAAAGTCTTCCCCAGCCCTCTCTCAAAGGCAACGTGCAGGTTATCCCACATAACCTGGGATAGTCTGTAGAATATGCACTGTATTCCTGTCTCATATGCTAATTTAACCAAGGTATTCCTACAGTATCACCATATTTCCTTGTTATTTCTGGGACCTGTTGAACTGCATACATGCAGAACTGCAGCAAAGGACTATTTCATAACATCACAATCAAAACAGACATTGCTTAGTCCAGAATGGGCTCTACTTCCTGGATGAGTGGCTCAAGAAACATACTTTGAAATGCATTGCAGGAGTAAAATATGCACTGTAATCCTTCTTTTTTTTAAATTTTTCTTACAGAAAGAAGTATTGAAGCAAGCCCTGGAGCTCTGCATACCATTTTTACCACTGATTTACATTCTCTATCACAGGTGGAATGTTGTGGTTTTTACACATCTTGATTAACCCATTTCCTCCTGCACGCTAAGGGCAAGTCATCCGCCTGTTATTTCACAGTTTGGGCTACAGTTCCTTGTTTCCCATTTGCTCCTATGCACCTATCTACCTGAGAAAAGCTACTTTTTTAATCCACTACTTTTATCTGGGCTATTTGTGGGGGATTGTTTTGTTTTGCCTCCAGACAAGTGTTCAGTCAAGCAAAAAGACTCCAAGCAGATAGGTGAGCCCTCTCACTCTGTTCACCATACTTGGTCCAGGCACAGTACTTCCACTGGAAGAGATTTTGTACCTAACTTCAGTGACTTCCTGCAAACATCCATCACTTTTCCTGCAGATTCTTTCTAGATTGCACTAGCCTGGAATTTTGGCTAAAATACAGAACAGGTCTGTCTTTTACTGTCCATCATAGCAACCTCTTTTTCTCCCAGATCTTCTCTATTTCCTAACTCACATCCACACATACCTGTTCTTGGAGACACATTTAGACTTTAAGTTACAGGACAAAAAGTCAAGAGCTTTCTTCAGTCATGCAGCTGAAAGGAACCAATTTGTCTACCCAGCACAACCTTCTCCAAAAGACAGACTGCTGAACATGACTCCAAATTTTTGCTCAAAGTTATAGATTTCATCTGAGTTATGTTCTTCAGAAAGCACTCCACTACTGGTTAAAACCTTTAAGTTACAAAGAAAAATCTGCAGCTTTGGTGAAAATTCCATTCCACGTAACTTTTAATGCATCACTTTAATGCCTGCCTTTAATGTCTTTAATCACTTTAATGTCCATGCCTAGAAAGTGACTACAGCTTCCCTCGAGCACAAACAGTATTAAAAGCCAAATTAATAATAGAAAAGATTTTACGATTAGCAATTAAATTTTACCTTTTCTAATAATTTCAGGTTTTCAACATGCAAGCCATATACTTGCAGATGCTAATATAATCTCATACAAAAAGCTCCCACTTTCTGCTCTTCACTACCTATGAATATGTATGCATAGATATATGTCATTTTTTTCAATGTATACATAGATGCATTTCATTTTTAGCTTTAAGCCCCTGATACTCCTCAAGACTTGAAACCTCTTCTGTTTTCTTTTGGCTCTTGTCTATCTCTGAAAGTTCAGATATGAAAGCCATATCAATTAAGGATCTACAGCAGAATGATGTATTTTCTCTCTAAACTATAAATTCACACATCATATATTTCTAGCAACCTCCCTGCCCTCACACCCCACACTAGCACACGTGGCTGAGCAGTGTGCAGCAGCTCACTGCCTCCTGGAAGTGTGCTCTTACACCACTGGCTGTTTCAATAAACAGATTCATAAATTCAGCACTAAAAGGACATTTAAGTGACCAAGGACAAAACACTCCCTGGAGAAAGAGGATTCATTTCCTGAGACTTCCTTTGAGACAAGCATTCTAAAGAGTGTATTTCTCAGCTTACTCATCTCTCAGACAGCACAAATTGCATCCACAGCATAATCCACATGATTATTTATTAAGTATTTAGAGATCTCACCCTCTGCAAACTTGGCATTTGGGATACCAGTTCTTTTAGGGTAAATTTAAGTAAGTCCAGCCTTCTTTGTGCCTCAGTCCTTCAGCTTTAAAATGGAAATTATTCTCTTTATCTTCTTCTAATTAGCAAGATACACAGTGATAAAACAATAGCTCAGAAGCTACACAGAACTTTCTCTACTTCCTGAGAAACAAATAAAGCTTTGAGACCTCATTAGTCTGATTCATTATCGTGATTTTGCTAAAACAAGTGTTGCAATGAAATACACACTTTGAGATTACAAACCAAGTGAATATTTAATGGCCATCTCAGTGTAAGAGGCAGCTGAAATTCCTTGTCCCTGAAGGACCTACTGAAGACCATTTAACACCAGCAGAAATCCCCCTGTAAACCTTCTACAGATCACCAACTAGTGCCCCACTATTTCAGTATCTCCTTGTAATTATCTCCATCCCAAATATTGTATCCAACCCCAGCAGAAGAAATACGGAGAGGCAGTAATCTCTGGGCTCAACCCCAGACATTTAAGGCTGTGCTCACACAATGTTTTCCGAAGTAAAGCAGAACCAGAAGCTCAGCCTCATTCTGCTGTTTGCTGCTCTCTGAACACTGTCAGTCGCTGCACTCCTTCTATTAATTCCGACCGTAAATAGGAAGCATAAAGTAAGATAGGATCACTGCTTCCTCTCCCAAAGAGTGTACCCTACTTCTGGCTCAGTAAATAAAGTTTGTGAAGGTTTGTAAATCAGAGCTCTGGCACCATAGGCTGTTAGTATTACAGGCTGTTACATTTTAAACATAGTTTTAAGGCAATAGCTTCGTACCTTGAGAATGGGAGTCCTCTGGCTGAGCAATTTCAAGCTACAGGAGAACTGAATCAGCTCTGGCAAGTTCAGCCTCAGAATAAAAGCTTACTCAAGCCTTTTTATCTCTCTATTTTGAGCAGACCTAGGCCTACTACACTGCAAGTATTTTCTTGCAATGGTGTTTGAGCACTGTGGTTGTTGTTGTTGTTATAGAAACCTGTAGATATTTATTGCTGATTTTGAGATATTTGCAGTTTCCCAGTTAGAGGATGGCTCTTTGCAGCTGCATACAGCAGGGTTTGTAAACTCTCAGTTACTAACAGCTCAGATTATAAGAAACCTCCACCTGACATAATTTACTAGATCTTCCCACAGCTGTTGATGGCCTAAGTGAAAAGGTGAACAGTGAAAAGCAGTTTTGTGTGCTGAGGTCTGACCACTGCTGTATGACAGAAGCGCAGGAGCACAGCTGCTCCCTCCCGCTGATGCAGCACCCCTGGGGACCCAGCTGACTGAGAAGAACTTATGGAGGCTCTCAGTCACCTCTGAAGTCTCCTGGCCACCTTCCCTAATTCTTCCAACATCTCAGTTAGCACAGGGTCTCTCCTGTTCCTTCAGCAATCGGGGTTTTACCACAGCATTTGTTTCTTAACCTTTGAACTTTACCTGTGGACAGCCAAATTCTCCTCCTGCTTGCACTCACTGAAGTTGAAGCTATCCAGGATTTGAAATGGAGAGCACATCTACAGGAGTCTCCATCCGGGTTTTGGTGACGATAACACAGAAAAGCAAAAGGTGGAGAGATCAGGTGAGAATATTCAGGAATTAATCAAAAGCAAAAGATGCCTTCTTCATAGTTATTCAAAGGCTTGAGGCCATTCTGGAGCACTTTTTCTGCAATCATTTGGTGATTATGTTTTTGGCTCTCTGTGGTTGTTATTCATCTATGTTCTAACTGCACGTTAGTGATGGAGGAAATCCTATTGCATATTCATCCTTGGTGAGCTTATCTTCATGAAACAGAATTTTTTTTCTAGAGACAACAGCAACTAGAAGAAAATCCTGATGGTTTTGGCTTATTCCCTTGGGCATAACAAATACTGAAAATGTTCATTGCCACTCTATTTTGTGTAGAGAAAAGAATGCAAAAGGAATTTTCACTGTGACCCTGGGAATGAAGCCCCAAGTCACATGTAGAGTAAGGGCATTCTTGAATAATAAAATCCATTAACGTTCATACAGCAATAGCCCCAGTCATAGTTCCAGTCCTGAAAGATCTGAGAAAAACCTTCAGGGCTCACAGCTCTTGAAAACCTGTGGCTAACACTGCTGGTTTACTTTCTTTTTACAAGCATAACAATGTGGGAGATGATGCTGCCAAAGAATCATGGTTAATTCCCTTTTTCATTAAGTCCTGTCTAACCGAGGTGAGACCAGCTGTTTTGGGATAAACCAGGAGCAAGCAGAAGCTGTTCTGAGGGAAGCTTTGAATGGCACTTTATCTACCCTTTCACAGCAATCCAACCAACTTTTTTCGAGTGAAATAGCTTCACGTTTTCCTCCTTAAACTGCATACAAGGAATAAACAGGTATGGAAAACATAGACATCTGCCCTGCTCGAAGGGAGATGCCCAACATACTTATCCCTTGAGTTTCAGAGACCCAGTACTGTAGTTTATCTCCTTCAGTGCTCCAGAACAGTTTGGCTGGTGGTCTACCCATCTATGGACCCATCAGCTATGTCCTTGAATAGCTCTCCAATCCTTTTTAGCTCCATGCATCATCCTCTAACCCTCTAACCTTCCTCCTGCCAACTGTGTGCCAAAGAAAGTTACCACACCACACTAAGCTGGCAGAACTGCCACGGTAATGCTCAATTTCCCTCTTATAAGGGAATTCTCTGCAAGTAAAGAGAGTTCTTCACCTCTCCTTCACTGATCTTCACAGTTTCTAGAGGTAAAACAGTTTATGTGATTGGAATCCTCACTGATTTTTATCGATGATGGCAGAAAGATTCTTCCCTTTACAGTAATATACACATAATTAAGCAGTTCTGGATTCAGCTATAGACAAAAATGGATGGTTGCCCACACTTTTTTTTCGTTATTTGTCCATTCAAAAGTGCCATTAAAGTGCCATTCAAAATGGCCCAATAGGATTGACAGAACAAATATGATACTAGCCATTACTCGGCAGTTGGGATATACCAGGACAAATCACATGAAACATCTTTCCATTTCACTGCAATTAAAACCTGCTGGACCCAGGATCAGTGCCATATTAATGAATCCAAATCTTTACTGTTGTGGTATTGGAACAGACAACTTCCAGAAGAGGAAATGGGAAGGCAGCCATAAACCTCAAGATGACAAGAGAAGAAATAAGTTTTTCTGTAGAATCCTAATGAGGACACTGAAACAGTGCTCTGTCACAAGAAAATCCTGCCAATAGGGGAAAAAAAAAAGTGAGGGCAAGAGAAAAGGAGAAGTTTCAGGACCCTTTCCGTCAGATTCCAAACAGTTCTTTCAGTTTCTTAAACTAAGTGCAAGTGATGATTTTCTGTACAGGAAGATTAATTTTTTCATCCCCCACAATACATACTGTATTGCTTGAATCCCTGTTTAATGACACTTCTTATTAATGCACTTTTATGGATACTTGGGAAAGAGACTGTGAGAAAGGAACAACACACATCGTAGACATGAATCGTACAAGTGTTGCAAGTAGCTTAGAATCATAAAACCGGAAGGTAAGACAGCTATATACAATTTGATGAATTATGTAACTATTTAAAGCCATTCATAAACCAATTATTGTTCATTTATTAAACCTAAAGTATGTTCACATTATATATTTTCAGTCATGGAGTTGTTTAGTTTCTATGCCTACAGTAACTGATATTATTTCAAATGATTCCTTTTAAAATTAGTGGGAAGAGAAACAGAGGTAGAGAATCCCTTCACAAAGTACCAAAACCCCATGACATTAGCAGATAACTATCTCAAGAAAGCTGCTGCCACACAAACATTAACCAGAAAAAGACATGTACCAAAAGAGAGAAAAAGGACAACAGCTAATCCACGCAGCCTGTTGGAAAATCATAAGACCTCTGTGCTGGCAGGCTGTCAAGGGGAGAGAAGGGAGGAAGGGTAAGGGGCAAATTCCTGAAATGAGAAGCTTTCTAATAGGAAATCCACTCAACCTCCCATGGAAATCTTCACCTGAGGAACAAACAGCCAGTTGTATGCCCCACACCTCAGTATGGGGGTGAGAGGCCATGTCTTGGATAACAGGTCCCAGACATGGTGGGATTTAGAGATAATCACCAACAGCTTGAGTTGCACCTGGATGAGGGCAGGAAACTAGTGCAGAAACATGAGCACAAGCATTATCCTCTCTCAGAAGCTCACCTCGCAGATGGGAGTGCTCTGTAATAGCTGTAAATTCCTCAAAGATTGGCTTTAATTAGAGCCTAACCTTGCC
The DNA here is from genome assembly GCA_013397955.1 of Grantiella picta. Classification (NCBI taxonomy): domain Eukaryota; kingdom Metazoa; phylum Chordata; class Aves; order Passeriformes; family Meliphagidae; genus Grantiella; species Grantiella picta. The sequence continues at coordinate 11,134 of VZRM01001481.1, forward strand.
ATGTGAGGGATGGAGGGCTGTTACCCACTCGGCAGGAGTGATCCCAGTCTCCTGCCTGGCTGTGGATGATGAAAAGCACCATCACTTACTGCTGCCACTCCAGATTGCAAGGCTAGTGACAGACTTTAAGGAAAGCCAAGGCTGCAAACTTCATCATGGTGAGAAGAATGATTATGACATAAGAAGGATGAGAATTCCTACAATCAGCCTGAGCTGGCCTACCCTAATTCTTCTCTGGCAAAGCACCATAGGCATTTAAACTCTTTCCTCATTCACGGTCACAGGATTTTGTCATGCAATATAAAGACTACAGTAATGCAAGAGCCACATCTTATGGACACTTAGGTTATATCTATACTACAAAACCCCTCAACAATACTTTGTTTCCAGTTCTGCATCCTAATTGCATCCCAGCTACATCAGGGCACGTTCATCTGTGCTCCAGACCTGTCTTCTATGTCCTGGTTTCGAGGCACAGGACCCTCAGGTGCACAGCCCATAAAGGAGACAGAATGCCCCCCAGCAGGCACCCTCTCTGAATGACAGCCATGAGAGCACCAGAAAGCATCCCCTGGCCCACTTCAGCCTGTTCCTTCCAGTGCTTCTTCACAGCTAGAAGTCATTTTGTTACTATAGGACATCCAAAGTGATTTCGCAGCATGCATTTTTGAAGCCCACAGAATACCGTAGTAAGAGATTTAGGCATAAAACCAAATCTAAATACCAAATGCACAGACTGTCTTCTCTTCAACTCAGGACACGTTAAGCTGCACCCAGTCCTGCACCCTCCAATATGCTGCATCAGCTTCTATTCCCAGCAGGGATGAGTCATAGCCCAGCTCTACTCATTCTTTCAAATGTCTCTCCAAGTGCAAAAAGCATCGCTGCTGCTTTCTCAGTATTGAATCCCAGTTCAATCTCAGCTGGATCCTTACCTGGTCACAAAGTAATGGGCAAATTCAACTCTGGGCATATAAACTTGATTTAGTATAAATGTGAGTCAATAATTTTATTCAGAAAAAATGTTAAGCATGAAGAATTTCTGTTATCAAAAGAAGATAAAAATCAAAATGTTAGTTTAAGATTAGTTAAATGTTAGTTAATCTGTAGTTTAAAATCTTCCTCAGAGTTTCTTGGAAAGCCTACATGAAAAAAAGGAAGCAAACCAGGGAAAAATAGTCAAACTCCAAAGGAAATAAAAAGAAGAGGAGCTTCATGAAAATCTGGAAAGGAGAACTTCTACAAACGCAGAGTCACTGCTCAACTAAAAAGTGTGTTTGAACAAATGGAACTCTTTGCCTACTTCTCATGTATACAGATTATATGTAAACAAAAAGAGACCTCCAGGTAGCCTATGGACATAACAGCAAACCTCGGGTTAAAGAACAATAAAATGAGAAGGGCAGTTGGTGCCTCACCGTGGGTTGGATCCAGAACCGGATCACTAAAATGGAAACTGCCTCCCAGTTACCATTAGCAGGACTGGAACTGGATCTTCCTGAGGTGCTTTGACCAGCCATTCACATCAATATGGTGCAGTGAAGTAACCGAGCCCTGGACACAGGTTTGTCTCTGCTCCAGGTATGGTTTTTGCCACGCAGAAAGATGGAGCAGAGCTGTGGGGGTAATTTCTTCAACTTCTGCAGATGGCTTAGTTTGCACTTTCACCATGAATTACCTTACTTAGAAGACAAGCCCACTGTGATTTCTCTTAGACACGTTACCATTTCTGCTTTCTTTCTACTGTTTTCCAGGAGTAAGCAACGTATTTTATATTAAGGATGTACAGAGTTGCTCCCTGTGCAAGGGAGATGCCTTGGAACCCAACAGCTTCAGAGGAATGCAGGAAGAGGAAGAAAACTTTTGCACTTAGTTTATCACAACGTAAATAATCTAAAGAAGAAGGGCATGTCCAAAATCAGCTGAAAGCTCAAATACACTGCAGAGAAAATGGAGAAACGGGCAAAAGTCAGCAAACTCAGAGAAAGATGCTTTGAGCACATTTCTGAGGGTTTACATTAACATTTATCTGACAGTTACTCTGCAAATCCAAATTTACCCAGAGCATTTAAGGTCCCATTCTCTGCCATATGATTGCATCCTACCCATCACAAGACCCATGGCTGCTTCAGCAGCAAACATTTAACCTAATTAGGGTGCACACTGGAAAAAATGAAAGGGTTTTTTGCATTATTTCAAGTTAATTCCAGATAAAAACCTTTCACAAAGGTAACTAGTGACTGCTCTACGATGTCTTTCCCAGTAAGAACATGTCCTCACTCTGTAGTCAAAGCCATTAAGGAAAACAAATAATACAACAGCTTGAATTTAAAATGTATAATTTTGAGTGAATGCACAGGCAGGGTTTTTTGGGGGGTTTTTAGATTGTTTTTGGGTTTTTTTTGTCCTTTCAAAATGTTGCAAGTTTTCTGAGGAGCAAACTGAGGAGCTAAGAACAGAAAGCAGCTTTGCTGTGTATCGCTGCCATCTAGTGACCTATCGCTGAGAACAGGACTCTGACAGCAGCGTCACCCTATCAGTACTGTCCCGCTTTTACTCTTTATTTCAGTTTTAGCAGAATGTTAAAAGATTATTTCAGTTCACAGCTCCTATGGTACTGTGTAGATCTTCAAAGCAAAGAAAAAAATTCAGTTCATGGTGGTGGCATGTGTGTGATCATATCAGAGTAATGGAACATTTATTCATTTTGCATAATTGCTATACCTATAAATCATCCATAAGAAGATGGTCCTTTTTAGGGGGAGAGGGTTTTTCTCTGTGAAGGCAAAGTTAATGCATAAGAAAATCAATTACATTATTAAAACATAATTAACATCCACAGAACTCATTATTTGCCTGTGACATTGCATTAAATGAGCTTCAACAGCACACACAAGAGCAGACAGTATAGTCACGCGTTTCTTTCATCTGCTTGTGATAAGCTTTCCGTGAAGACCTGATTGTGAAAAGCTTCTGGCAATGACAGTGATTTAGGAAATGCTAGGGCAAGTTGTGCCACAGTGTTATTAAGGGTGGGTCAGTCTGAGCTGCAGGGGAGAGGTCCCATGAAGCACCACAGTGACGCTGCTGGCTCCTCTGAGTACCCAGGGTAACCCAGCCAATTCAGACCTCTCTGTCCCAGATTTGATAATAAACAAGGGTTTGGAGACCCCAGTATTTCAGAATCAGCTCTACAAGTAAAAGGCAGATTTGGGAGAAGGGGCAGAACCTGAGAAGTGGGCTGATAACATAAAAGAGCAATAAATGTAATAGCCATAGCCCAGCCCAGACTTTATCTTCATTTATTTTATGCTCCAGACTTCTGGGAGGTATCACACAGTCCTGTATGTGGCTGAAAGTAATTTACAAGCCCATGGCAAGGGCCAAAATCAAGTAAACCTATATCAGAGTGTTCCTAACAGGGAAACTCATAAAGGTATATTGAAAAAAAAAAAATAGAAAAGAAGAAAAGCTATTCAGCAAATTACACAGCCCATTCTCTAAGGAGGTCATTGAAGTCAAATAAATTTCATAGGCCTTTCCTATGCAATAATTTAGATGCAGTTAATATGCCCCAGAATACCAATAACAGCTAGATGCAGAGGTCATTTATTCACATTTTATCAATAGGATCTTTATGAGATGCAGGCTCCTTCTTCAAGATCCTCCCCATGCCAACAGCCCAGAACATCAACACCATCCAGAAACCCACCTCAGTGCAATCATCCATTTCAGACTGCTGACTGAGCAACATGAAGTTAGCAAATGTCTTTGGGAGATACTCAACCCTCTGCCTCCACCTCAAGCCAAAACTAACTTCAGACTTGCTGGGAGAAAGAAAAAGCTGCTGTCCCCCAGCCATGAGAGGTTCTCATATGAAGTATGATAGATTCGTGTTTCCTCTGAATAATAACTTAGTTCAGCTTAATGCTTGTTTTCTTCCTTGGCTGGGGTTCATCATTTCATAACAGAGTGATGGTTTTTGTTCTACATACCCTGGACCAAACAGAGCTTTCTGATTCTTCACCATACAGGACGCAAACAGATCAAAAATTAGTTTGAAAAAACACATAATTGGCTAATTGACTTTATCCCCTTCCCAAAACATGGATTTTACTACTATTTCAACTGGGGTGGCTTTTCAATGGACTTAATATTGTTTGAGCACACAAGATCAAAATATGCCACACAAATGAACACAGACAAATCTAGCCCAGTTTTTGAAATATATCCATGCACAGCAGAGGAGCATGAAAGGCTGAAGGGTTCATGTAATCAGCTGGTGAATGTTCCATTGTTCCAGGTTTAGAAAGATCCAGATATCCTTTAAGGTCCACCTACACAACAAATATCCAGAGCAGTCATATTGGTGAGCCCTGCTGATGCCACTGCTTCAATAACCAGCTGAGAAAAATCACTTTCAGAAATCACATAAATCATAATGGAGAGTTCTATTTAAACGTCACATTTTGTGATTGATCCAGCTGGGTAAAAAGCTTGAGGAAAATCAAAGAAAATTTGGCCTGAAGATTTAAAACATTTAGGATTTCTCAGTTTTCATTTATGTTAAAACAGTTTTCTCAGTGCATTCAGAAATTCTGCTTATAAATACATTGGGTTTTAAGGAATACTTTTAGGTTTTTCTGCTTATAAAAACATCACACCCACCCTGTCCCCCCAGTGATTTCCAGGGGGCTGCTGCAGCTTGTTTCCTCCAAACTACCATCATCCTCCACCCCCGCCTACCACCCATTAGGAGCCTGATACAGATATCAAATATGGGGCATAATGGGCATTAAATGAAGACCTCCCAGCTGTCTCCTGACAGTTTCATTGCATAACGGTGACCTTTGCATGTCTTATTCACCAAATAAAAAAAGGCAAAACTATACAATTCCAGGCTGAAGATTAGAAAAATAAAGTCCAATGATATATTTGGGGGGCAGGTTAGGGGTCTTCATTTACTTGCATATATAGATGGTCTTATAAGGCTTGCCTTGGTGCTTCCTAAAAGTGTAATATTTTATTTTTTAACAGTCATTCTTGCCTTCTTTCTCACTGAAAAGCGATAGTTCACTTTGAAAGCAGAGATTTATACTGCAGACTCTTCATTTAAACCTTATGTAAAGAAATAAAATCTTTATGTCCACACATATTTGAGCTCCTACCTTCATACATTTATAGCGTGTTACATTTCCCAGCTTTCCCATATTTAATGTTTTACAGCCTGTTCTCCAGATTCAGGTAGTAAAAGGCTCGAAGGCCAGAAAGCAGGCAGCAGCTTGCTATTTAATTAGAAAAGAACCAACACAGAGATCTCCAAACTGCACAGTTGCACAGAGGTACTAGCAAGACCTCTCACTAGAATAAGAGCAATCTGACCTATGACTTCTACCAAAATATTTTAATTTAGGGAGTTCTAAAATGCTTTAAGCAAATCCTTGTTGGACCCTGTGTTGTCTCATCAGTATTTAGAAATAACACCAGAGGGGAAAAAAGAGCAAGGGAAAGAACTCAACACTAAATAGAACAAGGTCTGGACAGGGAGAAATAACTGTTCCTGCATTTCAAGAAGGCTTTGCTCCCACTCCATTCAGCGAGGCATCTCTCAGCCAAGATGTGTGACATTTTCTGCGAGTGCTAGCACAGTTGTATTGATATTTAGCATGCATCTGACATGCCCATGCATTTGGAAGAATCATAGAATCACGGAATATTCTGAGTTGGAAGTGACACACAAGGGTCATTGAGTCCAGCTTGTAGTCCTGCTTAGCACCATCCTGAGAGTCACACGCTGTGCCTGAGAGCATTGTCCAAACATTTCTTGAACTGCCAGGCTGGTTCTGCAACCACATCCCAGGGGAGCCTGTTCCAGTGCCCAGCCACCCTCTGAGTGACAAACCTTTTCCTGATATCCAACCTAACCCTCCCTGGTTCGCTTCATGCCATTTCCTTCAGTTCTGTCCCCTGGTTATAAGAGCAAGAGATCTGTACCTGCCCCTCTGCTTCCACTTGTGAGGACGTTTAAGACTGCACTGAGGTCTCCCCTCAGTCTCCTCTTCTCCAGGATCAACAAACCAAGTGACTTCAGCGGCTCCTCATAAATCTTCTCCTCCAGACCCTCCATCACACTCATGGCTCTCTTTTGGATGGTCTCTAGTAGCTTAATGTCTTTTTTATGTTGTGGTGTCCAATACCACACACAGGATTCAAGGTAGGGTCACACCAGTGCAGAATTTGTTGATAAGAGCGAGTTAGCAAAAAGAATTTATTAACAATATTTCACAAAGTTTATGGAGTCTGACCATACCATTTATATCCTTCCCACTGTCACTCTCCATGTGCTTCACTCCTTTTTTTCCCCCCATTTCACTCTATATTTCCTAAAACATGAAAGAGAATATAAGAAAATATTAACAGTTGGGGATCTCCGGACAATTACAGGATACCTTTCCCTTGCTCCTAAGGAGGACTAAATATCACTCTGCAATACACTGCAGATGTTTGTGCGATCCAGAAGTGTCATCTGTCCCAGAACAACCTCCCAGGCTCCACACAGTCACCTGAGGGTAAACCATGCAGGTCCTTCCTCCACATTATAGCATCCATGGCAGGAACATCTTCCAACACATCCATACACGGCTCACCAAATGACTGCCTTGCAGGTCCCCCAACATTGCACTGAAAAAAATTGGGAAGGTGGGCGCACAGCCTGGGTCTTGTCCATGAGTTAATGGCTCAGAAAGCAGGTCGGCAAGAGCTGACAGAAGCTGTATGAATTATTCTGGCAAGTTTTCCCTGGCCCACAGCCTGCAGGCTATTCCTTAAAATACTTTGCTAAAGTTTTCCTTTAGTTGTTCCATGTAGATCACGCTTTCCAAACCTCTTATACCGGTTGCTATTCTTGCAATTCTCTCTCTTATTCTCTCATTTACTTCTTTTCCTTTTTTTCCTTTTTCCCAAATTAGGTAATTAAAACATGGACACAATACTATCACTGATGACCATGGCAATGGTTGCTCACGAGTTACTTTTCAAAATGCTTCTGAGGACAAGGCTCCTTGTCTACCACAGTGTGACAATACTGACTATGGTTCAGCCTCCAATCCTCTCTGATTCCCAGATCTTCCTCCATGCTACGGATCACTGGAACATTACACACATTTGTGCATCAGGTTTAAGAATTACTTTTACATTACACTACATTTCTTATGTGAATTCCTTGAGTTCCTGCAGAAGGCCAAGTATAAAGCTGGGATAAAACTCCAAATAGTCAAGATTCCAGCTGTGACCAGTGGCTGTGGTTGTCTCCAAGCAGCAGCTCTGCTGTTCTTCACGGTGCACACCACAGGCCAAAGGTTTTGCTGAACCAAGGCTGCAAGAATGGTAGAGAACAGGATACCTCACTCCCTGAACCCTTCATCCAAGGCTCCTTTGTAGTGGACACCAGGGGATAGAGATCATTGGGAAAAAAGAGATACTGTCCTCCAGGAAATGGGGTGCTCCATGGGCCCCCATTTTAGACATTATCAGCTAGGTTCTGCATTTATGACACCACTATAACAGGAGGGTTAGGAGGTAAAGTACCAAAACCCACCAATATCTTGAAACCTTTGTTCAGGTTTCTCTTGGCCAGAACACTGTTCCCTGCTCTCAGTGCCTAGCCTCTGATGGAGAGAATTACGCCTTATTTCCTTATTTCCCAACCGTTATTTCAGGATAGAGAGATTTATCCTGTACGGACTTATTCTGACATAAATCTTTGCCTCTGCATGCAATAAAAGTTCTTTGCAATGACTTTTCACCAAGCAAATTTCTGTCAGAAGTCTTTCAGAATTACAAGCCTCCTTTCTCATGCCCTGCCTCAACATGAGGGAATGGAGGAAAGCAGAATTCCTTTAGCAAGAATTGGCAAACTGGCTTTGTATACTCCATGTATTTTGGCTTTGGGTTTCTTCACAAAATCCAAAAAAATTTAAGTTTTCATGTAAATGCTTATAGGTTTGGAGGCACCAATTTCCAGTTGCAGCCTGAGGCAGGTCAGCTGCAAGGAAAATGTTTGCTCTAATTGAAACCCTCACTTACTCCTGTATTAAGAAGCATGACAGAGACACAAGAGGCCACTGAATCCAGCAAAGATGCTGCCTGGGTTCTGGCAGGTTTCACTAAAGTCAGGGAGCAAGTTGTGCTCCTTCCTTTGAAGAGAAAAGCGCAGCACACATCGCTGCCTGGCAGGCAGTGAAGTGAAACCCTTATCTTTGAAAGTACAGATACTCCAGGGAGGCAGGTGTGGAAAATCCCTCCATCAAACCAATCCCTGTGAGTTTCCAAGGAGTCCCAAACCTCGCTGGTCTGTCAGAAATGATGCTTGGCTATTGCTAAGGGTTTTCTAGACAGCCAGCTGTATGACTGGCAACAGTCATTGAACCCCCACAAAAGGTGGCCTTTTTAATGGAGTTAATTTATATGAATAATGTCAGTGCTGCTCTTTTCCAAAAGCTCAATTTGCAACAGTGTCTCAATCTGAGCCTAAAAAAAAGGAAAAAAGAGCATGCAAACATGTATCATGTGATGAACTAACCCATCACATGAAGCCTCCTTCCACATGACAAACTGTCTGAGACATACTGCTATGTATACACAATAAAAACTGTGGGAAACTGGGACTCAGAGAAGTGCTTATTTAGTTTACAAAGTTGGAAACTTTGTCTTTATTCAGCTGAGGTTTTATACAGACTAATGTACCCTCAGCTCCAGACACAGACTTACACTTATTCCCTTGTATAAATTTCTACAAGCTCCAATTACCATATGTAACTACACATGTTGGAATAACCAAAGCAAATTTTTCACAGAGTACAGCTACTGTGTGCTGAGTAAAACTAAATTCTTACAATCAAGAATTGCAAAGCCAGCAGAAAGGAAAATCATCTTCACAAAATATTAGTTGACAAACTTAGGTAAAAAGAAGAATGGTAAATTGTTGTCCTGAATGACAGCAGTGCTCAGTTGAGGGATACAGACAAGCAGCAGAGGAAGTTGTCAGCAAATTCTAATTAAAATTGCATTTTGACCCCCAAAAAGCAGATAAAAATATATTGCTTTCTAAGAGAAAATAAGCTTTCTGTTCCCCTGTGCCTTTTACCAGCAAGTGTTGGATTTAGCAATAAACATATACATGTTCAGACCCCACACTATTAAGAACATTACAACATTTACAATGTCGTTTATAATATCATTTCATAACCTTATTGTATATTATAATATCATATGACTGCCCTAAAACTTTTTGCCTATCCCATTATATGTTACAGGAATCCACAAAGTTACAACTTAAAGGTAGTGGTCCAAAATCTACTATCACTGATTTCTGAATCTCCTCATAGAAGCTACACTGACAAAACCAAACACAGCATTCCCCACAGTCCAAAGGAGCAACTCAAGCCTCTCTCATTTAATTCGTCCCTGAGGTCCCCATAGAGCAGCAGCAATACTGACTGAGAAACTTGAAATTCATGTACAGAGACCACCAAAATCATTGCCTCCCCCTGAAATCAATGTTTCCCTTTGATTTTCAAGAAAGCAAGCCTTCCAACCACAGCCTGTACATTCATGTGGAAAAACCTTTTAGAATATCAGAAAGAATAAAGTGTAAGTCCTTTGAAATTTGTTATGAAGTAACCCTTAGGAATAGACAATTTGCTAGAATTCTAAAATAATTGCTGTAAAAATCCACAGAATTAAAAAGGAAGCATCTGTTCTAAATAACTTTTTAATTGTCATATAGAAATGGAGAAGCAGAATATTTTTTCCTGTTCATTTTTATAGGCTGGTACATAATTCATGTGGAAAGCTTATCATTTTCTATTAAATGCCACAGCACTTTTTCATACAGGAGTCTTATTCTTTTCTCTCCAATCATGTTTTTTTTGAGGAGAGGAAAGTGTTCTGCAGCCAAGTCTCTTTTATTTGCTTTGGACAGTCAGTTTTGCAGCTGAGCCCATAAGGTTTCTCCATATAATTATAAAGCATGTCTGAGTCTTTTGGGGGTGGGTGGACAATTACAGATGTCAAAACTTTTCTTCCAGATCATAACAAAACTGCATGGATAGCAAACCTATAATATGAACCTCCAAATTAAATACCCAACATCATATCAATTCTTCATCTGAAGCATCCTGCTGGGCAGCACACATGGAAATTACCTTATTTGAAAGAAAGAGCTGTTCAGTAGGGTAAATATTAACACTATCTGGCATGAAAATCTTGCTTTGGCATAAGTTTTAGGCCAAGAAAGAATAAACAATGACAGAAGAAAACCTCCCAGTTGAATACACTAACGCTTGTTAAAGAAAGCAAAAGGTGAAAACTCCTTCCAAGACCTTTTGCTCTTTTGATATTTGTGAATTACCTGAACCAGATTCTGTTTCAGCCATTGACTCCAAAGCATTATTTAGGTATCACTAGAAAAGCATCAACCTCACTCAAAGTATAATTTTGACTTCAATCACCTCATGTACCTACACTAGCCTCAAATCCAGTTTCCTACTTCCTGTGGTTTTATTACTACATACATTTACTTTCTGTCCATTTTTTCATAGTGACAGTAGTTCCCTCTGCTGCACATAGAGCAGAACTGATGATCACTGTAAAAAACTATATTTCAAATATGCACCCACCAAACTAAAGGCTCCCAATAAACTAAAATGCTCATGAGGTTGCTTGCCTGGTGTTCTCCCCAGTAACTTGCAGTCAGCTCTTCCAAAATTTATTCTTCCTATTAGAGGAATAATAGTTCTGTAAACAAAAAGCATTTTATGATTGTTTCTGTATGTATCAAGATGTGTTTGGCACTGCAGTCTGCAAGAGAGAATTTCCTGTTTACAAGCTCATATTCTGTCCCAAATTTGAATGCATACTTGAACAAAACCCATGCACACGACTCCTCGTCTTATTTCAGATGAGAAAGTATTTTGATGAGCATTTTTTGCTTTAAGTTAACCATAATTATTGCAACAGTTTGACCTCTTCTTTTCTTAAAAATTTAGAAACAAAAGAAAAAGTATTGACAAATTAATAACAAAATATGGCTATTGCAGCATAATATATTAATATAAACAACTTTATAGATCTGAGAAGTCCTGTTTGGTTCAATCAGGCAACTCTACCACATAGTTGGCCATGTGTAAATGCAGCAAAGCCAAAGCCTTTGTTTGTCAGGTTTTTCTCAACAGCTGTTAAGCTTTATTCACATAAGTCTGACTTTTTGTTATATTTATAATAATCTATACATTATTTTAGACAAAAAACTCATGGAATTATGCAGAGACATTAATATGCCTTATTTTCTCATTTCAAGATATCAAACAAACAGTCTTTTTTTTTCCCTTACCTTTTATTTCCCATATCCTCATGGAAGAACATGCATTAGTTATGTTCTCATTACACAACCATATAAGTTCAAAGTTAAAATGTGTTACATTTATGAACCCAAGCATTTGTTCTGCGAAGGAAAGGTGCCAATGTCACCCGACTAGAAATGAAGGTGAAATAAAGAAATACACAATAAGGATTAAGATTGTGTCATCCAAGTACCTCTTAAAACACTGACCTGGAGCTGTTCCTGAGAGCCGTGGGAGAGCTCAGTCCCACATCATCAATGTCCAGGCTGCTGGCTTGAGATTGCCCCAATTCCTAGCTTGTTTGCCTGAAAATTTGCTGTCTTCAATTTGATCATTTCCAACCTACAGCAGAATAAAGGGTTTATCATCAGGTTTAAAAGAGCACTCGGATGTAAACCAGCCACAAGGCAAATCACATCACCCTCGGTCCCTGGTAACTCCTTCCCAGCATCATGCTAGAATCTAAAAGTGCTGCATACATTATGCAGGTCCAAAGGTAGTGTTTTCAGACAAATGTTGTGTTTCCTTACGTGGAGATTATGTAAAAGCTACCAGGTACAGAGCCTGTTATTTTGCCCATTATTAATTTATAGTCTTAGATACCTATTTCATAAAACCGTTAAAAATTACAGTGGCATTTACCAAATGATGGTAACCTCTATTTATAACTCATATTCTAAAGGATATAAAAGCCTCAGATGTGTTGCAGAAAAGAGACACTGAAATAAAGGCTCAACAGAGTAATTTTCTGCAAGAAAGGAGGTTTTGGACAGACTTTCAATAGTGCTTCTTATAATGGTCCTTTACCTAGAAAAACAAACAATTTTTGTCTGTGCAAAATAATAAATCTGCTGGGCTGAGGCTGCATAAGGAACAGTAAAACCAATCACAGCACAGCAGAGCAGAACCACTCGGATCTATTAGGACCTGGTTGACTCGATTTGCTTCTTCACTTCTATGACTAAACCTAAGGTTTTCTGTCCTCTTGATTATAAAATACTCAGTCACAAGACAGCTATTGCCAGTAGGTTTGAACTTGCTCCACAGGATCCATAACTCCACTAAGAAATATTTAAAGATTTGAAAATTGAAATCTAATGAAAAACCATGTAACAACACAGCTCTGGACAGGACCACTTGCTCAATACTTAGGGAGTATAATCCCTAATAATTTAGATTAATTATTCAACAATGATGGATCTCCATTAGATCATCCACATCTCATCCTTATGTACCCTTCCATGGGGTGTGCTGGGAGTAATCTGCTGTGGGAAGCACAGTTTAAATACCATATGGAGGAAAGCAGAGCCACAGCCTGGGAATGGTAGGCAGAGCAAGCCAAATGAATATATTTTAAAATGCACACATGTTTGGCAATCAGATTGCACATTAACATTTTCAGGTGCAATTTCTTTTACTTTGCAAATACCTTGGTAACTAGAGTAAAACCTCATGAGCATCTCAGCTCAGGAAGCAGAGCTCTGAGCTAACCCTCTGGTAATGTGCTCAGAGGCACAGAGGACACAACAACCTTTGGCTGTTGCTCTCTGTCAGTTTGATTGCACCAACATAAATTGAGGATCTTCACCATTTCTCTGCTGTCTGTTGCACAGCTACAGATCGTCAATGTCTGACAACAGCCGTGGTCCTCACAAAGTCAAGCAGATCAAAACCTAGCTTGCATTAAATCAATCAGGATTTAGAAAATAAAAATGAAACTGTCACTCCTCAAAGGGTTGATCTAATAGATACAATTAATCTGTAAATATATAAAGCCACATGTCTAGTCAAGAGGATAAAGCTCCTTGCAAAACATAGCTGTAACAACTGCTTTGCTTTAGGTTGTTAAGCTGTGCTTTCATGCAAGGATGTAATTGTCAGGCACTTACCGTGTGGGGAACCCAAGTTGTTTTCTTTTACAGCTGCCACCACCCATGAGAATGATCTAACTACCAGACTGCAGCAAGGGCATCCTTCACCCTTGTCGTTGAATCCCTGCTCTGTTTTCCTGTAAAATATAAATCTCACTGACACAGAAAAGAAAAAGCATGTAAGAGACTATGCTTCTAAAGTCTAGTAATAATGTCACTTACTAAGAAAGGGACAGCCTCAGTTCCAGTTCCAAGACTATGCCTGTAATACCCATCATTGCATAAAACATATGAACACTACCTCATACATTCCATCTCTTTTCCTTTAAAAGAAAGCAGTGATTTCTGTTCTGTTCTTTGCAAGAAAAGGTATTTTCAGAAATACTCGGTGTATATGCACCCACACAAGTCACAGGGCTCCCTCCTGAGCAAGGTGCCTAAATCTCAGAGGGTCATTAGAACTAGACACAATTTTCTCTTTTTTTGTCTTGTGCACTTTTTAACTATCTTGAAGCATATCCTCACTAAACACATTCACTTTCTGAGACACCTTCACTGCCCATCTCCCCTAGGCCACCAAGGCACTCAACATTTGGATTCAGGATTCTAATTTGCAAACAAGATGTTCAAAGTTTACCATCTTCACCTCTATAGCATATCTCTGCTACCTAAGAAAAAAGCCTTTCACACCCTCCAGAATATAAAACCAACAGCACATTTTTAGCAGCCAGGATCTGGAAGCTTGCTTTCCTCTTGATTTGCATCTTCTGTCTTTTTCTCCTGTCTCTTGTTCCCTACAGCTTCCCTTCTCTTCCAGTCAGTCCTCCCAGTTTTTATCAGATGGGCAAGCTGCAGTTGCTCATCATTGCAGTGTGCTGATGAGCCAGGCAGACAGATACCTTACAACTGCTTCCACTATGAGAAGCCAGGATTTCCTGCCTTCTCTCGGTGGAAGAATTCATTTGGAGTCCACATCCTCAACAGATATTGCTCTTTTCACCCTGCATCCAGCAATTTAAAACTTCTAAACCATGAACTCATGCCAAATGTAACTGAATTCACCAGAAGATCCTGAAGATTTTGGACAACGACAAATATAAACACCAACAAATATTTTGACTTCTAGGGAATCAGGCTTAATAGTTAAAGAGGAGATCAGGCTGGGGTGGAGAAAGAGAGGAATACGAATTAAGCAGATAGCCAGACATTTCTAAACATGAGATTCACCCAGCATTTACACCCTAACCCTCTTGAGCACATGCTCAAGAAACCACCAACTCAACAGCCAGCCTGAGCAAGGAGCACTTTCCCAGGGGTACGGTGGATGCAGCGCCTCTCTTCTGTGAGGAGAACTTTGCTGGACTGATGCAGACTAGGCTAGGCTGGTTGGCTTCAGGAGCAGAAAACAAATCCTGTGGAAGTAGCCAGAGAAACTGGGACGACATCATGTGTTAATGTTGGCCCAGCTTATTGTTCATGAAGGGTGGGTGGATAAGCAGGGGGAGTGTAGCTCTGTCCACCACTGGAGCCCTTTGGCTCTTCCCAAACCAGCAGCTCTGAGCCTGCATTGCTGTGAGGACAGACAGCATTCACAGTTCCAGGAACTCAGTGTTCCCAGATCCTGAACTGATGTGCTCATGGTAATACGTGCATTCAAAATATCCCTCATAGACAATGATCTAATGTTTTTTCCATAATACAGGGACTGCTAAATCCTCTTTTCTTTCATTTTCAATCCTTCTATGAAAAAGTGAGATTCAAAAACTTGAAGACAACATTAACAGGGCCCCATAAAGAGCATTTTCTGTTGCCCATAGGAGTTAAATCAGTGCTCAGTGACTTCAGTCACAAACTGGAAGACAGGAGTAGTAACAGGAGTTACTCTCCTTAGCCCTGGACTTGAACCTTTTTTTCCCCACATTTTACAGGGTGAACTACTGGCAAAATATAGATACAGAAACACACGTGCACCCAAATATTTTCAAAAATATTAATACATATATATAGACATCTATTAATACATTTACACAGTAAGTGGACTTGTATCTACCCAATTTCTTAAACATATGCTGAGTATAAATATCAAATTACATGTGTGAGTATTTAAATTTGTTTAGACACATGCTCATATACAATACAAATAAAATACATTAAATACTGTTTGGGGAGCACTTCATGACGTACATCCTGAAATATTTTGGCAAAGGTACACTTGAAGATGAAACTGGAAGAGTAATTTGCTAGAAAATGCCCACAAGTGCTGACCTGATTTCGTGTTTCCTTGTGCCAGCGAGGGAAACACACACATGTAAGTGCACACCCAAAAACTCCCACAAAAGCCAATATGAGCATTGATACAGAAGCAGCCCTTTAAAAGCATTTCAGCAGAATCAGAGCAGGTTTTGGGTCATTTTCATGAGTGACACTATAACCACTCTAGCTAACAAGAAGAATTAACAGCAGTGAACCTTTCTGACAACTTCTTTCCCATGAGATGCAACCCAGACACTTTATCAATAAAACTTCAATCACTAGTGACCATTTCTGCAAGACAGATAAAACCTCCTGTTTTAAGTCTGTCTTTACTAACTTTTGAAATATGCCCTTACTTCTCCTTTTCAGTCCATACGACGAGGCAATAAGCTAAACAGCAAAGATCTGCAGGAAATCAAGCAATTTAAAAGTATGGCAATGTGACGATGCATATGTAAGGTATGGGAAAAAAATAAATGGTGTTGTATTTCTCTTTAAAAATAAATAAGTAAAGGACATAGACCCTCACAACCATTTTGAAACAAACCTGATGATAGCTGAGTCTACGGAATTTTGTTTTCTGACAAGCAGAGCACTTTTATTCGAGTGCTTTTTCATCAGAAATTTGTAAAGCTGGGGGAAAAGCAGCTGGGCATTTCAGAAAGGGAAGGAGAAGGCTCATAAATTAACCAGTTGGCACGGTTCTAACTATAGTATCACGAACAGTGCTGTTATAATATTATTGCTGTAGGTTAATGTGATCCTTTATACAGCCTTTTTTTCTTCCACAGTAGCCCATTTTCATGAAGTAAAATGGTTTAATTTGAATTGCAAATCCCAACACACGTATAGTTTGATTCTTTTGGAGCAGGATGAGTGACAGTGGTATATTAGAGTTAACAAACCTTACCCACTTTTAAATACATTTCTGGTATTGAAAGCTAACAGAGCTGAAATCTGAATGGGTAAAGGCTCTGCTCTGGCATTCATTCCTTTATTGGAGCCTTGAAAGGACTGTATGGAGGGAACCTGATAGAAATTTCGTGTTGCTGCTAAATAGAACTCAGTCCAAGGTAGAAAAATAAAAGGTTAGGTCTGTCGTCTTTTATAACATTTCATTCCTGGGGGCCACTGCTTTCAAAACTGAAACTAGAGGCTGTGCAGACTTTTTGAGTCGACTGGTTCCTCAGCTTAATGGACTACAGGCCTTCCAAAATTGCTGAATCCAATCTTTTGAAAGATTCCGTGCTTCCTGTACAGAAATCCATTAGCGCGTGTGGCAGCAACAGAAGATTAAATAAATAAATAAATAAAAGGAAGCTTCAGGCAAATGTGCAGTGGGAAGTAGATAATAATCTCCTTCTAACAGTCCTGCACACTTGGGAAGCTGTTTTTAGGTCCAGTACAGGAGCTTAACCTGCACATTGCCATTAGAAACAACTAAAGGCATACCAAAGACATGCAGGCACAGAGCAGCCAAACAACACAGAACTGACAGAGCGAGTTTAGGAAACGTTAATTTCCTAAACTTGACTTGTTTTTAAAGAAAATGCTGGACCCCAAAGGGATACACAAGCATATTTTTATAGGAGGGACAAATCAAAAACAGGAGGTGTGGGACCCAGCCAAAGCTGTTCTCAGGTGCTCTGTATCAGAAACACCTGTGAAGGAAGGAATCGAAGGCAGAACTGTTGAGTATCATCCTCAGTGAGCTTCCAAAATTTAAGGAAAGAGTTAGCAATAAGACAATTGCACAAAAAATCCAAATATTCTTCTTGTAACCAGGCTACCCATCTGTTTAGAGCATAGAGCAGCAGAGCACTCCACACCACGGGCACTGACTCTAACGCAATGTGTCCCATCAAAGACGTTTCATGTTTTCATAGTTAATCTTCCATTCAGCCATTGTCCTTTGATGTGCTCTGAAAGCAGAAGAAATTTACTCATCCGCCCTTCAGGCTGCAGCAGCTGTGACACTGCAGAGCAAGACAAAGGGACTGCTCTGTGGCCAGGGGATGGCAGAGACCTGCCTCCGTTTGAGACCGATAACTCATTCTGCCATTTAGAGCTGCAGCGTTCAACAAACAACAGATTTACACTAGAAAATGGAAGTTATTCAAGTAAGAGACCTATAAAAAGAATGAGTTGGACACAAGAGCAGACATTAATTTAAATATTCCTCAACATCAGCTCAGTTGAAGGGTGTCTGATCCCATGATGCTCTGGTTCTCATTTCAATAGGTTTCAAGTCTTGATCACAAACAAATCTTTTCTACTCTCTCCTATTTCTGTAAGACTAACACCTGTAAAATTCTTTGAATTTAACCCCTCCCCATCCATGTGATCTGAAATGCTGTCTGCAAACGTAGAAACTAACATTTTTAATGTGCTGGTCCCCTGCCAAAATAAGCCATAAGACATCCCTAATAACATAAGTATGTTATGATTATCAGATCATCCTGCATTTATTTTACCAGTTACTGCAGTAATCATTAACTTGAAGACCAAGAAAGCATCAATTTTAGATGCTTCAGGAATAAATTTCCAATATGACATGAAGGCATGTACTCAGTCATGGGTGGACATTCATGCTTTCTTTACTGGTGGCTTTCTAGCCTGAAATAAAGCAGTGGTTTCAACTCCTTTATCAACCTTAGAACCAGACTGAAAACCAAGAAAAATGTGCCTAGAAAAAGGTTGCTGCTGCAAATGCTGCATAAACAAAGGATTTTTCACACATCACTTCTTTTAAGCATCGTCTTCATCTTTGTATTTCAGGGGTTTCCAAGAGATGAATGACAGATGTAGCAAGCAGTTTTAGTCGCCAAAACGTTGGTCACTTCACTCATTGTCCAAAGCTTTTGACTAAAAAGATTCAGGATGTGAAGGATGCAGGGAGAAATTCTGCACTACATAATGTATTGTGGGTTTTGCAATATCCAAAAAGAAAAGAGAGTCTGAATGTGAAAATCACTATTAAAAAACTGATATTACATGTGCCTCTTTGGGAGCACAGATTTTAGAGAAGTTAAAGACAGTTAGAGACAGAAAAGACAGAAGTTAGAGACAGAAAAGACCTTACAAGAAATCCACGTTTTCTCATGAAGATCATTCTTTCCAACTCACTTACCCTAAATATACTGCTGTTTCACATCCATGTTTTTGGAAAAATTTCAATGATCATCAAGATCTGTAATCAATATATTGGATCACACTTTTTCTCACAGTCTCCCTGACCCTTCCCGGTTTCATTACCCAGTTCTTTTCATAAATATCCCAAACACAAACATTTTCATTTTACAAGTTACTATTTCAGATTAAACACAACTGGACTCAGTTAAGCAAACAAGCTTTATGGGACCACCTGTATAAAGCTAGTATTTTTTTAATTTATACATTTTGAAAAAAATAAACATTCATAAATATTCAATCAGTAGTGATTTTGCATGGGTTTGGAATTTGATGGTCAAATTGAGTTATTTTGAAAAAGAGTGAAAGTAGCTAATAATAGAAAAATAATTTATCTTCCTATATTCATTTCTTTACCTACTAGGAACAGGTTTAAAGGAGAAAATACCACCTTCCAATAGAGCTGATTACTTTCTACTTGTACTGCTTTTTGCCTCCTAAACAGGCAAAATCTCTTTGTCAGGTAATGCAAAAAAAAAGAGTTATTTTGCCCAGTTTATCAGACAATGTTTTATACAATCAAATGATAATTCATGCTGTCCTTTTAGGATTGAAGAATACTGATAGTGGTAGGGTAGTAACAGAACCAGCCAATATAATGGAAGACTTGTCAGTGGGATTTCCACACAGAAAGGGTTTCTAAACAACAAGCAGAATGCCCAGCTCATTACTCACATTTCTCTTATTACCTGCCAACCAAATGGCAATGGAATGTGAAAAACTCAGGTTTCAAAGGCATGTTGTAAACATTGCTTCCATCATTCAAGCCAGAACCCTGGAAGCTTTGATTCTGTGATGTTTTACAAAATAAAAATAAGTTTAAAAAAAAAATATTGAGGGATATCAGAGATTGTTAATGACACCTCTTCAAAGTATTGAACAGCAGGCCTTTCATTTTGGCTCCCCTCTAATTCCTAGGCTGACAAGTGAATCTGGTGAATTAATGTTGGAGATTTGAACAATAAACACCCTGGGCCTTTTCTATTGCTTCAGTGATGCAAAGCCTAATTAGATGGTTAACTAGGCATATGGCTACTTTGCATCATTGTAGAAGCAGAGAGCATCTGATGTGCACACTGCTTCCAGAAATTTAAACGTGCTGCAATTGTCAGAACTTAATCTTCCTAGATGTCCATAACAAATGGCTGAGGTCATAGAAACATGGAGAACATTACAGGATTTTCTTTATTTCTTGCAAATATCAATGGTATAAGCAGAAAACTTAATACAGGTAGTGATTATTTTTTATTGCAGACTCATAGATAAGTCAGTCTCAAGCAGCAGAAATATACTGAGTGAAAATCAACAGCTTTAGATCAGTAGTTTGCTTAGTTATCAAGTTATCACGTTTTGAAAGCAAATTCCAACATTAAAAATTGGTGGCAACCATTGCAAATAATGCTGCAATCTCATCAAATGCAAAAACAAATGAACAAAGACTGAAAGCTTGAGAACAAAATTTTTAGGGTTGAATAATTCTCATTCTATGTTGAAAAACAACATTTGTTTTTCAATACTGATATTTCCATAAACTAATCACCAAGAGAGTAACAAACCAGAGCAGTTCTTTAAGGACATACAGCTGATCCCTTTTATCATTTGAGGTTGTAATCTAAAGGATCTTCTCTAATGCATTCATTATTCAAATTTTTGCATCAAATAGGTTTTATGAAAGTTACTTGGTTTTCTGGCATTTTACAATCAAATCTTAGTGAACAATATATATACAGAAATCAAGCTCTTTTTGAATACTGAATTTGTATGTTTTGCTTCTGCTTTTTTTCTCTGAAGAAAGACTGTACTCAAAATTGTGTTTCCCATTCTGATTCCCTTCACTACAAACTTGAAATCCAAATTGGCTGCTAATTTGTGCAGCTCCTTTTCAATCAGCCTTCTCAGTGAATGTTCCCAGCACTCATGTTTGTTTGCTAAGAAAGTCGCAGAAATCAAAACCAAAGGAGAATATGAAGAAGGATCCTAGAATCTGAATGCCTATGTATCAGAAATTCTCTTGTCACAAGGAGTATTTTTAACAATTTGGAAACCACAGGTCTATCCAGAGAGCTGGAAAGACACATGAATACATCTAGCTGTTGGCTCTTGAGGAAGGGCCTGAATTCCACATTTTAAACATGGGCTCTAAAATTCCATCCAATTTATGATGCTTTCTTATTAGCTTTTCAAGTTTAATAAGGAAACTCAGGCTGGTGTCATTTAGCTACCTATATGAGTGCTTCCAATGGAATTTCCCCTACGCATAAGAATGTAGTGAGAATTAAACTGTACTTGTTTCTGCCAAGTCAGCATGATTACACAACTTGAATTATCCATGATCTCACTCATTAGACATGGAAGAGGCTGGCTGTGAAGTCCCACACAGTATTCTAATGTCATAGCTGAGTATTTTGAGTGATTTGCTATATTCCCCTTACCTCAGCATGAGTCACTTTTCAGAACTTATGCATATTCCAAAGCAGAGCAGAAGATTCAAATGCATACATTGGCCCAAGCTTTTTCATCCCAAATGGATTTTGTTCATCTCAGTACACATTTTTCCTAAATCTGTGTTATTTTTATAAGACATGAAATATTTTTTTCTCCCCTGTCGAAAATGTCATTTGAAAACTAAAATAACCTGCATCCTCTTCCTTCACCAAGATTTATAAAGTTAGGGCATCCTTCAAGTACTCCTGTTAAAAATATATCCAACTCAACTATTCAGGTTGCTTGGTCCTTACATTCTTCATCAAATTTCTGAGTCTCTCTACCTCCTTTAACATCCTGTACTAAAGAACACACTGCAAAAGATAAACTGCATTATTACCACAGCCACCAACATTCTGTGTTTTGTAGCTGTCATTCTTAAAGTATTGCAGGCATTACAGAAGTATTTGTGATCTCAAGAGGGCTAGGCTAACCATTCTAAGGCATAAAAAAAGTGTCCCAAAGTAAAATAGAGGAGATTGCAAATTATTTTTTTTAAATGCTTGAAATTAAATCAGTCAATATCAGGAGACAGCCAATGGTGGTATATATAATAATAGAAATGGGCTTTGTCTGCTTTTTCAGCTAACTGTTAATTCCAGGGAATTCAACTCTCTAACACAAAATATTAGCAAATAACCCAGCCCAAGAGGAGAAGATTCCTAGAATAAATTGTTGGTGCTAAAATATCATGTATGAAAAAGGAGTCCATCAGCTCTTGTGGGCAAGGATCACAGACGTCTTACAGATTTCAATGTGCTTTCTGTAGCCATTTGCCTTCTGTGACACTGGAACAAGAAATTAAAACAATCATACAAGCAGCATCCGTCTGCAGACACCACAGAGTTTGCAACTCCCTTCAGTGTCACTGTACAATGCAACCACTAATGTAAAAACATTCTTTTTTCTTTCAAAATTACACAATGAATAATTTGCTTTGGCCAACTCTTGTGTTCATTATAAAGTGGCTATTGCCACTTCCTCTCAGTGGGAAGTGATCCATGTGAGATGAAGGCTGCAATTCACATTTTTAAAATAACATCTCTCTTCTTTAAAGTGAAGGGATCCTCAATCATTTCACGTAGATGAAAGAGGAAGTTGAAACTTATCCCAACTTTTTATTCACTCTTCTATTACTAACATTTACCTATCCCAGCTGACGTGTCTTACATGTAGAATTCAGAACGGTCTGACAGGAATGAACAAGCTTACCTTATAAGAGAGCTGTATATAAGAGAAACAGTGCTAGCTTCCTCCCTGGAAAGGCAGAATCTGCAATGCAGAATGAGGAAAATTTTATTTCAGTGGAAATTAAAAGAAATAAATCTTATGTGGGAAAAGAGAGGATTTGTTCCCAAATTTAAAGAGTGCACAATGAACAGCAGAAGGCCACCCTGCACTGAAAAATAATAAAAACTTCAAGAACATAGGTGTTTAGTTAGAAATACCAACTTCTAAATCTCTTAGAAAGAAAAGTGTCAGCCTAAAGCAGGATTGGAGTCAGGAAAAGGGCATTCTAAGCATCAGTGCAGTAAGGCACCCAGAGAAGCAGAAGTTCATCCCCGCAGCAGAAAAGAACAGGGAAATGTTAAGATTAGAACAAAACCAAGAGCCATAGAAGCAACTCTCCAAGGAACAACATAAGCAAGCACTCACAGGAGCCATATAAGTAATTCTCGCTATGTCACAAGAAGCTCAGCATGTTCTGTTCTTTGCCAGCTCTCACTCCCAGGACAGAGGGGCCATGGCCACCCACTCAGGACCTGGCCATTTTCACTCCAGCCCTGCCACCACCAGCAGCCCAGTTGTGACAAGGGGCTATTTGGGATGACATGCAGGCCACAGATTCACTCAGGTTGGGCAAGTAAGCACAGACCCACCCACAATACCTTTGGAGTTGAGGATAACTTCACAAATATGAGCTGAACCAAGATAATGGCTCCAGAACTGAAAATCTATGAATTAAAACCACAAACTCTTTCATTTCCACGTTTCCAAAATTAAAGATTAATTTATATCCAATACTTTCTTCAAAAATGGAGCCAAGAACATATTGTATGTAAGAAATTCTCCAAACCAAAACTATCATCTTGAAACAACTGTTTGTTTCACTTCGAACCATGTACCTTTTTTCTCTTTAACAGGATTTAAAAAAAAAAATTTAACAAAAGAAATTATTTTTCCTGGGTTTTTCATCTAGTCATAAACTGGGGGGAGGCAAAAGGCATACACTGTCTCCTTCCAGACATGCACTAGCCCTTCGAACTTCCAACTGGACCACTTGGTCCTGGAAATACTAACTGCAATAATGGACTCAAAGTATTTAAATACTGAAGCAATGGAAGTGAAAAACTGGAACTGGGATCTGGATTGCCTCCCGTATCAATTTTAGTGCAGCCTCATTTTTCTCCTCTGCAGCTCACCCTGGAGTTGAAATCAGAGACCTGCACAGAACCAGCTTTTGACAGGTGATGGCAGAAGGCAAAATTCTATGTTTAGGACACTGGAAAAATTTTAAAAAATGTGTTCTCACATTTAAAAACCTCTAACTGCAGGGTATTACTGTGCACCAAAAATGATAATACAAAGCTTTAAACAACCATGCCATGAAAAAACTCTTTCTGCTTGCCAATGTTATCTAATTTTATCCCTTATTAAATGTGTTATAGCACATTTAATAAAAAATGTTTGAAGTCATGAATGAATCATAAAGGCTCCAATACACCTTATATATGTACACACATACATAATCACCCATATCCTTACTCAGAAAACATTCTTCATATTTTTCCCATTTTCAACAAATTTAAGTTTTCCTAGATTTACACATGTGGTACTAACATGCTTTTCTCAGATTCTTAAGTGGACTGAACTGATCAAAAACCTCCTAGAAAAATATTTGCAGGATTGAGAAATAACCTCAGGAAGTTGGACTGACACCCTTGGAATGCAAAGATCAAGGGTTTCTTTGCACTATTTTTATTATAAACAAAGAACCCACTACAATTGCAGTGGCATCACTGGGGGAGGTAGAGGGAGGTGATGAGGAACAGTAGGAGAGCTGGAAAAAAATACAGACAATTATTTGAAAGCCCGGAGTATATTCCTCCTGGAGTATATTCCTCCTGTACTCCTCACATCATTATGGCAATGAATATACCCCAGGCCTTTTCACCAAGAGCTTCATTTCTGTCTGAATTAAGTCATAACACTACAAATTTTGGAGGCTGTTTAAAACATCTCCATATGAAGTCAGATGCGAACTACTAAACATTTCCCTGTTTAAAAAAAAAAACAACAATCAAATACTAAAATACAAAGAAAAACAAAAAGTAAGGGGAAGAAATAAAATGAGCTCAGTTTTCTGACCATGTAAATCATCAGGAATTGTTTCATCTTAAACAATAAATGCCCCAGCCATTGCTAGCATGTAGAGATAAGACATTTCCACCTCCACATGACAGCTCATACAAACTGTTTCTTGTTTATATCCCTATTAGGAGTTCACAGCAGTCACCGAGATTATTTCACTTGATTTGATTCCTTCCCTGCTCTCTCTGGTTCATTTAGCAAGCCCCATACAAGGCTATTGATGTCCCTTGGGAAGATCCAAAGTGAGCATTTGCGCTGACAAAAGCTGCAGCCAGATAACGCCGCGCGGAGCCCTGGCCGCCACAACGCGCCTCTTTCACCAGCGCTCCCTCCCAGGTCACCTCCCGAGGAAAAGGGCTGAAACAATTTTCCATGCTGCCCCACTGGTACTGCTTTTCCCACCTCTCCCGATCTACCAAAGACAAAATGGGCTACAGTGACAACTAAGGTGACAGCGGTTGTAAGGCTGGTGTCTGTGGTTGTTGAATGCCAGGTTTCCTGGTACTGGTACAGCCTCTCTGGTGCACATAAAAGTGAAAGCGCCTGGAGAAAGTACATTTGGTTAAAAATTAAATACATTCTCAGCAGTTATTCGACCCACCTCTTTTCTGTGCCCACAGTTTGCAAAACAAAGCAAATATTGGGGAGGGTTAGGAAAATAATAGTTTGTTAAATTTTTTTTTATTAAAAAAGGAAAAAATATAACCTACATAACAAGGATGCCTTGCATCCCCTTTCCAGTTGAGGGCCACACCCTGTTTGGACAATAATATAAGAGACTATAAACAGTTGATAGGAATTTACTCTGATGGTAAGATAGAGCAGATACGCTGTAGTCTAACCAAATCAAAACACTTCAGCCAGCAGTGCTTGAAAATTTACAAATATTTTGCTTGCTGTAAAACCTATCGCTTACTGTACCCAAAACCCAATGGAAATGTTGGGGGGGTGTATTTATTCCAATGCAACTTTTTTTATTGGAGTAACAGAACAGACTAATTTTTTTCAGTTAAATATTACAAGAAGGAAAATATTATAACAGGCACAGATTTCTTTTTTTTTTAATGTATTCCCCACATCATAGTAACACTGCATTCTTTTAGTTTAATATTACAACTTGTAACTGTTCTAACTGAGATACAAGTCTCCTGAGTGAGTGTTATAACACTTCGGTATTACTGTCTTAACTTCATCTGTAAAATATGAAACAAACTGGAGTTGTAACAAAGAACACTAAGCAACCTTCCAGAACACTCCAGCCTTTAACCTCCATGCCAATCAGATCCCTGCAATCATATCACACACTGAAATAGATAATACATGCCATAATTGTGAAAAAACAATTAAGGACCTGCAACTACAACCAATAAAATAGTCTTTCACATTTTTTGGATGTGGACAAAGAACAGAGGCCTCTAGAACATCATCCAACAATAAATGATGATAATAGATATCTGAACTTGGTGTGATTCATTTGCACATGTGACCTGGGAATGAAATCAAATACGTATGCTGGAAGGAAATCAAAGAGAGAGTCAGTCTGAAAAATTTTAAAACAAGAGCTGGAAACAATAAATGATACTTTATCTAGAGTAAGGCAAGTAAATACAGTAGTAGAGAACCCAGAAGCATTTTCTTAAAGGCAGATGTGCAGACAGAGCCAGTAGTATTTAAAATGGACTACAGCTAAGTCAGTTGACATCTCTATACATAATACAGATGTTATACATGAGCAGCTGTGGCCAAATCCCAGATGGTCACTTGTGATATCTGTGACTGTTGACCTGAAAAAATCACTAAACAATGAAGTTGTAGGAGTTGTTGGGTTTTTTGCTAAGGCCTACATAGCTCTTATTTGTTCCTGGATATTTTAGTAGTGAAAAAAATCAACATTTTTGACAGAGAATCAACCAAAACAATTGACTCGATCAAGAGGCTGATGTACAAAGACCAGCTCTGTAAATTCAGGCTGCAACAGCGTAAGTTCTCTTAAAAATAGTTCTCTTCTGATTGAATAATGAGCACTGAATTTTAAGACATTCTCTCTAACTAAATCTTTTTGTTACTCCTGAAAAGAAAATTAGCTTTGTATTTTGTTTTAAAGCAAGAAGGAAATTATACAATTAAAGAAATTAAATAAAGAGGGATAAAAAATATTAGACATGTAGGAGGAAAAAATGAAAGGATGATGAAAACTAATTAAAATAAGCATGAGGGGGTGTCAAATTAACCACATAAGTTATCCTACCGGCTTTGTTTCTGCGAAAGAAGAGTCTGGGGTATTCAGTTAAACTATGGATGTTCAGAGTATTTCATGGGGATACGACCTGATGTCAAACTTCACCTGTTCCATAAGCGCCAGCATCTGCCTCACTGTGTAACTCCACTGTGCCCTGGTTTGCAGATCACAGCTTTATGAACTACTTCTGGGTAGTCTCTGATAGGTGTGTTCCATAGCAATCTAGTTTTTGATCCTCTCCTTCCCATTCAGTGTCTCTGCAGGAGCAGAAAGCCTGCTCCTGCCAGATGAGGTGTCCCCAGGAGACTTGGAAAAACCACCAGAGGTTCAGTCATGGCTTTGTAACTCTTCCAAGTGTAGGACCTTATGCTGAATGATTTTAGTGCTTTGCAGAATGTGTGTTATCACAGTTAGCACATGGCACAAGAAGGCACAAATTCTATTTTTATTTCTAAAAGTAATTTGTAATAACTCCTCATGAAAAAGTGAGGTCTATTTTTTAAAAATATTATCTCTAATATCGTCTATTTATAGATGCAGGAAGCCAGACTTGTTGAACAGAACACATTTAAACGCTGGAATAAAGGTCAGATTTCCA
Source organism: Grantiella picta (assembly GCA_013397955.1). Taxonomy (NCBI): domain Eukaryota; kingdom Metazoa; phylum Chordata; class Aves; order Passeriformes; family Meliphagidae; genus Grantiella; species Grantiella picta. The sequence goes on from VZRM01001481.1 coordinate 38,542, forward strand.
GAAATGATCTGCAGCTGGAAGCTCTCACCACCCTCAACACACTAAGCTCTTGGAAACCCAGAAATATATACAGACACCTAAACAAGATCTGAGTTATTCTGCAATCTGGTCCCAATTGCAAATACTAACATCTGAGTATCCACTCACCGGGTTCTAAAAAGCTGACAACTTCCAGCTCCCACTGACTATGAACCCCTATCTTTGGAAAAACCAAAGCCACAGTTGCCTAATAGGAGATTGCTGTGGTTCCAAACCCAAGAATTTGCTTTTGCATTTTTTAATTTGAAAATATCCATCTTTGTTCCAGCAACATATGATTTAATTTGTTAGCTTTTTTCAAGGACCCAATACTACAAGGTAGAAATTACAAGGCTGTACTAAAACTTATTAATGACACCCTCTAAAAATGAGCTAAACTTCAGGGCTCCAGAAGCATCCATTTAAGTTAAACAGTTTTGTTAGTGGAAATTTCACCAAGTTCTAGGGAGAGAAGAGAAGAGCAGAGAAGAGAAGAGAAGAGAAGAGAAGAGAAGAGAAGAG